>UESW01001703.1:0-120409 GCA_900491605.1 Calamus simplicifolius | reverse complement strand
CACCGAAGACGTCGGCCCCAAAGGCCGACACCTCCAAGACCGGCACTCCCAAGGCCGGCACCCCAAAGACCGTCGGCCCCAAAGGCCGACACCTCCAAGACCGGCACCTCCAAGGCCCACCTGAAGACCGTCGGCCCCAAAGGCGACACCTCCAAGGCGGCACCTCGAAGACCGTCACCCCAAAGGCCGACACCTCCAAGACCGTCCAAGGCAGACCTCCATGACCGACGGCTCCAAGACCGACGGCCCCAAAGGCCGACACCTCCAAGGCCGGCATCCTCCCAGCCGACCCCGGCACTCTTCTCAGCCGGCCTGGCATGTCCAAGCCAGGCGGCCCCGGCACTTCTCAGCCGGCCACGGCGTGTCCAAGCCAGGCGGCCCCGGCACCTCTCAGCCGAGCCTCCGCCTGCCATGATGACTGAACCACAGTGTTCAAAACACCTCTGCAGAATCTGGCGCGGGAGAGTTCAAATTCACTATAACAGAATAAGATTCCAAACAAGGAATCATACCAAGATGACCTACAATAGTGGCCTAGGGACCACGTAGCCACTGAGTCTCCAGCCATCGGCCAGCTCTCCCCGCCTCCCAGCCGTCGATCCTCTAACTAATCATATACGGATCCTACCGGCCCTGTAACAACCTGATTCGAATCCGTTTCGAATCCCAACAACTTTCGAACCTTCCAGAAGACGCTCAAGATCCAGGTGACTGCTTATAAATACTACCACCCTCAAGCCTCTCAGGTACGGGCATTCTCGGACGCTATTCCCCTTCTTTTTCTCTCTACTTCTCGCCATTGATGTTCTGTCCAGAGCTCTCTGGAGGAACTCTCCAGCGAGAGCCTTCTCCCTCATCTTGTTGCCCGTCGGTCCCTTACTGACTTGAGCGTCGGAGGGTCTTCCGCGGAGGGCCACCCCCAGCGCCTCCCGCGTGTAGGCTTCCTTGCAGGTCCGCCCAGGAGGGAGCTCGATCAGGAGACCGGACGCGCCCGAGTCGGAGAGCGGATTTCGGCGACAACAGATTGGCGCTAGAGGAAGGGCCCTCAAGTCCCTAAAAACTTGTAACCCAGGAGACAAGGTTCTTGGTCTGTGAGAGAAATCCTCCCATGGCCAACCGAAAGAAGGCAGTGTCCGATGTCCAAGATCAGGCCGCTTCTCAAAGGCCTGATCCAGTGAACAATGTGCGCCTCCACCGCCGCCTGTTGAAACCCCTTCGCCATCGGCGGCCCCGGTGTCCCAGGACCAGTTCGCCCTACTGGTCCAACAGGTGCAGGCTCTGGCCACCCTGATCCAGGGGCGCCCAGAGGTCCCCCGTCCGGCCGCCCCTATCCCTCGCTCCCTGAGGAGGAAGCGGCCCCCATGCATCCGGCGATCTCTCTTCCAGTCCGCATGGAGTCGCGGACCCTCCTCGCCGTCCCAAGGAAGCCGAAGCGGCTCCCCAGCAAGCATGCAGCAGAAACTTCCCCGGGCCTCGGCGAGCTCGATCCCTCTCTCCGGTATATTCTCGCCATGACTCCACTCCATCCCAGTGTCCTCCTCGCCCCGCCCCCTCTGCTCTCCTCGACGAAGAGATCCGCCAACAGCTCTGGGAGATGCGACAAGAGCTGGATGCCGCAAAGCAAGCCCAGCCACCCCAGCCTAAGGCGGAGCCGGGTGTCCCCTTCTCTAAGGGGATCATGGAGGAAGTTATTCCCTCCCATGTGAAGCTACCCGCCATCGAGCCCTATCATGGCTCCTCTGATCCGGACGACCATCTCAGTAGCTTCAGATCGATAATGATGTTCCACGGAGCATCGGACGCGGTCCTCTGCCGCGCTTTCCCTTCTACCCTTCGGGGATCTGCCCGGACTTGGTTCAACACTTTAAAACCAAGATCCGTCAATTCTTTCGATGAACTGAGCCATCTTTTCATTAGCCAGTTTGTCAGCAGCCGCCGCCTGCGAGGAGATCCGACTCCCTCTCTGAGGTTAAGCAGAAAGAGGGGGAGTCCTTAAGAAGTTATCTTGGCCGTTTTAATAAGGCCATGCTGGAGGTGGATCACCTCAATCATGAGGTGGCTATGTCCGCCTTAGCAGGAGGAGTTTCGAAGGAGAGCGACTTTTACCTAGCAATGGAGGTCAACTACCCCTCGACCCTCTCTGACATGATGGCCTTGGCCGACAAATATGCCAGGGTCGAGGAGTCACGGAGAGCCGCCCGAGCCGAGCCAGCAAGGAAGAAAGAGCCCGGGCGCCCTGACAGGCGCCGACCCGCCGACCGAGTCCCCCGACGTCAGAGGGTCCCGCGGCCGCCACCAAGGGACCGTTCCCGAAGCCCACCTCGAGGGTTCCGTCGCTTCACTCCGCTCACTGCCCCGAGAGCGGAGATTCTCATGGAGATCGAACGCCAGCTCCCCCGACCTCCCCTCTCCAAGGAAACGCGGCCCGCAGGGACCCCACCAAATACTGCCGCTATCACCGCGACCACGGTCACGACACTGAGGATTGCTGGCAGCTCAGAAATGAGATCGAAAGACTCATCCAGCGAGGCAGGCTGGATCGCTTCAGAGGAGCTCCCGAACCAGGAACGGGGGCGATCGCCGACCCGAGCCCCAGCAACAACCTCTCCCTCCTCCTAATCCGCCAGTTGCTGGTCACATTAATGTCATCGAGGCGATCCGTGGTCCTTCGGCGGGGAGGACGAAGAAGAAGGCCCAGCAGCAAAGAAGGCACGGCCTGGCGAACTTTCCTTTTCTGATGATGACTTCCAAGGAATACAGTTCCCACATGATGATGCTTTGGTTGTATCTCTAAATCTGAACAATTACGATGTAAGCCGAATTTTGGTCGATAGTGGAAGTTCCGTTAATGTTTTGTACCTCGATGTGTTCGTAAAAATGAAGCTCCTCGTAGAGAACCTCCGAGCCATGGATTCCACCCTCATGGGGTTCACGGGCGATGTAATTGTCCCAGAAGGAATCGCCACCCTGGCGGTTCGGGCGGGGACCTGGCCCGATGTAGCCACTGTTCATACGGACTTCCTGGTGACCAAGCTTCGGTCACCCTACAACGCAATATTCGGGAGGCCAGGCTTGGTGTCCCTCAAAGCCATCGTCTCCATCCCGCACCTGTCCATGAAGTTCCCCACCGAGCGAGGAGTCGGTGTTGTCCAAGGGAGCCAAACCGTAGCTCGGCAGTGTTATGTCACCAGCCTTCAGTCCAAAATGCCCGAGGTCGATGGGCTGGACGCTCGGGAGGACTTCGCCGAACAAAGAGGAGAGCCGGTCGAAGAACTGGAAGAAGTTCCACTGGATGAAGCTTGGTCTGACCGAACGATAAGAGTTGGATCGTTGCTGAAAGAGGAAGTTCGGCTACAGTTGATCAATTTCCTCCGGAGGAACGCCGACGTCTTCGCCTGGTCAGCCTCGGATATGCCCGGGATCAGTCCGGACATCCTTGTCCACCGCCTTAACGTGGACGAGATGTTCGACCTATCAAGCAGAAGAAAAGAAGCTTCGCTCCCGACCGGCAGAGAGCAATTAAAGAGGAGGTCGACAAACTCATCAAGGCGGACTTTGTTCGGGAGGTAAATTACCCAAGCTGGTTATCTAATGTCGTTATGGTAAAGAAATCAAACGGCAAGTGGCGGATCTGTATCGACTTCACCGACCTAAACAAAGCCTGCCCGAAGGACAGTTTCCCTCTCCCTCGGATCGACCAGCTCGTGGATGCCACCTCCGGCCACCAGATGCTGTCATTCATGGACGCTTATTCAGGCTACAACCAGATCAGGATGGCCCCCGAAGATGAGGAAAAAACGGCCTTCATAACTGACCAAGGTACTTACTGTTACCGAGTTATGCCCTTCGGTCTCAAGAATGTAGGTGCCACATATCAGAGGCTGGTCAACAAGGTTTTCAAGGAGCAGATAGGCAGGAACATGGAGGTCTACATTGACGATATGCTGGTCAAAAGCAAGAAGGTTTCCCAGCACATTGAAGACCTCTCAGAGAGCTTTGCGACGCTCCGAAGGTACCGAATGAAGCTTAATCCAGCCAAATGCGCCTTCGGCGTCACCTCAGGGAAATTTCTGGGCTTTATGGTCTCTCAACGAGGTATTGAAGCCAACCCGCAGAAGATTCAAGCCCTTCAACAAATGGCGCCGCCCTCGTCCATCAAGGAGGTTCAATGCCTGACGGGTAAGATTGCGGCCCTCAACCGCTTCGTAGCCCGGTCGGCCGAAAGGGGCCTCCCCTTCTTCAAAGCACTCCGGTCTGCCAAGAACTTCCAGTGGACCCCCGAGTGCCAGAAGTCTTTCGAAGACCTCAAAAGGTATCTCGGCTCACCGCCTCTCCTCAGCAGCCCCAATCCAGGAGAAATGCTGTATCTGTACCTGGCGGTTTCTGAAGGCGCGGTTAGCTCGGTCCTGACAAGAGAGGAGAGTAAGACCCAGAGGCCGATCTACTATGTTAGTAAACTGCTCCGAGATGCTGAAACAAGATACACCCGAGTCGAAAAACTGGTGCTGGCCCTGATAACGTCGGTTCGGAGATTGCGGCCGTATTTCCAGGCGCATTCCGTGACAGTCCTCACCGACCAACCCATTAAGGCAGTGGTCCATCGTCCCGAGACGTCAGGAAGGATGGCCAAATGGGCTGTCGAGCTAAGCGAGCATGACATCCAGTATCGGCCTCGCCCGGCCATCAAAGCGCAGGCCCTAGCCGACTTCCTTCTCGAATGCACCATTCCGGAAGACGGCTCCGCTCCGGATTCCTCGGGGCATCCAAAACCAAGCACCCGGTGGCTGCTCCATGTCGACGGATCCTCAAACTCTGGTGGCTCCGGGGCAGGTCTGGTTCTAACCAGCCCCGAAGGAGCAACTTTGAATACGGCATTAGATTCTCCTTCTCAGCTTCCAACAACGAGGCCGAGTACGAAGCTCTACTCGCCGGCTCCGGATCGCCCGCGACCTGAAGGTGGAAAAGCTAACCGCCTTCACCGACTCTCAGCTGATTGCCGGACATGTGCAGGGAGAGTTCGAGGCCCGGGAGCCAAACATGATCCGATATCTCCAAGAGGTGCGGAACTTACTCTCTCACTTTTCTGAATTTGAGGTTGTCCGGATCCCTAGGGCCGAAAATGCTCGTGCCGACCTATTATCTCGGCTGGCAACCATGGAAACGATGGATGCCAAACATAAATTCCATTTGGAGACCTTGGAGAAGCCCAGCATCGCCGATGTTGATCGGGTAATGCAAATCGAGGCTGAGCCATCTTGGTTCGACCCGATCCAGAAATATCTCAAAGAAGGATCGCTCCCAGCCGACCGAAAGGAAGCCAGAAAGCTGAAGTTGCAAGCCACCAGCTATGTACTGATTGATGACCAGCTTTACAAGCGATCTTTCTCCACGCCGTTGCTCAGATGCCTTCGCCCGTCTGAGGCCGACTATGCCCTCCGGGAGGTGCACGAAGGAATTTGCAGTAGTCATTTGGGGAGCCGGTCCCTGTGCCACAAGGTGCTACGCCAAGGGTACTACTGGCCGACCATGCAAAAGGATGCCGACGATCTCGTTCGAACCTGTGACCCCTGCCAGAAGCACTCCAATATTCAGAGGCTCCCCTCCAGCAGTCTGGTTCCCATCTCCTCCGCTTGGCCCTTTGCTAAGTGGGGGATGGATATTCTGGGCCCCTTTCCCCTTGCTACGGGACAGCGGAAGTTCTTATTCGTCGCAATCGATTACTTCACCAAGTGGGTCGAGGCCGAGGCAGTGGCTCAAATAACCGAAGCTCGAGCGAGAGACTTCGTGTGGAGGTCCATCATCTGCCGCTTCGGCCTCCCGCATACCATTATCACCGACAACGGCAAGCAGTTCGATAATTCGAAGTTCAGGGAGTTCTGCGAAGAGCTTGGCATCACCCATCACCTAACCTCGGTGGGGCACCCGCAGGCCAATGGGGCGGCCGAGGTAACTAACCGAACTCTGCTCCAAGGAATCAAAGCTCGGCTCTCCAAAGCTCGTGGCAGGTGGGCAGATGAATTGCACCATGTCTTGTGGGCCTACCGCACCACCCCGAGAGTGCCCACAGGCGAGACCCCTTTCGGATGGCTTTCGGCACAGAAGCCGTTATCCCAGTGGAGATAGGACTCCCCTCTTTTCGGGTGGAGAGTTACTCGGAGGAGGCCAGCAACGAGCAGCTCCACACCAACCTCGACCTAGTGGAAGAGGTCAGAGAGAAGGCCTGGATCAGGATCGCCGCCTATCAGCAAAGGGTGTCCCGCTACCATGCCTCCAGAGTCAAAGGAAAATCCTTCTCTCTCGGCGACCCGTCCTCCGAAGGCATCCGTCTCCAAACCGCTGGAGCAAGGGAAGCTATCGCCAAATTGGAAAGGCCCGTACCAAGTAGCGGAAGTCGTCGGACCTGGTACCTACAGACTCCAGGATCTAGACGGGAAGTCCGTCCCCGGACATGGAACTCGGACAACCTCCGCATATACTATCAGTAGGGTACGCCCCTTTAACCTACCCCATTCATACTTTGGTGTTTTATTTCTTTATCTGCAACACGATCAACCCTTTTGAAAGGTCGTGATAAGAAATAGAAACATCCGACCCATTCTCGGCAACAACCGATCTATCTGCGTCAGAATCCTGTACGTCTACTGGGCCGAGCTAAAAATTGAAATAACGTGTTATGGCTGACCTAAACAGTGTTCATGTCTTAGCTCGGATTCGGGCAGCTCATAAGCCCCGGCCGACCTAAACAGTGTTCATGACTTAGCTCGGATTCGAGCAGCTTACAAGCTCCGGCCGACCTAAATAGTGTTCATGACTTAGCTCGGATTCGGGCAGTTCACAAGCCCCGGCCGACCTAAGTATTCCCTCAGGTTACGTCAGATTCGGGCTGCTCACAAGCCCCAGCCGACCTAAACAGTGTTCATGACTTAGCTCGGATTCGGGCAGCTCACAAGCCCCGGCCGACCTAAGTATTCCCTCAGGTTACGTCGGATTCGGGCCGCTCACAAGCCCCGGTCGACCTAAACAGTGTTCATGACTTAGCTCGGATTCGGGCAGCTCACAAGCCCCGGTTGACCTAAGTATTCCCTCAGGTTACGTCGGATTCGGGCCGCTCACAAGCCCCGGCCGACCTAAACAGTGTTCATGACTTAGCTCGGAATCGGGCAGCTCACAAGCCCCGGCCGACCTAAGTATTCCCTCAGGTTGCATCGGATTTGGGCAACTCACAAGCCCCGGCCAACCTAAATAGTGTTCATGACTTAGCTCGGATTCGGGCAGCTTACAAGCCCCGGCCGACCTAAGTATTCCCTCAGGTTACGTCGATTCGGGCCGCTCACAAGCCCCGACCGACCTAAACAGTGTTCATGACTTAGCTCGGATTCGGGCAGCTCACAAGCCCCGGCCGACCTAAGTATTCCCTCAGGTTACATCGGATTCGGGCCGCTCACAAGCCCCGGCCGATCTAAACAGTGTTCATGACTTAGCTCGAATTTGGGCAGCTTACAAGCCCCGGCCGACCTAAGTATTCCCTCAGGTTACGTCGGATTCGGGCCGCTCACAAGCCCCGGCCAACCTAAACAATGTTCATAGCTTAGCTCGGATTCAGGCCGCTCATAAGCCCTGACCGACCTAAGTATTCTCCTAAACCGATGTTCGGGTTCGGGCCACTTACAAGCCCCGACCGACCTAAGCGTTCTCCAAACTTAGCTCGGATTCGGGCCGCTCGTAAGCCCCGGCCGAACTAAGTATAATCATTGAACCCTACCCTCAAAAGGAACCAAACAAGTGCCGAAGCATGTAACGATGCATCGCGAGAATAACAACTTCCCGGCACAAAAGAGACAGGGACCAAATGAAGAAGGAATAAAAAACTTCTTTATTACCTCACCGCAAGAAAAACTACAATCTCCTAAGAGAAGTTACCAGTGCACCAAAGCATAGGAAATAAAAATAAGTACATAGCTCGGCCGAACTGCCCCAAGCCAGCTTCGGTTAACGATGATATTTCGGCATCTGACCCAAGAAATCAGACAAACCACGAAACGGTCAGCTTGCCTGGACAGTTGACGAAGCTGACCCTCCACGGCCCCCCTCGAACGAACCAAGAGGTCCAAAAGGAGGCATGGCCCGTGGATGCTGATTCTGAGGACCCGAGCAAACCAGCCAGCTCCCCTGGGGCGGGATGCTGGATCGCAGGCCGCCACCCGACCGAGAAGCTCGGGGACCATCAGACCCCCTGTTGCTCCCATATTTTCCTCCCCGTGGCAAGGATTCCCCTCAGAGAAGGGATGAGAATCCAGACCAGCAGAGGAGGGAGGCTTCGTGCATGCTACGGGGGTGTCGATACACTTCCTACCTTGCGCCCCCCTATAGCGAACCACAAAGGACACACGGGAAGCGCATATGTGCGCTTTCCATGTGATCTCTGTGGCTCCCCTGTGCGCTCTCCATATGATCTTCGGGGTTCATCCCCTCAGGGCGAACCAACCTCCGGTGGCTCCTTCATCACCCCAGCTATCCGAGGGAGAATGACTTACGAAAGAAAAGTTTGGTCCTCCCACTCGAAACACCAGAGATATGGGCATTGTGGAAGCTCCAATAGGGAAGGAAACTTAGAGGATGGTCTAACACGACCCCTCTTCCCCCTTTTTTATAGGCAGAAATGAATCAAGAGGAGCTGTCAAAGCCGGAAGCCCCGAGATTCAAAACACCTAACCCATGCCACCACGTGGCCTCCCAGGATGAAAGCAGCGCCCCATTGTGCGCCAAGCCCATCGCCTGAACTATGACGCACGCAAAGATTTTCTTTGATCCCGAATCATGGTTGTTAAACACAGAAAATCGCCCACTGATCTTACGAAAACTGACAGATCCAGAAAATCATCCTACGAAAGCGACATCCTCCAATGGTGAACGGGTGCGTGCGCCGTATGCCAAAACGACCTGCATGGAAAAAGACCAACGTCATAAAAGCCTTTCGGAAAGCGCCAGAACAGCTTTTTGCTCCCCACAGAGCCATATTATCAACTCCGGCAAAATAAAAACTGATTTTCCTGTGGAACAACAGAGCGTTGGCAGGGTAGCGAAAAGCACGAAAGCCGACCTGCCTCACCCGTCGGCCCTAGCCGACCTATTGTGCCCATCGGCCCTAGCCGACCTACCTCACCTATCGGCCCTAGCCGACCTATTATGCCCATCGGCCCTAGCTGACCTGCCTCACCCGTCGGCCCTAGCCGACCTATTGTGCCCGTCGGCCCTAGCCGACCTACCTCACCCGTCGGCCCTAGCCAACCTATTGTGCCTGTCGGCCCTAGCCGACCTACCTCACCCGTCGGCCCTAGCCGACCTATTGTGCCCATCGGCCCTAGCCGACCTACCTCACCCGTTGGCCCAAGCCGACCTATTGTGCCCGTCGGCCCTAGCCGACCTGCCTCACCCATCGGCCCTAACCGACCTATTGTGCATGTCGGCCCTAGCTGACCTACCTCACCCGTCGACCCTAGCCGACCTATTGTGCCCGTCGGCCCTAGCCGACCTACCTTACCCGTCGGCCCTAGCCGACCTATTGTGCCCGTCGGCCCTAGCTGACCTGCCTCATCTGTCGGCCCTAGCCGACCTATTGTGCCCGTCGGCCCTAGCCAACCTACCCCATTTCTCAAGCTTTAGTCAATCTATTGCATCGCTCAGCCTGAACCAAGCCAGGTCATCTCTCGGTTCATCCATCAAGGCTATCGCCCCGCCTTGGCCCCAACCAATACGATCCCTCGAATCCTGAGATAAAAATGACCGAACGGCGCCAACAAGCCATAAGTCGCTTGTGATTGAGGCGAAATTCGAAACAAAGGACCGCCCAAGAAAAGCATTCAAGTGGAAGCGGAAAGTTCATTCATTAAAGAACTTCAGACAGAGTTACATCTCGGGAAGCAAAACGTAGAAGTAACTTTCAAAAGCCGGGAGCCGTATCAGTTCCGGGAGAACCCTCAATTACTCCTGCATAGGCACGACTTGATTCGCCCTTCTTGAGTGTCTTCGCCTCCTTGGCGACAGCCTACGAATGTCCTCCAGAAGCTACGGCCTCGCTGGGACCCGGAGCGGTACCAAGATCGGTGTCCGAAGCATCGATGTACTCATCCTCTTCTTCACCCCCGGAGTCACTGACATCAAGAGCTTGAACATCCAAGAAAGAGAGATCCCATTCTGGATGCTCACTGGATATCTTGTTTCTGCATTCTTCCACTCCGAGTTGGAAGGCGTCAGAACAAATTACGTCCTGTTCGCCCTTGAGCATGGCGAGTCGCATCTCAGCCTCGGCCATTTGGCTCCGCGATAGGGCAACTTGCCCCTCAGTTTCCACTACCTGAGCCCGCAGAAGAACAATTTGCTCCTCGGACTCACCGACCCGCGCCTCGAGTTCCAAACTCCTATCTCAGCTAGATGCCAGCCCACCTTGTAAGGCCCGATTGTCTAGCTCCAATTTTGCCATCTGCGAAGCCAAAATCAGTCGGTGCCGCGAGGAACCAACAAAGGAAACTAAAAAAGGGAATAGGATCATACCTCCTCCTTTTGCCGAGCCAACTTTTTGGTCAGCTCCTCGACCTCACCCCTGGCCCTCGCTTTGTTGGCCTTGACCGGCTCGACCCTTTCTTGGAGAGCGTTAATCCTTGACTGCTTATCCTCGACTTCTCCCCGGACTTGAGACAGCTCGTCACTCAGCCGGGCTATCGTCCCCTCGCGCCATTTAGCGTTGACTTTCAAGTCGGCAACATCGTGATCACGCCGCTGCAGCTTCTCCTCTACTTCGTTGAGCATTCTGGCCAGGCGGCTTCTCTCGTTGGCGACCTCCTTCCCCAGCCGGCCCAAACTCTCGTTATGTTCTTTCTGCATCGCCTCCACTTCCTCAGAATGCTTGGACCTAATTCGAGCCAACTCCAAGCACGCATCTTCGCTCTTCGCTAGGAGCCCCTGCAACTCCTCCACTTTAAGCTTTTGCTTAGACGCTTCGGCTAGAGCGGCCTGATACGACGCCCTCATCCCCGCCAAGCTTTCGTTGCTAGCGGCCAGGAGTTCCTCGAACCTCTCGGATGCCTCCGCTCACGATCGTAGTTTGGCGCTGGCTCTCTTGGCCTGGACGCCAGCCCCCATTGCCAAACTCAAACGCCAGCACATCGCCCGAGAAAGCAAAACACTCTACAGGATAAAGAACGAATAAGAACATGCAACCAAGTCAGCTGGAAAGCATCCGCTACCCAAGAGTGGTGACTCACCCGAGAGGCATAGGCCCTTGTCATCTTCATGAGGGTCGGATTGTCGATGTCGAGAAGAAGATGGATGTTTTCGGCCATGCCCTGCTGCCCGAATGCGGCATCAACCAACTCCAAATCCGCAAACTTATCCATCGAGGGATCCGCGCCCGGGTACAGAGCCGACCTCATCAAAGCAGAGAACGCCTCCTCAACATCCATGTTCGAGCTGCTGGGCTGGCCGTCTCCACCCGAAGAGTCAACCGGGGCAACCTCCGACTGAGAAGCCTTCAACCTCCCAGCCTCCTCTACCAGAATTCTGGCCTGGGCTTCCTCAGACAACTCGGCCAACCCAAGCGCCAGCCTTCCCAAAACCTTTTTGGAATGAGTCTCCATTGCGGGACTCTCATCCTGCTGCGCCCCCTCTCCCGATCCATCTCCCTCGGTCACGGTCACCTGCGTCTCCTCTGCAGGCTCTACCGAAACCTCTATCCAACTTTCTTCTTGAACCGCTGCGGGCGACCTAACGTCGCCATCCCCGGACTCTCCCACAGGAGGCCCCAAAGCAGGGAGCTCGCCCCGAACCTCACCGACTGCGGCCGCTCCCTCTTGCTCTCCTACCGAGGTCAGGAGTAATCCCGCGATCGAGGAGAGCCCCCCAGAAACAATGACTTCCGCTGAATCCGCCGTCGGCTCATCTTTCAAAGGGGATGCAGCCCAATGAGCCAATGGAGTCTCGTGAGCTATCTGATAGTTCCACTACATGGGGACAAGGGATCTCAACTGTCCTCCTCAAATCCTCCCTTGCTTTCGATGCTCCCGCCATGATCACTCCGGCATCCAGCGAGCATCTTCCAGAAGTATGAGCCCTCTTCTCGGGCCTACTTCTCTCCGCGCCGCTGCTCTCCCCTGGGCGCTTGCCCTTCTTCTTCTTGATAAGGCCTGACAACTCAGACCTCTTGGCTGCAAAAGTGAAGAGCATGCAGTTAAACCCAAACACGTCCGCCAGGATAAAAAATAGCAGAAAAGAGAAAAGGAGGGACCTACCATGCGGGTCCAGAGGGCTAAGCTCGGCGGCAAAAAGAGCACCATCCGATAACAAATCGTTGGTCGAGAACACCTGGCCGTTGCGAAGAACATCCAAATCTTTCTCCTCCTGCTCGAACAAAACCGGATGCGCTTCCGCATCCCGAACGAAATTTTCCCATCTCCGAGGGAAGTCAGAGCCAATGTTCCCCTCGGCAATGATGAATCGACTCTTCCATCCCTTTATGGAGGACGGCTTATCCGCAATCATTTTGAAGGACCTCCGGGGTCCGATGTAAGGCCACTCCGATTTCCTCCTGGGTATCAGATGATAGCAAGCGCGAAAAAGTGGGAGAGTGGTGATAACCTGAATTTGGTGATACATTGAAATAAATCCGATGATACTCTGCCAGCTATTGGGGGCCACCATCGCTGGATAGATGTTGTAATATGTCATGATCTCCTTCACTAAGGGATGAAGAGGAAACCAGAAACCTTCTTTCAAACTGTCCTCGTAAATGAAGACTCCATGCTCCAGATCCTGCGAGACCCTGTGCTCGGGTCCTGGCAATCGTAGAACAACATCCGGGGGTATACCATACCTCTGGCAGATCCTCCCCACATCCTCAGCGATGATCTCCGAAGCTACATCGTCAAGGCTCATCATCCTCCTAGCCGAAAAAAGCACCAGGCGAAACGGCAAACGGGGCGGAGGATAGAACTCTCCAGAGAATAGAATGAGAGGATATTGCGAACAGATGCAGCGCTACTCTCGCTTTGCTTCCCCCGAAGGAAGCCATCTTAAGAAGATGAGGCGCTTCGTCCAAGGTGTCCAGAACCACCTCGACAAACGCTGCGTGAATCGGGATTTGCTACGTGGCATTTTCCAACCGTCACCCCTAGAGGAGCCTTACCCACGAAGGCATGATGACCGCGCTGCATTAATTAGGGCATTATTGCGTGGGCTGTCCAAACCGGATCATCCCATCCAAAGCATGCCACCTGGACTTATACTCCCTATGCCCGAACCTATGCTTCGAACTAGGGAGTGGAGGGCATCTGTTAAGGGGGTAAAATCGTCATGCGTCATTAATCGTGCACGCAGCTAAGGTCATCCCTGATTCCCGTTCGATTGAGCGATGCCCGCCAAGGATAGGTCGGTGAATCGAGATGCTCCAGCCCCTCACCGAACCAGGGGTCCTCGAGGTGCCGACCTATCCCGTCTCTCGGCCCTAGCCGAGCTATCGACCTTCGTCTGTCGGCTCCTCCAGCCGACCTACCCCGTCTCTCGGCCCCAGCCGGCTATCGACCTTCGTCTGTCGGCTCCTCCAGCCGACCTATCCTGTCTCTCGGCCCCAGCCGAGCTATTGACCCTCGTCTTTCGGCTCCTCCAGCCGACCTACCACGTCTCTAGGCCCCAGCTGAGCTATCGACCTTCGTCTGTCGGCTCCTCCAGCTGACCTACCCTATCTCTCGACCCCAGCCGAGCTATCGACCCTCATCTGTCGACACCTCCAGCCAACCTACCACGTCTCTCGACCTCAGCCGAGCTATCGGCCTTCGTTCGATGGCTCCAAGACTGGCACCTCCAAGGCCGGCACCCCGAAGACCGTCGGCCCCAAAGGCCGACACCTCCAAGACCGGCACCTCCAAGGCTGACACCCCGAAGACCGTCAGCCCCAAAAGCCGACACCTCCAAGACCGGCACCTCCAAGGCCGGCACCCCAAGACCGTCGGCCCCAAAGGCCGACACCTCAAGACCGGCACTTCCAAGGCCGGCACCCCGAAGACCGTCAGCCCCAAAGGCCGACACCTCCAAGGCCGGCACTCCCAAGGCCGGCACCCCGAAGACCATCGGCCCCAAAGGCCGACACCTCCAAGACCGGCACCTCCAAGGCCGGCACCCCGAAGACCGTCGGCCCCAAAGGCCGACACCTCCAAGACCGGCACCTCCAAGGCCGGCACCTCGAAGACCGTCGGCCCCAAAGGCCAACACCTCCAAGACCGGCACCTCCAAGGCCGGTACCCCGAAGACCGTCGGCCCCAAAGGCCGGCACCTCCAAGGCCGGCACCTCGAAGACCGTCGGCCCCAAAGGCTGACATCTCCAAGGCTGGCACCCCGAAGACCGTCGGCCCCAAAGGCCGACACCTCCAAGACCGGCACCTCCAAGGCCGGCACCCCAAAGATCGTCGGCCCCAAAGGTCGACACCTCCAAGACCGGCACTCCCAAGGCCAGCACCCGAAGACCGTCGGCCCTAAAGGCCGACACCTCCAAGACCGGCACCTCAAAGGCCGGCACCCCAAAGATCGTCGGCCCCAAAGGCCGACACCTCCAAGACCGGCACTTCCAAGGCCGACACCCCGAAGACCGTCGGCCCCAAAGGCCGACACCTCCAAGACCGGCACTCCCAAGGCCGACACCCCGAAGACCGTCGGCCCCAAAGGCCGACACCTCCAAGACCGGCACCTCCAAGGCCGGCACCCCGAAGACCGTCAGCCCCAAAGGCCGACACCTCCAAGACCGGCACCTCCAAGGCCGACACCCCAAAGACCGTCGGCCCCAAAGGCCGACACCTCCAAGACCGGCACCTCCAAGGCCGGCACCTCGAAGACCGTCGGCCCCAAAGGCCGACACCTCCAAGACCGGCACCTCCAAGGCCGGCACCCCGAAGACCGTCGGCCCCAAAGGCCGACACCTCCAAGGCCGGCACCTCGAAGACCGTCGGCCCCAAAGGCCGATACCTCCAAGGCCGGCACCCCGAAGACAGTCGGCTCCAAAGGCCAACACCTCCAAGACCGGCACTCCAAAGGCCGGCACCCGAAGACCATCGGCCCCAAAGGCCGACACCTCCAAGACCGGCACCTCCAAGGCCGGCACCCCGAAGACCGTCGGCCCCAAAGGCCGACACCTCCAAGACCGGCACCTCCAAGGCCGGCATCCCAAAGACCGTCGGCCCCAAAGGCCGACACCTCCAAGACCGGCACCTCCAAGGCCGGCACCTCGAAGACCGTCAGCCCCAAAGGCCGACATCTCCAAGTCCGGCACCTCCAAGGCCGGCACCTCGAAGACCATCGGCCCCAAAGGCTGACACCTCCAAGGCCGGCACCTCGAAGACTGTCGGCCCCAAAGGCCGACACCTCCAAGACCGGCACTCCCAAGGCCGGCACCCCGAAGACCGTCGGCCCCAAAGGCCGACACCTCCAAGACCGGCACCTCCAAGGCTAGCACCCCGAAGACCGTCGGCCCCAAAGGCCGACACCTCCAAGACTGGCACCTCTAAGGCCGGCACCCCGAAGACCGTCGACCCCAAAGGCCGACACCTCTAAGACCGGCACTCCCAAGGCCAGCACCCCGAAAACCGTTGGCCCCAAAGGCCGACACCTCCAAGACCGGCACCTCCAAGGCCGGCACCTTGAAGACCGTCGGCCCCAAAGGCCGACACCTCCAAGGCCGACACCTCGAAGACCATCGGCCCCAAAGGCCGACACCTCCAAGACCGGCACCTCCAAGGCAGACAGCTCCATAACCGATGGCTCCAAGACCGACGGCCCCAAAGGCCGATACCTCCAAGGCCAGCGTCCTCCCAGCCGACCTCGGCACTCTTCTCAGCCAGCTCCGGCGTGTCCAAGCCAGGCGGCCCTGGCACTTCTCAGCCGGCCCCGGCTTGTCCAAGCCAGGCGGCCCCGGCACCTCTCAGCCGTGCCGGCCCCACCTGATCCAAGCTGGCCCCTTGTGCCTCAGCACCTATCTTCACCGAGCCTCTGCCTGCCATGATGACTGAACCACAGCGTTCAAAACACCTCTGCGGAATCTGGCGCGGGAGAGTTCAAATTCACTATAACAGAATAAGATTCCAAACAAGGAATCATACCAAGATGTGGCCTAGGGACCACGTAGCCACTGAGTCTCCAGCCATCGGCCAGCTCTCCCCGCCTCCCAGCCGTCGATCCTCTAACTAATCATATACGGATCCTACCGGCCCTGTAACAACCTGATTCAAATCTGTTTCGAATCCCAATAACTTTCGAACCCTCCAGAAGACGCTCAAGATCCAGATGACTGCTTATAAATACTACCACCCTCAAGCCTCTCAGGTACGGTGATTCTCGGATGCTTTTTCCCTTCTTTTTCTCTCTATTCCGCCTTTGCTGCTCTGTCCAGAGCTCTCTGGAGGAACTCTCCGGTGAGAGCCTTCTCCTCTCATCTTGTTGTCCGTCGGTCCCTTACTGACTTGAGCATCAGAGGGTCTTCCGCGGAGGGCCACCCACAGCGCCTCCCATGTATAGGCTTCCTTACAGGTCCGTCCAGGAGGGAGCTCGATCAGGAGATCAGACGTACTCGAGTCGGAGAGCAGATTCCGGCGACAACAAGAACCAAACTCTTCATCAAATAGTCAGCTTATGATAGCGCATTCGATTATGAAAGGTTGTGGGTTGTTCTTACTTGGTTAATCCTACCTCTAGCACTAGGCATTGCATATTTTTATTTGCTTTGAAGTTTGCCAGTGATTCGCTAAATACTTGGGATCGAACTATATTGCAAGTCGTTTCAATTCAACAAGAAAAAATCTTTGTACATCACCTTCGATGTAGCAAGTTCTACATAAGCTGCCTTCGATATAGCAAGTTCTACATAAGCTGCACCGCTCCTTTTTATTGATCAATATGCATACGATATCTATTAAAAAATATTAAGACAACTTTATAACATTCCGACGAAAAAAATTACGATGCCCGAGTTTTAAAATTACAACACCATAGTTATAAAATTACGACACTCATTCAGAAAGCCAAAAAAAAATTAATTGTAAATTTACGACACCGTAATTATAAAATTATATCACCCATTCAGAAAATGTGTCTGTACATAAATTTTTCTCAAAAAAGATGTGCATTAATATCCATTCAACTTTTTTAAAAAATTTATGTACAAACACTTTTTCTGAATGGGTGTTAATTTTATAAGTAAAATTTACAACTTGGATGTCTTTTTTTTTTTTTGACTTTCTTAATGACATATTTTGATAATTGTCCACCTTCTGACCGATGGATGACTCTGCTGGATATGGGGCACGTTATAGCATCTCGCTATAACGTTGTCCTATATCACCTCTCCTTGCAACAATGTATTACATTCCTACCTCTACGATTGGTGCCTCTTCCTCCTTTATCCTGCAAAGATATTGCAGTGGTGTTCGTAAATGGCAATCATTTTATGAAGGTATTAATTAAATATCTCTTAATCATCCTTAAATTTCTAATAATTTATTTTGTTTACTAATTTATATATTTTGTAGGTGTTTCTATTACCGGGTCATCCCGGTGTCATAAGTTTACAACTGTGTCATCTTAAATTTTCAGGTAATGTATTTTTTTGAAATTTATGTATAGACACTCTTTCTGAGTGGGTATCGTAATTTTATAACTACGGTATCGTAAATTTAGAACTAGGATGCCGTAATTTTTTTTAACTTTCTTAGTAGTTGTCTTAATTTTATAAATAAGTTTACAACTGGGGTGCATCTTAAATTTTTATGTGATATGCATTAATATCCGTTCAACTTTTTTTTAAAAAAATTTATGTGCAGACAAGTTTTAAATGGGTGTCATAATTTTATAACTAGGATGTTGTAAATTTACAACTAAAGTATCATAAATTTTTTAATTTTTTGAATGAATATCATAATTTTATAACTATAATATAATTATAAAATTAAAATATCATAATTTTTTATCAAAATATTATAAAATTATCTTAATATTTTTTTAATAAATATCGTATATTATTCATCAATAAGAAGGGGCGATGCCGGAGGTTCTGCACGCGGTTTACAAAGTCTCCTCCATTCAACAAAGCGCACTCCTTTGCCGGTCCCTCTCCGGATCAACCGGGTTCGGGTTCGGGTTCGGGTTCGGGTCCCCGTTCTCGCCGCTGGCTCTGAACTCGATCCCTCCATCAAACCTAGCTTCCTTCCCTCTCGCCCATTGAGATCGCGCTCCTGCTCCCGCCGCCGGAGAAGGAGAAAACCTCACTTCCCTTGTGCCTTCGTCTCCATCTCTCCTGCCCTCTTCCTCGTCCTTCCTTCGGAATGGTTTTATGCAACAAAAAGCTCAAGGCGAAGTTCCGATTCCTCCTCACGGAATCCCTCGCCGCATCGGAGTCCAAGAGTCCGTCCAAAGACTTGACGAGCGACGGCATTAATCAGCAACTGGAGCGCGTCAAAGGGCTCCTGGGATCCCGGAAGAAGCCTAGGCCGTCGTCCAGGAGGGGGAAGAGAAGAAAGAAGCCCAAGGATTCGAAGTCTGTCGAGGAAAGCGGAGAAGACCAGAAAGAGAACCAGGGGAACGATGAGTCGATTGGTTTGAAGGAGGAGGAGGAGAAGAAGAAGAGTGGAAAGAGGAAGAGGGAAGGCGAAGGAGCCGACGAAGAAACAGAGAAGAAACAGCAGCAGCCGAAGAAGAAGAAGCAAAAGAAACAGAAAAAGGATAAGAAGAAAGATAAGGGGAAGGGGAAGAAGGAAGATAAGCAAGAGGACAAGGGGCAGGAGAAGAAAAATGAGAGTATGAGCGGAGAGAACGGAAGACAGGTGCAAGAGTCCATCGATATCGAGCAAAGGTTTTTTTTTTTTCAAATAAATTCTTTTTTTTTTCTTTTTCTTTTAAAATATCAATGTTCGTATTATAATCCAGTTGGTCTTTTGTCGATGTTTGTGGGGGTCTCTCTGATGCTTGGATTCATAGCTGATAAAACTCAGTGATTTGCTCTTCGATTGTGTAACTCAGTGATTTGCTCTTCGATTGTGTAACTGGAGAGGATTATGATGATGTTGTTAAATCGTTGAATTGGGATTTAGGGTTCTGTTTATCGTTTGTTATTTAATTTTTGCGTTTCTGTTTTCAGCGAAGAAAGTGCGAAGAAGGTCTACGCAGGAGGCATCCCTTATTACTCGACTGAGGATGACATCAGGAGCTTCTTTGAAGGTTGCGGCACTGTAACTGAAGTGGATTGCATGAGCTTTCCTGAAAGTGGGAAGTTCAGGGGAATCGCCATTCTTACTTTCAAGGTTAGGTTAAAATCTCACCTAGTGTTTCAGTTGACAATTGCCAGAATGATTGTTATTATCTGCTTGGGCTTGATTAATATGAGTTTTCTTTCAAATCCAGCTGAATGAATTTTGGGCAGCATAACACTCAGTATTCTTCGTTCTTGTCTTGATAATGCTCAGTTATCTCCGTACCACATAGCAGAGCCATGATTGTTTCAGTATATACTGAATGAAATAGCTGTTCTCAATGTAAATGTCCTTTGACAAGCTGGAAACTCTGAGTGAAAGGCGTTTTTTTATTTATATATATTTTACTTGTACAACAATTCACAAAATTCTACTTAGCATATCCAAGGCAAGCTATTGCTTGCAAAATATATGTAGTGTTTTTCTTGAATATTTATGTAACCTATCTTCTACTTGAAGTCATCAAAGGCTTAAGAAAATTCACAAACTGCAGTTATGCATCCCATATTTATCTAAGGGAACAGTTAAGTTTATTTTCCCATTATCATCCTTTTCTTATTGATGTTTGTAAAAATGAACTGACTGCTGGTTTGTTTTGTAAGAGTCAGTGTTATGGAGATGACCCTATCAATATGTTCTATGAAGACAGGCTCTTCCTGTATTGTGCTATCTCAAGTTTACAGTTGTATAAATTTATGCCATCCTCGTATGAGGCATCAAATTTAATAGCCTTGTGATGTTTTTAAAGTATGTAAAAAAATCTCAGTCTATTTTTGAAGGCAAGTGAGACCAAGGTTTTAGATATCGACACTGAACCCCATATCATTTTTCCATGGAAAAAGTGCAATATCAGTATGGTACCGGTATCAGTGGTGCATATGGAAACTAATATATTCTCTAAAACAAAAGCAGAGAGAAAAACCATTGATATCAACAACTGGTACGGCAGCATGGTACTGCTGCTATGCACTGGTACAGGTCAGTCCTGATCGGTTCAGCCAGTGTTCATGAATATAATTGTTTCAGCATCTTGACATCCATACTGTGGCTGGTTTCACACTGGAACAGTATAGTACCAGCTATACCATCCCCTTCCAGTGGTTTTTAAACCTATGAGTGAGACTTTGTTCTTCTGAGTAATTGTTGGTTTTGACATTACTGTCAAACTGAAGCTTTTGGTTGTATGAAAGTTACAACAGTTTTTGACAAGTTTGGACTTTGATATTTGCCATCTTTAGACAATCGGACTATTGATTTGAATTGCAACAATTGATTAGACATCCATCTAGTCTGGTATCTGTACTGGCTCAAGTCTGTGTCCATCATATCATCCACAATCAATCAAAAGGCCTGATCAGTCTCATCGGAGGATACTTTATGCAGCAAATACTGGAGTTGTTTAGCTATTTGGATGGAGGACACTGGCAACTATCAAGTCTTTAGGCAATTAACTTCTCACTAGTTTGGCTGGTGTGATTTGTTTGAAAACACTATATTGAATCTGCTTTGATTTTGTGCTACATTTATTTATTTTACCATCAATGACAAAGCTGAGCACTTGGATCATCTAATCACTATTTTTCATGTGCAAGCAAGCTGAATCTGATCCTCTAACCTCAAGGCTGCAAAGAATACTTTTATTCTTATGTTTCATATTGGTGGCAATTTGCTTTTATGTATTTGTTGTCACACAGAATTCCAATCCTCTGAGGCCCTGTTTGAATGGCCTTCTACTGTTTCATCTGAAATCTCATGCTGGTGTGAAAGGAGCAAGGAGAAAGAAGTGATGGGGAGAAGAAACTCGAGGGACTGAGAAACCACTGTTCCACCATTCCTTAATTTTTCAGGACAATAAAATTATTCCTAAAAGTGATTTATATTATCCTGAAGATTTAGGTTAGTAGATTCCAAAGAGCTTTGTTCATTGGCAACTTCTACCTTTTCCTGTGTTCCTCTCCTCACACCTTTTCCCCTCTGTGAACTTATCTCAGGGATAGCCAGTGCTTATATCCAAACAGGGCCTTTGTCTCACTAAAATGTCTGTATCCCGTAGCTTGCAGTGGTTCTCCAGTTTGTCATAATGTGTTTTGCCTTGCAATTGATGGGATTGCTTGGTATGCAATAATAGTTTGACATAGTTATGCAATATGGATTTTCTATAGTTCAACATGCCAACATGTTGTCTCAACTTAGTTAATATGAATATGAGAGTAATGAAAGTCTACCATATTGGCACAATCCTAATGTATTTTTTCCTGCTTCAATATTAACTAAAATACATAATTCGGGATAAACTGACTGATTTGTGCAGCTTTAAGTGTCCATGGACTAAACACACAGAAGAATTAGCCATTGAGTAAGGTATAGCAGAAGCAAAGGGATGGTGGAGTGATGCAAGTGTTGACATTTGTAAATATTATGTAAAGACATTTCCTGTGGTGTTTTTAACTTTTTGCATTGATTCAAAGGTTGCCTTGAGCAATGTTTAGTATGGAAATTAAGATCTGCCTTGAGCAATGTTTAGTATGGAAATTAAGATCTGTTGTAAACAAGAGTCCAAATAAAGCTTTAGCGTGTTATGCCAAACCATGTAATGCCTGTCTATAATTACTTTCTCTAGTACTTTTTTGGGCACACTACATAGTTTTCTTCAAAAAATGCTCAAATTTGGTCCGTGATACAACATTCTCAACCATATGCTGCCCATGCATGTGACTTGCTGTTAAGCACTGTCATGTACCGGCTAGAACCATAAAATCATATTTTGGATGGTGGATGTTAGATTAATCCATCATGCAATTAATATATGTTTTCCTGTGGCTGCAAGAAACTTGTATGATTGGTGTTGCTATGCCTTTTACTATTTATGCAACTGACATTGCTGCCATGGATCTATCTAAAGGGCTTTTAACATCACCAAAATTGTGCAGCTTTCAATTTAGAATGTAACTATATTTCAGCTGCTATAGGTTAACGCAATACTAAGTATAGCAGGTTCTTAGGTGCTTTTGCATCTTTTTAGATTTTAGTATCATATCGCTTTTCTGTAGTTATAGGTAAATCCCATCTTAAACTTGCGAGTTATATTACTATGTGATGTAATTATATTTATTCTCTGCGATACCTTGCAGGCTTTTGTACTTTCCCTGGCTTCACAGAGCTAGCCATAGTGAAACCTATAATTGGCCTTATTGATTGAGTAGAAGGCTGTAGTGGTTGTGAGGAGCCTAGGCACATTCATGCTTCCAGGAAAGGTTTAATGGTTCATTTTAAATTTCTCAATTTTTAAACCTATGTTGGATTTGCTTTCAGCCATGCTCTATGGACATGCTTTGGTGAATATGTTCATTAGGAAGGGTGCTGGTGTTAGATTGAGCTATGGTTTAAAGAGTGACAATCATGTGTCTATAGGCATCTATAGTAGGTTCTGAGGGGAAGAAGTTTAGGTAAAATAATTAACTTTAGGAGAAGTGAGGATCACTGCTTACTACCACCATTCTCGTTTCTTTAGCAAGTTGCCTCAAGCTCTAGGAAATCTAAAGTATAACTGCGCTAGCCTCTGTGTCGGGTAAAGTGGCTCTATTTTACTTATACAATATGATGGAAGGATTGCATCAAAGTGATGGTGAAGATGGGTAGCTACTGAAATTTGATTACAAGGTGTTGTTGGCATTAAAGCCAAGGTAAGCTGGCATTGTTGAGATCTGATTTAATGTGAGTGATTTCCATTGCAGCAGTTTGAGTATTTAAAGGTTTAGCAAGGAGTATGGAAATTGAGACTGAGTAATTGTTGAGCTTCTTGGAAGTTTGGAATTTATTTGAACTTGAACTCAATAAACTCAAACATTTTTACAGGAAGTTTTCCACAAGGGGAGATAGTTACAACTCCTTGATGATTGTTGACTGATACAACCAGGTCTTTGCTATTTTTTCAAAAGTTTGATGAAGCGGACACAGTGTCATATGACAAGGTGACACCTCTTCATGTGAGATGGGTTGTGGTGATTGTAGAGCATTTAAGTAAGGATATCAAAATTCTGTCAACATGATGAAATTCTTTTTCATCTTAATTACTATCTGGATTATAGAGCATTTAAACACCATGTTCATGTTTCCCTCTCGATGGTCCCTTTAGACTTCAGATATGAGAGGATGATTTTGAAATCTAAGAACATTAATTAGATGGTAAGATTATAATATATTAATAATTGGCAAGAAGTCCCCACCACCCCTCCTGAAAAAAAAAAAAAAGCCTGTTCTTTTTTCAATAAATTTGAAGGGTGACTTTTGAGTTGGTAAGTGAGCTACTTTTCTTTTCTTTTCTTTTCTTTTTTCAATCAGCAGCATTTAGATAATACTTTTCTTTTCTTTTCTTTTCTTTTTTCAATCAGCAGTATTTAGATAAAACACCCTTGGGGTTGTTTTATCTAAATATGGTAAGCACACCTACTGCTTCCTTTAGTTAATGTTATTACTTCTCTATCTTAAGCAAATAATGAGAAATTCTGGAGTATCAAACTGGTTTGCTATTGATCTTACCATGGTTTTTGGCCGTGGTTTCCTTGCTGAGCATTCAGACAGAACAACTTGTCAATTGTGCAGCTATTTTGAACAAATGTGCTGGGTCCAATGGAGTTTGTTTCAGCTGACAGGACCAAATTACCTTATATATTGGTCATCTTGCTTGTATGATTGACATCTGTGCGAACATTTTCACTATCCTGATAAAACTTGCAATTTATATGAATTTCAGCTAGTTTTTTTTTGTTACAATGCATGTTCTATTTGATGCCATGCAATGATACTAAGTTTTTCATTGGATGGTATCATTCTTCCACTGAATTTAGTGCTTCAATATATAGAAGTTGGAACGAAACAATGGCCACCCTGTATCTGCTGCTTTTCTTGTTGCTTTACTTATGTTTCTGTCGGCACAGAATGCATGTTTGCACAAAAACACTTCGATTATCCACACAAGCTTTGGCTTACAAGGTGACAACTGTTTCTTGTTTCAGACAGACTCAGCAGCGAGAAGGGCTTTAGCTCTTGATGGTGCTGATATGTAAGCAGTTTTCTCATTGATCATTGCTCTTTCATTGGATTTATCGTCAATGACTAACATGTTGACCCCATAAAATTCAGGGGCGGATTTTACTTAAAGGTACAACCTTATAGAGCCAACCGCACCCAGAAATCAGATTTTGCACCTGAGATGGTGGAAGGCTACAACAGAATATACGTCGGGAATCTCTCATGGGATATAACCGAGGAGAATTTGAGAAAGCTTTTCTCTGATTGCAAAGTCTCCTCTATCCGATGGGGTACAGACAAGGAAACTGGTGACTTCAGAGGCTATGCCCATGTTGACTTCGTTGACAGTGTGTCCCTAACAATTGCACTGAACTAGACCAGGAGGTCATATGCGGACGGCCGGTTAGAATTAGATGTGCGGTTGCTAAAAGAGAAGTGGAAACAAGTCAAGCTCAAAACCTTCTGGCAAGAAGGCGAGGCTGAGGCCGAGGCTAGCACAAATGAAGGAGGTTCGAAGAAGAAGAGGAGAACGTGCTATGAGTGCGGCGTTCCTGGCCATCTCGCTTCTTCTTGTCCCAAAAAGATAGCCGTCGAGGTCAATGGTTCTGGTGCTGGGAATTGATTGTGAATTGTTGGACTCGATTGTTATTATTGGTTTGATAGTATTATTGACCTTTCAACTGAATCAGATTGTTGCCATTTAGTTAGTCTAGGTTGCAGGGCAAAATTCCAGACAAAGTTGGTGCATTAGAGGAATATCGCCGGGTAAACTTTATTCAAAGTTGGATGGCGAGAGAGAGCCGCATGTTTTTCAAACTACCGCACGAAACAAGCTTTTTATTTTATTTTATTTTTTAATAATATACATGCACATATGTGTGTGCGTGTATATATATATGTGCATGTATATGTTAGAGAGAGAAAGAGAGAGAAGGAAGCTCCACTTGCTTCGAAATGAGATGCAAAACAGCCTTCCAACCCCGGAAACAAAAGAGGAAGATACAATCGAGTTAGGCCATCAAGAGAGGAAGAAAGATTGGATAAGCTAGGTTTCAGTTTGTTTGGCGCAAGGATCATCCAGGAGGAGCTTCTTTGTCATTCGGCAATTAACGCTTTGCGTGTGTGCGTATGTTAAAGATAAAAAAATATATTTTTATTTTTGATGCGTTTTTTTGGCATGCATGATTTGTATTGCATCTGATGCATAAAGATTTTTTTCATCCATTGTTCTCGTCCTAGCGTGACGGAGATCGATGTGGATTAAGGATGCCTGTAGGTGCTCTGAGGCGTTTTTGGTTTTTTATTTCCTGAGTGCAAGTTGGTAGGTGTTCAGTGAATCGAGCGCAGGAAGGAGGTGGTGTGGAAGGTGAGTTGAAAAACGTTTGTTTCCATCTCTGTTTGGTCTATTTTTTTCTATTTTCTGAGTAAACCATGGCCTATGTCCTTGGATAGGCTTTGGCTGAAGCTTTTGTCTTTGCCATACAACTGTCCCTGTCGATGGGACCATGGGAAACAATATGGTATGCTCGTAAGTCATGCTAGTAGTGATTTGATGCTTTTAATTTTTCTGTATTTTAAATAGGAAAAAAAAAAGTATAATAAGATCCTCTCAAATCTCTCATTTGATGCTTTGGCTGTGCTCTATGTTTGTGATGCCATTAAAACTGTCGGAATATTTTAACTACCACCAAGACCTCCCTGCCTTGATGGCCAAGGAAACCACCCCATTATTATTTATTACCTCCCTGTCTCTGGCCGGATCCTACCGTTTATCCATGCAGCATAACTGATGAATGGCGCCGATCCGCGCTGGAGACCACTTGGAGAGACGTGGACGGCATGGTCCACACCGTCCCCCTCCGCAATGGCCATTGCATCTCTACGCGCGCAGCTTCACCGAGTTGGAGCGTCTTCAGCGGGACGGCGTCCTCGAGACTGCCGAAAGATCGGAGAAGCACATATCAGAAATTTGTTCGAGTGTAATGAAAAAATAATTCGAACTAAGATCTTTTAAAAAGAGGAGGGTTTGAGCGTCAAGCAGATCATTTTGATAGCTATCTTACTATAATTTTTCTTTTAAATACGACAACTCTGTCCCACTGATATGGCACATGCATTAAATCCAAACTTTCTTAGCTCTTAGCTTTTAACATCCATTACCATTGTCACCGACGATGTTACATACAAGGATTTGCGATCTGCCGTCTTGTTTCGATCTCGTGTCACCTCTTCTCATGTGCAATCACGGCAATGGAAATGACGCAAGCACCTGCATGGCCCATCCATAAGATGGAATTTTCCCCGAAGACACTCGCTGCTTATCGATATATATCTAAAGTGCCAGCATTGCATAGCTTGCGAATCTCATGTGTCAGCTTGAAAAGCTGGTGAGTGGTGATTGATGCATGAGACTAGACAAACGAGTAACGCCAGGTGCAATTCAGTGCATGAAATGCAATCCAGCGGCCATGGTGGCATCCCCCGCTGCAACATGGCCACTATTATCTGAGCTCCATCTCGGGAGGAAACAGCTAGCGCCCGATTCTACGGGAGCAACGGATCTCACACCGCTCTCCGAGCTCTTACCCCTGGCCCTTGCTTTCCTCGTGCGGTCCATCCGTGTCCCGCGGGGGATGGAGAAGATGACGGAGGTAACATGGGCGCTGTTAATTTAGCCGCCAATGTGCAAGGACACCCGTGGCAGTGGGACGGCTTCTTTGACTCCTATTTCGCCGATATCGTGGGCTGCCGACCACCGAGTGCCTTAAAAGCTGACTTGTTGACTTAATCGTCGGTGTCCACGGACCTTTTGACCGAGTCTTTAATAAATTAGGATGCTAGACAATGAGGAACTGGAGGTAGGCGAAACAAACGCTCCTCAAGTACCAAAATTAATATCAAATAGAAAACGAAACGCCAACCAACCCCCGCAGCACTAATCAAGCAGCCGATCTTTCAAAAATCAATGGACCAATGAGTTTAAGAGTAATGCTCTTTTCTACAGAAATTTCACATAGATTCTACTGTGGGTGTCTTGCTTTTAGCTAGGCCTGTGTCTCATTCTCTGCACAAAGGTGAGATATAAAGGACCTTAAAAGGAGTACTGTCTCTCTACCGATAAAGGTAGAATTCTTGTTCACTCATAAAAATAGTCTACAGCGAGAGCCGAGAGGTGAGTGGCGGTTGTAGCCTTCGTAAAAGCGGCATTTCTTTTGAAATCGATTAGAGGGCAGGATCGCAACCCCATCGCCCTCCTGGAGGAGATCATAACGCTCACCTCGGCGAGGGCGACAGCGGTTGCGCGGGTGGTGAATTCAAGGGCAGTTTCGTCTTTACTTGGCTCCCGCACGGCGAGATATCGGTGCGTCCACGTCGTTCGGGATCAACCTGAGATCATTGGCTCTAGTTTTTGATATTTACCTTTTTTTTTTTTTTTTACTGTAATCCGATGAGCCCCTTTTCTTTTGTCGGCTTCCCCTCGTCCACGGCATCCCTCGCTTCGAAGACGCCCGGTTCTCCCCTTTCCCCCACACACCATACTTTCGCTGCCTTCCTTTTTCCGGACCTCTCCGCTCCTCTATAAATACCATTCATTTTCCTCCCTCTAGAGCCGCTCTTCTCCCTTTCTATGGCTTTCGGAACCTGATATCCGGAAAAGCGAGGGATAGCCTTTCTAGTTTATAGAGAGAATCATTCGGCTTTTTCCCTTTCTTTGTGAGGAGTTTGAATTTTGAGAGCGGGAAGGTGTGAGGGGGTTTGAATCGTCCTCTGTTTTGCCTCTTTTCGTAAGATAAGGGAAGAATGGCGCTAGCGTCTAGGGGAAGAGCAGAGCTTGGGAAGCAATGGAAGGATCGGGAGACGAGTCCCGAGAGAACCAAGGTATGGACGGAGCCCAAGCCGAGGAATTCTGCGAAGAAGGTGCCGGTGGTCTACTATCTCTCCAGGAATGGCCAATTGGAGCACCCGCATTTCATGGAGGTCTCCCTCTCCTCGAGCGATGGCCTCTATCTCAGAGGTGAGACTTGGAAAAATATTCAGCAAATGCTTGTCTGATTTCTAAATGTCATTGCTTTGTTTTCGTTTATAGATGTGATCAATCGTCTCAATTTTCTCCGGGGCAACGGAATGGCCAGCATGTATTCTTGGTCTTCCAAAAGGTATTTTCCACGAGATTTTTGAGTAATTTTTCCCCTTTTATTTTGATCTCTACAAACTGTACGATATCCATGGTTTTCTTGTGATCCAGGAGCTACAAGAACGGCTTCGTGTGGCACGATCTCTCCGATGACGATTTCATCTACCCGGCTCACGGCCAAGAGTACGTCCTGAAGGGATCGGAGCTTCTCCACCCGGCGGTCTCCTCTCCGACGTCTCAAGACACGGCTGCCTCCTCCTCCTCCAACTCCGAAAAGCCTCTCGAAATCCCCAAATCCGTGCACGATGACTCCGACTACTCTCTCGTCAGGAGAAACAAGACGCGGTGGAGTTCTCTCGATCTCAACGAGTATAAGGTCTACAAGAACGAGCTCACCGCCGGGACAGCCCTCAAGGCCGCCGACGCGGCCACCCAGACCACGAGAAGAGGCCGAGGCGGCGCGCCGTCGTCCTCCCTGACGACGTCCCCCAGGCCGAGGAGGAGAACCCGACGACGGAGCTCGGGAGCGACGAGATCTCGCCTCCGCCGTCCTCGTCCAGCCCGGAGACCCTGGAGACGCTGATCAAGGCCGACGGGCGGCTCGTCCCCGTGGCGCCGAGCGATCCGGATCGGATGGTGGATAGCTGCCCGAGCGGGAGGCTCCGGGCCTCTGCGGTCCTGATGCACCTCATCTCGTGTGGCTCCATCCCGATGAAGGACCACGGATTCTCCCTGGTGTCGCACTATAGGGGAAGGATGGCGCGTGGGCGGTCCGATATGAGCGCCAGGGCTGAGATGGACGGCTTGATCGAAAACCCTAGTTTCACCAGGATTCGGTTGGAGGACAAGGAGTATTTTAGCGGCAGTTTGGTCGAGACGAAAAAGAACGAAAGCGACGGCGTCGTAGAATTTCCTGGCTTGAAGCGCTCCTCTTCTTGCAACGCCGACAGGTAAGGGGTTAATTAATTTCATATTATCCTTTATTATTCTTCTATTCGAACTCATTATTAGTATGTTATACCTTAATTTTTGCTTTACGACTTACGATGGTCGAAAAGGAGCTGACTTTTCGACCACTGGGCCTCCGGGCTCGATAATATTTCGTTCTTTTCTGGCTGCGTCCAAATGCCGGGTTCTGTGCACCGATTTTGTTAATATATATATATATATATATATATATGATAGGATGATTCAATAGCGGATTGGGCAATTAAAAGCGAGTGATGCTGCCTCTCTCTTAGCTGTCTGATGTGATGTGACGACGGAGGAGAGTGTGTTTTTCTTTTTTTTTATTTATTCATAAATAATTGAAAAAAACGAAGTCGAATGGTCACCACGACCTTTAGTTGTTGATGCCAATAAAAACGTCGATATGCTAGCTTAGGCCCGATAAGACTGATGGACCCGTAGATATCTCTCTGATTTGCGCCGATTAAAGATGGATGATGTAGATGAGAGGTTGTGATCGGTCGCACAACCATTTTTGTGGGATGATAGTAATTAATCATCGAAATCAATGCGGTTGGTAGGTGTTAGGGAGCCGTCGTCTTTCTGTGCTCTCGTTTCCTCTTTTCAGTTCCTCTCTGCTAGCAGAGCAGCGAGCTGTTCGCTCTGAGTAGCAAGCAGCGACAGCATTCAAAAAGCGATAGCATACAAAAAGCGATAGAAACTATGTATCGTGTCGTGGGACCTACCAAATACCGTCCTGCTGCTGGATTCCCCGGCCCTGCCACATCTTCTCTCTCCTTATGGAGTACTTAATTATTTCGGTCACCTACTGCGGAACCTTTTTCTCACAATCGCTCCTTTCGTGATTACTTGCCTCTTTGATCATCACAAAGTAAAGTATATTGTTTAGTTCCGTGATCTGTGACTTCACGTGCTCGATGTTTCTGAAATCCAAACAGGAGCTCGAAATTGGAGCTGGCCGAGGAGATCGAGGGCGTCCGTGCCAAGTGCATCCCCAGGAAGCCGCGGGCGTTGGCGAAGAAAGAAGCCAACCCACCGCCCTTGTCCCGCAGCACCCACAGCAACCGGAGGATAAACGATGAACCCCCTCAAAAGTAGCGGAGCTGGGCAGATAAGCCCAAGTCAAAGAGTGGGGGTTATAGAACAAGTGCAACATATATGGATTGACAGGAGATGTCTTCTAAGACCGAGGAGCATTTATTGGTGGAATGTGGATGCTTGCCTTCGCCATGCCTTGCTGATCACGGCACGGAGTTGTTGCTACGAGAGAGAGAGAGAGAGAGAGAGTGTTTTGCAGTTTTGGTTCCCCATCGCCTTGGTTACTTGTGTGTATAGAAACGAGACTGAAGCTTCCTTCTAAGTTCTAATGATGCCTTATGAAACTAGAACCATGCTACCTTTTACTCTGATCTCTTTTTTTTTTTTTGTCTCGTTTTTGTGGATGTCTCTTTCCTCTCTGGGCATTTAGCTTGAGGGATTTGTTCTACCATGTTTCCCTTCACGGACTCGAATTACCTCTGGCGAAGCCGAGGAATTTTGTCATCACATATTTGCTGGCATTATACCCTGCTAACGTACTAGCTACTTAATTTAAAATTTCTCTCTTGTCTATTGTAACCGTGGTTTATACGGTGGATCGGTGGAATGCGGTTGGACTACTCGTGTGGGAAAGAGCGAGCGGCCACTTTGACTTTGGGCAAGGAACTGTTGACTTCGGGGAAGGGTGGCAGCATGTGCGTCGCACTTCCCCCCGCTTTTCCCAAATGGACGCAAGGGCCGGAGTAGCCTTTGGAACGCGGGTTTTCACACCTGTGAGCATGTCGGATTCTATGCCTTTAATTTTTGGGTTCACCTGAAGGCGTTTATACTCTATACCGGTGAATCATGACAGCAACCACGGTAACTCTGATTTCGTAATGCTAAATAGTGTATTAGTCTACCATTTAGGAAAAGACTTGGTGCGCGTAATGATCGTGTGGGTTAATCGTCTGCATGTATAATGCATGATAAAATTTATTAAATTATTATATACGCATTGGCATGCATAAATAATTAATTTAAATAATTAATGCACACCTATTGCTTCGAAAAACGGTCCAGCAAAACTATTCCTCTACACTCCATTGGCTTTCACGGAGCTGATTGTAAAAACCCCGCTGCAAAGAAGGTAGCTGCTGTAATTGTCTACATGTAATCTTGTCGACACTGACATTGTCGGATTATGTCTTGTGTCGTGTCTTTCATCCTACGTCAGGTCTTCTATCCCATCTCATTTTACATCCACGGCCTTAGAACAACCAATCGAAGTAACCCCATGGAAGAAGTTTCATGTCATTGCTCAGTAAACTCCATAATGACAGTGCAAGTCCTGAGATGGTTGTTAGCTTTTTTTTTTTTTTTTTTTTACTTTTGCGGCCACATGGACATATAACTAATTTATTATTTATTTAACTTAAATAATTATAATAATTAATTTTATTATTATTTAAATATAAATAATAATGATTTAATAAAAGTAATAGTTATTTTTTTATTAATTTATTTTAAAAATTATTTTTTGATAACCAGTAGAAAAAAAAAGAGTTAACGTATTATCAAATTGGCATTCTCTCACCAATTAGAGTTTGTTTTTTCATCAAAAACATATAAAATAAAGGAAAATAAATAAAAAAATAAAAAACTCAATCTCTCTGTAATCGATCAATCTTTGCACTATTTGTTGACAAAAAAATTTTAATAAATCAAGGCATATTTTTTAGATTTAAAATTTATTATAAAAATTATTTTATTCTAAGATCTTGACCATTAAGGATTTGTATAAATTAAGATTTAAACTGCATAATTAAAGAAATCCTTAATAGGATCTACGAGTGGTATTAAGCCTTGAACGAAGAATTTATAATTTTTCATTGCAAATTTTTTTTTTTTTTTGCTATTTTCGTACTTTTTCTCTTTCGCTATAATTTCATGTTTCTCAAAATTATAACTTAAAATTTGATTGTCAAAATTGTTAATGTTAAAGAACTATGTATTAAAAAAATCCTTTCTTAAAGTTAAAAAGATTTCATAATAAATCATGATGCTTCAATCTTCATGCCTACCGTTCTACAATAGAAGGAGATAGAAATATATTTTGGGTCTTGTTGTCCAAGCTGCGGAAATAGTTGTCCCATAGCCAATGAAAATTAGCTGGATTTTAGTTTCAATGATTTGGCTTGATCACGAAGAAGAATCGAAACAATGCATTTTTTTAAAAAAAATAAATTTGAAATTATATCTATCCATTATATTTTTAAATTAATTTATCAATAATAATAAAAATAATAAAATATATGTGTATGTTATGAGACCTTAAGTTTGTTGTGTTCACGCATGATATTATCATTGATCAATTTTTGATATCTATATTATATGTAATTTGTTAGTCATCAAAGTAGTTAAATTAGAAGTTTATAGATATCAAATTAAATAAATTCAATTACTCATGATTATGTAATGCTTATAAATGAATGACATGATTTTTATTTGTCATAAGTATATTAAAGTTTATTGATTATAAAATATTTAAGGATCATACAAAGGTTGATTAGTCATTTTATAATCTATGAACATGATGCAGTCAATTGATATGCTTGGTTAGATATGTTTAGCATATCTAAATATAGCAAACATATCTAATTTGAGTATATATAATTGCCAAATATGTAAAATTAAAATTAAGCATCAATTATGTTTATTATTGTATATTATTGTATCATCTAAGGAGAACTTTAATATGCACTTATTGTTCATTGATAGAATCTGAATATTCATTTAAGTATATTACTCAAAGCATTAATGTGTGAGTATTCTAAGGGATCTGACGGAGTTTTACGCTCGCTGTCAACTACCTAATGCAACCCTCCTTCTTTATCCGGACTTGGGACCAGCCTTGGCGGAGTTATTTGTGATCAATTATCCAGCAAAAAGTGAAATAGGTAAAGATGTGAATCATAGAGTTAAATCAAGATGGATTAAGTGAAGGAGTGCTTCGAGAGTATTATATAATCGGTGCATCCCATTAAAATTTAAAAAAAATTATAAAATCGCTATTAGGCCGCTATGCTATATGGAATAGAGTGTGGGCAATATTGAAATAATATGTGAATAAATTAAGTGTAATAGAAATATGTATGTTAAGATGGATATGTGATAAAATTTTAAAAGATAGAATTAGAAATAAATATATAAGAGAAATGATAGGAATAGCCCTAATTGAAGATAAAATGAGAGAAAATCGATTACGGTGGTTTGGAAATATACAATGTAGACCTTTAGATGCTCCAGTTAGAAAGAGTGATCTTTTAACAATCCATGCATGGCAAGGATAGAAATAGAGGTGGATCTAAACTAACATGGATAGAAGTAATTAAAAAAGATACAACTATTTGTAATTTAAATGGTGACTTGGTTCTGAATATAGTAGAGTGGAGGAAGCAGATTCATGTAGCCGGCCCCATGTAGTTGGGAAAAGGCTTAGATGAATTGAGTTGAGTATTAATGTGTGAGTATATTCTCTATATTTGCAGCATTGTTCCTATCTCTCTTCATTCGTAAGCTATGTCTGTTTAAATGTTCAATGGACTTAATTTCTTTGAATGGTGCGAACCAGTTCAATTTCATCTCGGTATTCTGATCTTGATTTGGCACTCATAAATGAGAAACCCACTCTTATTAACTCTAGCAGTGTTGAATAGAGGCCTTTCCATAGTACTTAAAAAAGATCAAACAGACTTAGCCTGATCTTCATGCGAATGACTATAGTAAACAACATTAAGTGCATAATTCCTACTACCAAAAGTGCAAAGGAATTTATGTAGTTTGTTGAAGCACGTTTTCAATCTGGCTTTGCTGATAAGTCATTTGCTGGGATATTAATGAGTACTTTAACCAACATTAAGTTTGATTGTTCTTGTACCATGCATGAGCATGTCATTGAAATGATAAACATAACAATAAGACCGAAGTCTATGGGATTGGGAGTGAATGAGAATTTTCTTATGCAATTCATAATTAATTCCTTGCCTCCTAAGTATGGTCCATTTCATATGAGTTATAACACTATGAAAGATAAGTGAAATGTGAATGAACTGCAAAGTATGCTCATTCAAGAGGAAGCAATGCATAAGAAACAAGAAAATCACTCTATTAATATCATGGGTCAGTAAGGAGCTGAAAAGAAATCAAATAATGATAAGAAACAAAAGAGCAAGCAATGACCACTAAAGATAAATGGGTTATCTGCTCAAATCCATAAGAAGGAACAAAAGGATGATAAATGTTACTTATGCAAAAAGCATGAACACTATCAGAAAGATTATCTGAAACGTAATGCATGGTTGAAAAAAAGGTAAGCTAAGTGCTTATGTATGTTTCGAATCAAATCTAATAGAAGTTACTTATAATACTTAGTGGATTGATACTGATTGTACCACTCATATTTCTAATACGATGCATGGATTCCTTACGATCCAAACCATAAACCCAAATGAAAACTATCTTCATGGAAAACTTAGTCAAAGCTCTAGTTAAAGTCGTTGGAATTTATCATTTGATTTTAGACACTGGATATCATTTAGACCTTTTCCAAACACTTTATGTCCATTCTATTTCTCATCATTTAGTTTTTTTTGTCTAAACTTGACTCAATTGGATTTTGTTTTAAATTTGAAAAAAACATTTTAGTTTGTTTAAACACAATCATCTCATTGGTTTTGATATTTTTTTTCGGTTTGTATAAATTTATGCTTGATAATCTTTTTTTTGAGACATTGTTGACCTTGCATCATAATATTGGTACTAAATGTGGTTTAGTGAATGAACAATCAACTTACTTGTGGCATAAATGTTTAGGTCATATATCCAAAGAAAAAATTGAGAGATTAGTAAAGAATAAAATTTTTCTAATTTTGGGATATGTGTGAATTATATTAAAGAAAATATATAAAATACACAATAAAAAACAAGTGCAACAAGAAGTATATAGCTTCTTGAAATTATATACATCGATATATGTGGGCCTTTTGATGTTCCATCTTTTGGTGGCAAAAAGTATTTTATCATCTTTATTAATGATTTTTTACATTATGGCTATGTCTATTTGTTGCATGAAAAAATCTTAATCGGTAGATACTCTAAAAGTGTTTATCAATGAGGTTAAAAGACAGCTAGACAAAAAAGTAAAAATTGTTAATCTGGTAGAGGTGATGAATATTATAGAAAACATGATGAATCTGGACAATGCTCTGGTCCATTTGTCAAATTTCTTAAAAAGTATGGCATATGTGTTCAATAGACAATGCATGGAATACTATAACAAAATGGTGTTGTAGAAAGATGTAATTGAATCCTAATGGACATGGTTACAAGTATGTGAAGCAATTCATCTTTAACCTTATCATTGTGGATGCATACTTTAAAGGCTGTTCCAAAGACTCCTTTTGAACTATGGACAGGAAGGAAACCCAGTTTAAAGCATTTACATGTTTGGAGTTGCCCAGTGGAAGTAAGGATTTACAATCCACATGAAAAGAAATTGAACTCAAAAATAAAAAATGGTTTCTTTATTTGTTATCTAGAAAAATTAAAAAAGTTTAGATTTTATTGTCCTAACCATAATATAAGAATTGTTGAATCTAAAAAATACTAGGTTTATTAAGAATAGTGAAGTTAGTGGGATTTCGGAATCACATAAAGTGAAAATTAAGAAGTTAATTAAGGTACAAGTTTTTTCACCTATAACTCCTTCTCAAGTTGTTACTCCTAAAGTTGTTGGACCTTTTAACAAATCTCAAGAACATCAAATCAATGATCAAATATCACAGAATGATGCTATCACTAATGAACCTGCAATATATGAACCCAATGAAGTAGTATTAAAAATGTCTCAACGACCAAGATGAGCTGCTATTTCTGATTATTATATAGTTAATCTACAAAGTAAACTTTTGATTTGGGTATTAATAATGATTCAGTTTCTTTTTCATAAGCCATGGAAAGTGCTAAATTCTTTTAAATGGTTAGATACCATGTTAAAATTAATGGATCATAATGAAGTCTACGATCTTGTTAAATTGCTTGAAGGTTATAAAAGAGTCAGGTGTAAATGAATCTTTAAGACCAAAGGCTACTCAAATAGCAATATTGAATGTCATAAAGCCAGACTTGTTGCCAAATGTTTTATTAAAAAAAAAGGTTGCATTGACCACAAAAGACTTTTTCTCTAGTATAAAGGACTTATTTAGAATTATTATGGTACTAGTAGCTCATTATGATTTGAAGTTACATCAAATGGATGTGAAAATCATCTTTCTAATTGGAAGTTTGAATGAAAAAGTTTATATGGACCAACCTGAGGGATTTTCATCTGAAGAAAAGGAATATATGGTGTGTAAACTAAAAAAGTCAATATACGAACATAAGCAAACTTTTCGATAATGGTATCTTAAGTTCAATGATATCATTACATCCTTTAGATTTAAAGAAAACATCATTGATCGGTGTATATATCTAAAGGTCAATGGGAGCAAGATTATATTTTGGTTCTATATGTTGATGACATCTTACTAGCTACTAAAGATCTTAGTTTATTGTATGAGACAAAGAACTTTCTCTTTAAAAACATTGAAATAAAAGATATGGGTAAGGTATCATATATGTTTGAAATTAAAATATTTCGTGATAGATCATAAGGATTGTTAGGATTGCCTCAGAAGGCATATATTAATAATGTTCTTGAGAGATTCAACATGAATAAATGCTCTACAAGTATCGTTCCAATTCAAAAAGAAGATAAATTTAGCTTATGCAATCTTCAAAGAATAAATTGGAATGCAAACAAATGAAACAAATTCTGTATGCATCGATTGTTACAAGCTTGATGTATACTCGGACTTGTACTAGGCCAAACATCAGTTTTGCTATCGGGATGCTAGGTAAGTATCAAAGTAATCCAGGAATGGATCATTGAAGAGCTACAAAAAAGGTGCTAAGGTACTTGCAAGGAACAAAGGATCACATGCTCACTTATAGGAGATTTGATGATCTTGAGGCCAAGGGATATTTAGATTTAGATTTTGCTAGGTGTTTTAATGCTAGAAAATCTACATTTGGCTATCTGTTCCTTTTAACTGAAGGAGCAATCTCTTAGAAGAGTGCAAAGCAGTTTGTCATTGCTGCATCTACAATGAAAGATAAGTTTGTGGCATGCTTTAAGCCATTGTTCATGGTTTATGGTTACAAAACTTTATTTCAGGACTTGGGGTTGTTGACAATATTACCAAGCTGCTGAAAATTTATTGTAATAACTCCATATCAGTCTTCTTTTCTAAAAACGACAAGTATTCAAAGGGTGCTAAGTATATAAAATTAAAAAACTTTGCCATTAAAGAAGAAGTTTGGAAACAAAGAGTGTTAATCGAATATATTACACAAATGTCATGATTGTAGATCCACTGACTAAAGGGTTGCCACTAAAGATATTTCATGAACATGTTGAAAGAATGAGCATTATTAAAAATCATTAGTGATGTTATGTTTAAAGCTTTAAATTCCTTATATATTTGACACTCTGAGCTCAATTACTTATTATTTGTGATTTACTTATGGATCCTGTTTGATTATGCTGGTATATATTTATAAATAAATTATATGAATGTCAACAGGATTTATCTTTGATAAAGTCATTACCACTATATCTTACTATAATTTTCATTACAGGTCATGTGAAGTATAAAAATACTAATATGATACATAGAAGGGAGTACGTCAAGATAATGCATACAACAGTTATGATCCTTATTAGTTTTTGCTTAATGATGATTTAATATTTGATCAATATTATGAGGGATTTTAATTTCTATTATACGCATTACGTTTATTTATTAAACCAGTATGTTCAATATGTCACATGAGCTGAGTGAGAGAATGTTAGCTTTTTTTCTTTTGTGGCCCACGTGGGCATATAACTGATTTAATATTTATTTAATTTAAATAATAATTATGATAACTGATTTTACCATTTAATTAAATTTAAATGATAATATTGGTTTAATAAAAATAATAGCTATTTTTTTATTAGTTCATTTTGGGAAGTTATTTTCTAATAACTACCTCTTTGATGGGAATAAGGATTTAACATACCGATTATAGTCTGTTTTTTCATAAAAAACATATAGGAAGAAAAAGAGAGAGGAAAAAACTCAATCTTTCTATAATCGATCAATCTTTACATGATTTCTTATCAAGAAATTTCAATAAATCAAGGTATACTTTTTTTATTTAAAATTTATTATGAAAATCATTTTATTCTAAGATCTTGGCCATTAAAGATTTATGTAAATTAGGATTTAAACTACAAAATTTAAGAAATCCCTAATAGTAACTACAATGGTCTCGCCCCTAAAAATGGTTGAAAAAGTTAAGCCCATTCTAATTTAACAGAAAGGTTTACTGATAATTTCACGGTGCTAAAAAAAGCGTATTGAAGATGTGTGCTCATTCTAATAAAACACTAAGGTAGCGTTTGAAATAGGGGATAAGAAGAGATATCCCCTCTTATTCCCAAAAGCCATAACTATAAGATAGCTGGGAATAAAGCTAACCAAAGGGATAATCCATGGTTAACCATGGGATATCCCCTCAATTGATTCCCTAGAAAATGTAGCTGGTTATCCCTTCAAATAAGAGTAAAAAAAAGTTATCCCATGGATTTACCTTTTTGCATTTGATATGATCAATGGGATAGCCAAGGGATATCCCTAGGGATAGCCAGGGAACAAACTCTATCCCGTACATTATCCGTGGATAATATTTTTTCTATCAAACACTACCTAAAAGCGCTACCTATCCGACAAAGCATATGCCTAGAGGAGGCCCATGAACTTTGGAGTTATCCGTGGGTTCCATGTTTGATATTTGATGTCGCAACTAACCTATTCAGAAATCACATGCACATCTTGCTATTAGGATCTCTGCATAGGATACACGGACATTCCTTTGATCCGGCCACCACTCCCTTCTCATCTCATGCCTTGTGTGAAGTGGATGTGATCAATGCTACAATAGATGATGGGCCGATAGCTCAAGGAAATAGGTCAGATGGGGTTACTTGTTTGACGTACTAACTGTATGTTGATCTAAACCCAACAGTATCGGGCAACACGACAGTGATGACTGGAAACAAAGAAACAAAACGTAATGACAGGTTGCTACATTCCGCTCGACTCCACTTGGTAGTCCCAACATCATCTAGACCGAATCTTTCCAACCCCAGTTCTGCTGCTTTATCTAGCCTTCAAGGACAATGGAGAACCTATGTTTTCAAACGTCAACGACAAATTGTTCTACCGATTGGCATCACGGCCAGCCTTCATGCTATGGTGGGTTCCATGTTTGATATTTGAACATTGCAAAGATGGTGCTGCCATCTTGTGGGCTTAAGCGTTGATGCATCATCTCATGGTTCCTGATAGATGATGTGCACTCAGTTCCGGCATCAAATCAGCAAATAATGCGACAAGAATGGGACCTAGTATGATTTAAGTTCATTGTCATGACGATATTCCTTCTATCTGTCAAACATCAGGAACATGAAGCATCAACTTGGGATGATGTGCTTAAAACTTGAGGAGGGGTTGCAAGCAAGGTTTTTAATGAATTTTTGGGATATGATTACTTGATGGATTAATGAGTCCTCTCTCTCATATCTTTACTTGAAGTTGAAAAGGTCCAATCCTTAAATTCAGGTTATCAGAATATCATTAGGATGATTCCTGATGAAGCAACCCCTTCTCAGCTTTATGTGAGGTGGCGTGTTCGGTACAACTGCTCTTGCTTCATTATGGGTTTTAAAGCGACAGTCAGACGCTCCAATGTCCATTCTTACTGGAGATGTCCTAATCTTCTCTGTAACTAATTTTTAGATAACCTTAGAATAAGAGCTAGTTTCATATCCTCCTTGTTCTTTCCCATGCGGTTAGGTAAAAGATTGTGTGCCATCCTCTCTCACATAAGAGGGGAAGCATTGGGGCTATTTATTGTGAAACGATCGTCATATCAGTTATTTTTTATTTTTTATTTTTCCTTTTCAATACCAGTGTTGTAATTTAGAATGATGCAGCTTTAGGGAATATTTTATGATGGCATTTCAATTTACTGCCCAAATCGTTGGGGTATACCCTGTGAAATATATTTAATCATCCGAGAGAATATAGAGACTTTTCCTTATCCTTCATATAATTTTATTATTTTTAGGCATATACGTGGATCGAGATTTTGTTTGAATCCTAATCACTGGCCTTAAGATCGGACAAAGATGAATAACAAGTAATTAAGATCATTAACTCTTAACTAATGGGAACTAATAACAGATATTGGCGAAACAGTAGAATTTTTTCCTTACCATAACTTGATTGCGGCTTACCTCAAGGTTCCAACTTAGCCATTGCATGCACTGATTAAACCTGGAAAATTTGTACTCTCTTATACGTACCCCACCCCAACCAAAAGAAAAGGAAAGAGAAGGAATTTGAACACTTATCCAGTTCGATTCACCTGGTTAAGAACCACGTAAATTTTGTTGCTTGTGCCCATATCAATTACATCAATCCAAGCATCTACCATTAGTTTATATTTTGTTGTGTGGGCTCTATTGACAAGTAACCCAACGGTGCAAGAAGTCGAGATAAATGACCCCAGCAAAAATGATGGCAAGGAGCCCCAGATGTAGCTTCTACAGGACATAAACTTTCTAGTTGACCATTTGAATTGCTGTACTTCAAAATCCTTGGAAAAGTTGAGCGAACGAGATCCTAATTTCCAATGACTTCATAAATTGTGGGGTTTTACTTGTCAACGATTGTGGATGATGAGTCTTTTCTCTATAGTAGGTTCTTGCGTAACTTATCCATTAATTGACAAATATTTATGTTTCAATGCTAATGATGGGACGGTTCAAACTTTGGAAAATAGCAAAAGAAATTGTGAGGTTGTAGCTGAGAAGGAACTTGCAGATGAGGTCAAGAAACCTTGACCTTTGACTTCTATGAAAGGGCATGCCAAAAGCCCCTTAAACGGACATCTCTGAAAGAAACATAGAACAGGAGAGATTAAATCATCTTGATCTCATCCATTAGTTAACAGTAACTAGAACAGTAATACTTTTGTGTGTTTCTTCCTTCTTTATCCTTTTTCTGAAGATAATTCATATTTTTTTTAAAAAAAATCCAGTTTGAGATTTTTGTATGCTCACTTGTCTCCACCCATCTCTAAGGTTTGATTCAAATCTACATTAACATGGCTTTCTCAGAAGAAATTTTTACTTAACTAGGAGAACTCCAATTTAGTCAAAAATCAGTCCTACATAGCACTTGCAATGCTAGGTGGTGATAAATTTACATAGGAACCAAGCAATATGTTTACATCTGATGAGATCGAGTCTTTTTTTAGCAAACACATCCGACCAGAGTCCAGCAATTCTAACTCAACATACGATAGGGTAAAAATTTTGTCATGGAGATAAAAGGTTTTGAAGGAAGACAAGGTGATTTACATCTGTTTCCATATCCAAGGCAATTTTTTTTTTTTTTTGGGTTGAATTCAAGCGCTACATCTTGTCCCTTTTCTTCTACCTGATGGCAGCCAATGAATCTAAATTAATATTGGCGGATGGTCATGGGCTTGACTTTTTTTTTTTTTTTTAATCGGTAAACTACCAGAGAATCCATGGGAATAGCAGAGAATTATTAATCTAAAGAAAAGTGAGAGGTTGCCATCCGGATAACAAAAGCATAAACTAATGTTATAAAGACAAACCTGTACAATAAGTATATCCTAGTATTTACCTAAAATGCATCAATCAAAAAACAAAGAAAAAGAAAAGAAAAACAAAACTCGCTGAAAAATATTAAAAAATGTAAAGATATGAACAAAGAGGAATAATAGGTAAGCTGATCATGAGGAAACCTAGGTGTCACTATTTATATACCGCCTTAGTGACCCAAGAAATCAATCATAGGAGCCACCTCGATGAGACCCTAATCCAAGCCCCAGGGTTGTGAGCTCCAAATCGTTCTCTAAAGGAGTCAAGTTCAAGTCCAGCCAGAGTACCTTCCCTGCACCAGCTTTCTCCTCTGCGCGGGCCGCGCCGGCCTCTGTGGGATTGTGCCGCCTCATGTGGCCGCCCAAGGCCTGCCCCATGGGAAACTCCAAGCCACAAACAGGGCACTCGTGCACCCTGGGCTTTGATCTCTCTTTCTCACCCTGTTCGACCCGATCCCTGCGGACTCTTGGCCTCATGTGGCTCGTCCGGTGGCCTCCCAGCGCTTGGAACGTCGGAAACCGGCGATTGCATGTCTTGCACTCGTACTCCCGGCCCATAGGCTTATTGACGCCACTGACGTCTTGATCCTTCCCTCCATTGCAAGAGAGCAGCAGCAGAAGATCGGCCACTTTGGTGCCCTCCATCTCCCCCAGCTCCTCTTTTCCTGCCATGGAAAACTTGGCCATGAATTCTTGGTCAGGAATTCTAGAAGAAGAAGGCATGCATGTGGGCGAGCTTAAAGGACTGTGGAGTCTTTTGGGCAGGAAGGGGCAACGCATGGGGTCCAGATTTATAGGGTGGCGTGGCGGCGAGCCAAGGCCAGGGACAAGACGTCAGAGGTGATGACCCGGGTGCCACCCGCTCGGAACATTCACGCCTTTGAGCACGCGACCGCGTAACACGAACATCAAACTACAGTATAGGTTCATTAGCGCGTCATTTGCTTCAGTTCTTTGCTTCATCATTTAGATGCAAGCACAACAAATTAAAAAAAAAAAAACACACAAACAATTATTATTATTATTATTATTTGGTGGGGGACACCCTAGTCCACACGCTCCACTGATCTGTTAGGTGCGTTATGGGCCCGCCACCTGAAGTTCCGCTGATGCTTCATATTTCATTCAAACACTCCTTGAATAATGATACTATAATTATTATAAAGATTGGAACTCCTCAGAGGAGAACCAGCAGATATAAATTGGCAACTCCTTTAGCGACTTTCCGGCCAGTCCGGACACCAGTTGATGGATTTGACCCCATGAACTCGTTGTAGGTCCCTGCGGAAGTCTCCTGCCCTGGCGATCATATGGAACGCGAATCTTATAGCGCACTCTGGTAAATTAGATTGGAAAATTTGTGAAATAATTTAATCATTTTGCATGCTGATTTCATCGTATCAGGCCTTTAAAACTTGCCTACTATCTCCCAATCATGGAGTCAAGCACTAATCTCTCAAATAGTTATCGAGATGCCATTGTAATACTGAATGATTCGTCAACTAAGTGGACAGGAAAGCTGGGACGGTTGAGATAGCTCTACTAATACTGCATACGACTATTCGAGACCATTAACCAATCGGGTTAAGAGAAGAGAGAAAGAGGCATGGTCCATGAAAGCTCGGCTGTGAGCTTAAAGCGGTCATGTCACCGCCCCAATAATGATACGGCTTAGGCCGTGGTGCAGCCCACGGCGCGCGTAGGCATGGGCAAGGCAGGCGGCCGAGAGCCTACCAAACCGAAGACTGAATAGGGTGCGCGCAACTGACCACTTAGAGGCGTGTAAGGTTGACGAGCCTTAGTTCAATCGATCGGGCGAGCAGCGTGCAAGGTTGGCGAGCCACGCACCAAGATCATATGCGGAGCAGACTCTCAGATGCAACGGCACACGACGACTCTGCATCAACCTCGCAAGTTCAACCAAGCGAGTTATGGCCTAGACCCGGACGACGCAGGCACATGTGCGCGGTAAGGCGCAGGAGGCATCGAGCGCCCGACGTGTGAAGCGGATGGCACAGGTAGGCGCGCGCACACGGGCACGGGCAGGCGCATGTGGCGCACGGTATGCGCGCACACTTGGATAGGAGGGCCAAGGTTGTTAGCACACGTGCGTGCGTCCTTAGACAGTTTAGGCTTGATAAGGACGTGGGCCCAGGATTGATCTCGAAAAATCGGAGGAAAAGTCTTTCTGCACAGTAAAAAGTGTACATCGAATGCATCCATTGATTGCACACTCCATAAAAAGCGTACATCGAATGCATCCATTGTCGCATACTCGTACAAACGTATGTATGAAATACGCTACAACCCATTGGCCATGACATGCGCTCCTATACGGGCGCTCAGTGCACGCGTTCGTTTATCGAGTGCGGTGTACAAAGCCGTTCCCTCATCCTTATCTATCTGCAAGCCAGCTTTGGGCGTTCAAATGGAGTTATCTTAGCCATCCAACTCAGCCATCTAACGGCCAAGAGGAGGCACGCCAAGGAGCTCGTGCGGATCAGCGTTGGAGGCGTCTTCATCTACAAATAGTCCAACCGGGTCACCATGGGAAGTATTCGAAGCATTCTTCAGTCATCTACGTTGTGAGTGAGCATGAAGAGGGAGGAGAAGAAGCTGATCGACATCGAGGAGTCTTCCTACGTCCGGTCTAAAGGTTGTTAGGGGTTTATCCTGCAACCTAGTGCAAGGTGAGAGAGAAGAAAGGGCCTAGTGAGCGTCTTTTTATAAGTGCTTCGGCACGGGTTGCTTTGTACTCCTTTGGATTGTTATTAATCAAAAGGTTGGGGTGTTTTGCTCTGTAAAAGCTAGTGTGTTTGCTTGTTTTGGGTTTATGCATTGTTGGTGATTTGTGGGTGTTTGAAAGCGCAAGACTGGGCGGTTTGCATGGGGATTTTGGAAGGGGGAAGCCTGCATTCAACCTCATCTTCCACCCCTAAGCGAGGTAGGAGAAATTCAAAGGCGCGCGCGGCCACTCAGAAGGCTGACTTGGTGCTTGGCGTGCCAAGGCTGATCACGGGTTATGGACGCTTCCGACACTTTAGAAAAGAAAAAAAAAAAAATATATTCTAGATCCTAGCCGCGTGACAGTTACGAAAAGAGGACCACATCAGCAAACAAGTTTGTCTGCAGGAAAATCCCGCCTAATTTTTGTCTAGACTCAAATGAACTTGGAGACCAGGCAAGTGGGCAACGGAAATAAAATTGGAAATTGGCAGGGCGGCAGAAGGGATGACCAAGAGTTCTCGTTGACAGGTCACGTGGCAGATCTGTTTGCAATCCAATGGCCGGTGCCGTACTGATAAGGAAATCTAACTAAAGCTTAAGAAGTCAACAGTGTTCGAATCAATCAGTACTTGTGAAGACTTGAGTACCAGCCAGGAGTTGCTTGGCTTGGGAGGATACGCGGCTAACACGTCCTTCTCCTGTCTCCTCCTAGCTCTAGTCTTCTCTTCTTCCAGATCTTCTCATTCACGCGTCTGGGGCCTCCCCATCATCGACCGGAACCTTGGAAATTAATGTGAATTCAGCTTAGAACTTTAAATAAGAGGGGGGGATTATATTATTATGTAATTAGGAGGGCTGGTGCCAGGTTTTGGGAAAGGAGGCCGGTATTATTGGTGGTTGCACTGCTGGCCAAGCTTTCGCTCTACGCGTGGACAGACCGGGGGCTGACTCCTATTTGTGTCACGTCTCTATGCGTGGAATCCCCGCCACGAAGTTTCGATCAGTGTTTTCGAAAGTCCGTTGCTCCGTTGCATCATAACTTCTGGCATCAGCGAGCATTGACAGTTTTTTTTTTTTTTAACACCCGTTAAAAAAGAATTTTTTTCTAAGGCCAGAACCCAATTTTAGAGGCATGCATTTGGTTCCAATGATGTGCGTTGGCGGGCAGAGGTCATCAATGATACCAAATAAAAGATGACCACAGCGATGGTCATGGGAGCCAACGCGGCGCTAGATCGAACATTGTGGCTGGTGATTGAGTGGTGCCCATGAGAAAAACGCGTGGCCTTGTGGCATTCGTATTCCATATTTTCCTTCATCCCTAGAGTTTGGTATGGAGTCATCCATCAAGCATGATTGATGACCACGATGAATGTTATGAAATTCCAAGGTCACTCCCAATAGATAACCTTAACTTAAGATTTAAGCATCAAAATGCTCCTTATTCACATATAAAATGCTCGATATTAATTTTCATATTGATACAATATAGTTTAATATCATAAAATTATATTATCATAATAAAATATAATATTTTTATTATATTATAATAATATTATTAAATTATTAAATTATTGTGATAAAATGTTATATAATAATATTATAATATTATGAATATATATATATTATAATGTTTATATCATAATATAATTATTAAAAATAATATTATAATTAAATCTAAATATTGTAATAATAAATGATATGAAATAATGATGAATTATCATGATACTTTCAAAATATATTAGAATAATCATTTTTAAGGTAAAAAAGGGTTAAGAGCCGGGTGGGATGAGCACGGGTTAAGTTAGGTTGGTTCTAAGCAAAAATCAAGAATCGATCCAATCAAGATTGGTTCAAGATTTTAAATCCAGAACTGAGCCAATTCTATACTAGAACTAACCCAATTAAATTGGGTTGGTTCTAAATTGATTATAAGGTGGAACCTATTTTTCTTAATTGTAGAAGTTGAGCGCGAGGCTAAGAGCTATTATAAAAATATTTAAAAAAATTATAATATTGATAAATATTATTTTTCTTTAAATTATATTTGTTTAATATCTAATAGCTATTTTTTTCTTAGTTATGTTAATTGAAAAAAGATATATATATATATATATATATATATATATATATATATATATATATATATATATATATATATATATATATATATATATATATATATTGATCATTTAACATCAAATATATTTAGTAAAGATGGTAGATGTTGATGCCCAGATCATCCTCCTCAAACATTCATGAACGTTCGGTCGCTCTCTCCAGCGAACCTGGGATCTTTCAGCAAGCTTTTCGCGGTCTAGAGCCTACAAAAAGTTTCAAAGATCGAAGATTTCGGCGGGAACCCTTCAACGCTCAAGTCAGTGCTTTGGGCAACAGTCGAAGCCTCAGAAAGCTCGAAAGAGAGAAGAGAGAGACTTAGAGCCGTGCTCTCTCTGTGAGCCAGAATAAGCATTTAGGAGTATGAGTTATTAGTTATCTCGTCGGGAGTCTCTTTTACCCATTTTATTGATGCTTGGAGTCTATGAGATTTGGAGATGATCAGAGCATTTATGATGGTGGCACTAATAGCAGCAATGGTAGAGCTTGCTTCTTAGTGGCATGTTAGAAGTGCAGGCCATGTTCCATCAAATGTGGATAGCTGCATAGTTGGTAGGTATTGCTTGGTTTGGATAGCTGTTGTAGGCTGCTGCAGGGCATGATCGACCATTACGGTGTTTGCCAAATGTATCCCCCATGCCACACTTCTGATGCCCTATGCGGACAGTGATGAGTGGTGGAGCTAGGCACGTGGGCCCCAAAGTGTAGCCGCTGAGGCAGAAGATGAAATTTAAAGTTAAAGCCGGCTCTGTCCCTCGTGGAGCATTGATTATAGGATACATGCATGGCACTGTTCATGCCCTTGAATGAGCTCGCTATGGGTAAACACTTGCATGACACTATTCATGCCCTTGGATGAGCTCTAGAGAAGGCCATGGGTGAACACTTGCATGGCACTGTTCATGCCCTTGGATGAGCTCCAGAGAAGGCCGTGGGTGAACACTTGTATGGCACTGTTCATGGCCGAGGATCGAGGCCGAGGCCAAGGGCCAACTTGCTGAGGCCGAGGTGCTATCTTGCTGAGGCCGAGGGACTGTCTTGCTGAGGCCGAGGGCTGTCTTGCCAAGGCCGAGGACCGAGGCTGAGGCTGAGGACCGAGGCCAAGGGCTGACTGGCTGAGGCCAACTAGCTGATGCTGAGGGGCTATCTTGCTGAGGCGGAGACCGAGGACCGAGGCCGATGGCCGACTGGCTAAGGCCGATCGGCTGAGGCCGAGGGGCTGTCTTGCTGAGGCTGAGGACCGAGGCCGACTGGCTGTCTCCAAAAATGACTAGTCCGACCCTGGTGAGATTATTGCTGCCCATGTGGCTCATTGGCCCCATCAGATGCTCCCCACACTCCTGAGCTTGTGCAACCGCATGCCTCACATCCGCCAAGCGAAAGGAGTGTAGAGCTCTCTATCTTTGCACTTATCTCTGCATTCCAGCTTTTGATAATTTCTATCTTCTTTGTGTGGACTTGTGACCATGTCTACATGCTCTCTTATGCTTTTGCCTGCTCAAAGACTTTAAGTAATGTTGGAGGTGGGTTGATTACCTTTCACTAGCTGAGGGAAGCTAGCAATTCTCTCCCAACATAAGGTCTAGAAGCGGATGCCCATCAACTGTGAGCTAGGGAGTTGATCTCTCCCAACTGTGAGCTGACTTTAAATGACGCTTGGGGGTGAATGCCCGTTAACTGTGAGTTGGTCTCTCCCAACTCTGAGTTGACTTGGGGCTTGCCCTTGGAAAGCAACCAGCAATATGTTGCAAGTATATAATTTAAACAAAGGTCTTACCCAGTTGGCCATTAGCCACTAAGACAGGGTTGAAGCTGCTAAGGCTGAGACGAAGTTGTTGGGGCTGTGACGAAGCCGCTGAGGCTGATAGAGCCTGAGGCTAAGATGAAACCATTGAGGTTGTAATGAGGCCATGGAGGCAAAGAGATAGAGCCGCTGAGGCAAGGTTGAGGCCGTCGAGAGCCTTTTAAACCCCGAAGGATGACCTGAGAGTTGCCGATGTTGTTAGGTGCCTTTTAACCCCGAAGGATGATCTGAGAGTTGCTGAAGTCGTCAGATGTCTTTTAACTCCGAAGGGTGACCTGAGAGTTGCTGAAGTCGTTAGGTACCTTTTGAACCCCGAAGGGTGACCCGAGGTGCTTGGACCAGGCTCAGGTGCCTTTTGAACCTCGAAGGATGATATGAGGGTGCTTGGACCATGCTTAGGTGCCTTTTTTCTTTGTGCCAACGATCTTAGTTGCCGATGCTGGAGTCAGTCTTCGGTGCCAAGCTGGCCTCGGGCTTTGGTGCCAACACTGGGTTGTTCAGTACCGAGCTGGCCTTGGGCTTTAGGTGCCAACGTGAGGTTGGTCTTGGTCTTTGGTACCGAGCTGGCCTCGGACTTTTGTGCCGAGCTAGCCTCGGGCTTTAGTGCCGATGCTTGGAGTCGGTTTTAAGGCCGACTATGCTGGACTCGGTCTTTGGTGCTGACGCTTAGAGTCGGTTTTAAGGCCAACTCTGCTGGACTCGGTCTTTGATGCCGAGTTGGCCTCGGGCTTTGGTGCCGACACTTGGAGTCAATTTTAAGGCCGACTCTGCTAGACTCGGTCTTCGATGTCGAGCTGGCCTCGGGCTTTGGTGCCAACGCTGGGTTGTTCAATGCCGAGCTGGCCTCGGGCATTAGGTGCCAATGTGAGGTTGGTCTTGGTCTTTGGTGCCGAGCTGGCCTCGGGCTTTGGTGCCAACACTTGGAGTCAGTTTTAAGGCTGACTCTGCTGGACTCGGTCTTTGGTGCCGATGCTTGGAGTCAGTTTTAAGGCCGACTCTGCTGGACTCAGTCTTTGGTGCCGAGCTGGCCTCGGGCTTTGGTACCAATGCTTGGAGTCAGTTTTAAGGCCGACTCTACTAGACTCGGTCTTTAGTGTCGATGCTTGGAGTCGGTTTTAAGGCCAACTCTGCTGGACTCGGTCTTTCCTGCATGACATTTTTAAGCATCGGTGAAAAGAAGCTTTTATCAAAGCATAGTGTACCTGGCTTTTATAGCTTTTTGGCCTTTGCGTCATGTTCGATGTCGATGTCGATTGGAGGCCTAAGATCTTTTTCTTTCATAATCGGTCGGGAGCGATCGAGAATAGCTGGGCGTTGGAGGCCACTTGGACGGAGTCAGAGATAGTTGGAGGCATCCGGGATACGCCGTCCGGAGCCACTACATGGTTGCGGACGTCCAGAGGCGTTGGGCAAAGAGCTTGGAGCTGAGAACAGGACATCGGGGGCTGGCACAAAGTCAGGACAGAAAGCTTTCCCAGCCTTTCCTGGTGCTGGATTAGGATACTTTGCGGAGGCAAAGAAGACTACTCGAGAGTGGAGGAGACCTTGCATTGTTGGTCTCCTTTGGCATTAATGGAACCCTGACATCCAAGTGCAAGGAAGGCCATAATGGCCCCTTCATCCAATGTCCTCTCTTTGTCCTCTTGCTGGCACCAAGCTTCCTTTCCCTCATGCATTAAATCTTGTTTATTTAAGTTTGCATGGCATGGCACTGGGCTGGGACTTGGACCACGTCCTCCCCACCTTGCGCAACCAAGCTAAGACCTTACTTCTTGGAGGAAAACTGGCTTGAAAGATGTGCCAAGTGATGATGATGATGTAATACTGGATGCAGATGGTTTAGAGGAAGAAAAGCAGCCGGGAAGGAGTGCTGATCAGCTCCCTATCGGCTGAAGATAGCCTCGGGGTTGCACGCCTCTTCTGGATTACGACAGTCCAAATAGAAGAGGTTATCATTGTGAAGTGTTCTTAGAGGAACTCGTCTCCTTTTGCTGACTTAGATGCATCAGCCCGCCTATGGTCTGCCCTTCAGGGAACCAAGGAACCAAGTTGATTAGAGTTGGGGTGTCGCTTCCCTTGCTTGGGCTTCCCCTTGCATTGCCGTCCGTAGGAGAGGAGGTCGTTTGGACAGCGAGCGGTAGTGCTCTTGCTAGTGAGCTCTTGATTTTGAGCTTGAAGATGCTCGTGCTGATGAGCTTGATGGTGATGAGCCTCTTGCTGGGGAGATCTTCCGTATGATGGATGATGGCTAGCCTAAGCAGCAACTAAAGAGGGAGCAGAAGCTCTTGCTGGCTGCTGTATGGCCATGAGATATTGCTTCTGGAGCTATTGGATAGCTGCCATTAATACTTGGATTTGCAGGGTGAGGTTGGCATGATGTTTTGCTTGAATGGTCTGAGATAGTGGTGATGATGGAGTAGAGCGGCTGGCATTCTATTGCTCGGCTCAACTTATTGAGGGTGCCCCTCTAGCATGACTGGCAGAAGCCTCATGGGTCCTTGTCATCATCATCTTTTTATCCATCATTGTTGTCGTAAAGGGAATGAGGGCTTTTAGCTAGGTGTTACAGAGCTCTGCTCTCTCCCCCTTCCTGGCGCACCAATCTGTTGATGTTAGATCATCCTCCTTGAACGTTCACGAGCGTCTGGTCGCCCTCTCCAGCGAGCATGGGATCTTCCGGTGAGTTTATCATAGTCTGGAGCCTGCAAAAAGTTTCGAAGATTGGAGATTCTGGCAGAGACCCTTCGACGCTCAAGTCAGTGCTCTGGGCAATAGCCCTGAGCTTGAGAAAGCTCAAAAGAGAGAAGAGAGAGAGGCTTAGAGCCGTGCTCTCTTTGTGAGCCAAAATGAGCATTTAGGGGTGTAGTGAGTTATCAATTATCTCGTCAGAGGTTCCTCTTACCCATTTTATTGATGCTTGGAGTCTATGAGACTTGGGGCATGATCAGAGCATTTATGATGGTGGCAGCAATGGCAGGCTTGCTTCTTAGTGGCATGTCAGAGTGAGGCCATGTTCCGTCAAATATGGATGGCTGCATAGTTGGCAGTGTTGGCCCAGATGGCAACCCAAGAGGGGGGGTAAATTGGGTTCTTCAAAAATTTAACATATTAAAACTTAAAACCAAATTTTACAAGAATTAAGTGTGCTAGTGAAGTGAAGCTATAATTTAAAGCACAAGAGAGAGAGATAGAGACAAGAGCACGACAAGATTTATAACGGTTCGGTGTATCCCACACCTACGTCCACTTCTAAGTAACTCTTGGGTCCACACTATAATCCACTGATTACAGTTGAGTTGTTTTAAAGCTCACAACTCTAACTTGTTTTTTACACGGGGTAACAACGAACCCAGCCGGTTTTTACGGGTTCACTAGCATAAAACCCAAACTCAAGCTAAACTAGCTTATTCCCGAGGTAAACTACCTCAACTAATTCAATCCCCTGATTGAATTAGTAAACACCAAATTAATTTAAAGTTACAACAATGCAAAGCTCCTTAAATGAGCAAATAAGCAATATAAGTAAACAAAGGTAAGAAAAGCCTGATTGAAGCGATGTGGATTTGAGCTTTTCTTCTTTTCCTCTTCTCTTTTGAATGGTTGAGCAAGGATTGAATCGTTGAATCTCTAACACAGCTCGTTGAGGAAATAGGGTTTTTTCTCTTCTTACTTTCCCTTTTGTAAATCCTTCGAATTTGAACTTTTAGGGCTTTGGATTTCTCTTGAATCTCTCTTGGATTGATAGGCTTGGACTCAGAGATTTTTCTCTTTCTTTTTCACTGTAGATTTCTCTTGATTTTTTCGTTATTTTTTCTCTATTTTTTGTTCATATTTTCAAATGGACGAGTCCCTCCTTTTATATAGACTTAATATGAGATTAGGTGAGAAATAGCTGTTACAAAGTACCTTGGATCATTCTCCACGCAAAGAAATGTATCCGTTGAGAGTTAGGTAAGAAAATATATCTGTTAGAGTCCAATCTGGCACTTTTGAAAATTGTCCTTGACAGGTTGGAGTCGGCTCCAACTTTTCATGTATCGGCTCCAGATTGTGTTTCCATAAATAGCAAAAACTGATTTGATGTTGAGTCGGCTCTGACTTTGCAAAGTATCGACTCGCCGCTGGCTGGAGTCGGCTCTCGATTTCTGATGTGTCGGCTCCAAGAATTGCTCTGAAAAATATAGTCTCTGTAACTCAGGTTAGAGTCAGCTCCCGAAATCCATGTGTCGACTCCGGCTTCTGAAGCAGAAAACATTTTCTCTGTAACTCAGGTTGGAGTCGGCTCCATCTATTCATGTGTCAGCTTCGAAAACTCAGGTGTCGGCTCCAAAACTCTAGGTGTCGACTCTAAACCGTGCCGAAAATATATAACTGCTCTGATACACTCTGGAGTCGGCTCTAATGGTTCTAGGTGTCGGCTCCAAGTTCTGAACTTAAATAAATTCCATTTAAACTCGGTTCAAAACTGATTTCTAAGTGTCATTTAAATAAACAACCAATCTTAATACCTGAAACACTTATCCAATTTATTAGAAACACAATGAATATACTCATGGCTTTTGTTAATCATCAAAATCAATAATTGGGTAAATAATTTCTCAATAATTTTTTCAACAATCTCTTCCTTTTTGATGATGGCAAAAACATTGCGTATATGCATAATTGTCAAAACTTATACATTTTAGGTTAAGCTCCCCCTTAATATGGTAGCTCCCCCTATGTGTGTGCATATGTTAAGTTCATTGAAACTTTTATGCATATCTTAATTCCATATGATATTAATTCCATTTAATATGCATACATATAAGTATCATTCTTGCATTAATTGATTATGCATATATAAGTAGCTCTTCTCTCATTATTTTTATGCATATACAAAAATCTCTTCTCCCCCTTTTTTGTAATCAACAAAAAGGATTAGAAGGTGCATTAAGACTTAAATTAACATTAATCATAGGAATCAAATTCAAAGTTCAAGTCAATTATCAAAATTCAAGTATGATATTCATTGAATACTCAAAACTTTATTACATCATTCATAAGATAAATACTTCATTACATCATTCTAAGCATCAAAGTACTTCATTACATCATTCAAAAAGTTAAATTACAAACTAAACATCAAAGACTAATTACATCAAAATGTAAATTAAACATCAAAAGCTAATCAAAATTTAAGAAGTCTTTTGAGCTCTTCTAGGATCTTTCCCATTCCTTCACTTTGGATCTTGATAAATTCATTCAGTCTTCTGTCAATAAATGCAGATGCAGCTGTAATTTTCTCTTGTAACTCAGCATTGCACTTTGAGTAAGTATCAGAATCTTCTCCAATATCCTTGATCTTCTCAAAAATGTTCATAAGATCGGTCTTCAAGGCTTCTGAAGAAGTTCCAAAAGATGATTCAATTTTGCTTACTCTATCTTCCAAGGAATAGAACATCTCTCTCAAGCTCATAAGACTACTATCTAACTCAATCTTCATCTCTTCTTTATGACTTGCAAAGAGTTCCTTTAATTGAACCAACTGAGCATCAGTAAAACCAAATGAAGGAGCAATGCAGGTGCAGGTGCTACTGAAGGTGCTGGGCTACTAGGTCCTGACAAAATATGTCTCACAGAAGGTCCTTCCTCTGATGGACCAGGTGCCATAGCTCCAACTTCAGCTGCCCTTTCATTTAAGTGTCCTTTCGTTTCCCAATTTCCATCCACCTTCATAAATCCCATCCGATGCACAGTTGCTAAACTATAATAATCAGTGTGCCTTAAGTTCTTCTTGGGTTCATTGTCAGAAATAGCTACACCTTGGCTTTGGAATGCTAATCCAAAGGATTTGAGCACAGCAACTTTCAGATCGTGTTTCCATAAATAGCAAAAACTGATTTGATGTAGAGTCGCTCCGACTTTGCAAAGTGTCGACTCCCCGCTGGCTGCAGTTGGCTCCCAATTTATGATGTATCGGCTCTGAGAATTGCTCTGAAAAACACAGTCTCTGTAACTCAGGTTAGAGTCGGCTCCCAAATCCATGTGTCAACTCCAGCTTCTGAAGCAGAACATAGTTTCTCTTATCTCAGGTTGGAGTCGGCTCCACCTATTCATGTGTCGGCTCCGAAACCTCAGGTGTTGGCTCCGAAACTCTAGGTGTCAACTCTGATTCGTGCCAAAAATATATAACTGCTCTGATACACTCTGGAGTCGGCTCTAATGGTTCTAGGTGTCGGCTCCAAGTTCTGAACTTAAATAAATTCTATTTAAACTCGGTTCAAAACTGATTTCTATGTTGTCATTTGAATAAACAACCAATCTTAATACCTAAAACACTTATCAAATTTATCAGAAACACAATGAATATACTCATGGCTTTTGTTAATCATCAAAATCAATAATTGGGTAAATAATTTCTCAATAATTTTTCCAACAGGAAGGTACTTCTTGGTTTGGACAGCTATTGTAGGCTGCTGCAGGGCATGACCGACCGTTACGGCGTTTGCCAGATATGTCCCCAACGCCACACTTCTGATGCCCTGTGCGGACAGTGATGAGTGGTGGAGCTAGGCATGTAGGCTCCAAAGTGTAGCCGCTGAGACAGAAGATGAAGTTTGGAGTTGAAGCCGGCTCTATCCCTTGTGGAGCATTGATTATAGGATACGTGCATGGCACTGTTCATGCCCTTGGATGAGCTCCAAAGAAGGCCATGGGTGAACAATTGCATGACACCATTCATGCCCTTGGATGAGCTCTAGAGAAGGCCATGTGTGAACACTTGCATGGCACCGTTCATGCCCTTGGATGAGCTCCAGAGAAGGCCGTGGTTGAACACTTGCATGGCACTATTCATGGTCGAGGACCAAGGCCGAGGCTGAGGGCCGACTGGCTGAGGCCGAGGGGCTGTCTTACTAAGGCCAAGGCTGAGGGCTGATTGGTTGAGGCCGATTTGCTGAGGCCGACTGGCTGAGGCTGAGGGGCTGTCTTGCTGAGGCCGAGCCTAGGACTGAGGCCGACTAGCTGAAGCCGAGGGGCTGTCTTGTTGAGGCCGAGCAGACTGGCTGTCTTGCTGAGGCCGAGGATCGAGGCCAACTGGCTGTCTTGCTGAGGCCAAGGCCGAGGCCAACTAGCTGTCTCCAAAAATGACTAGTCCAACCCTTATGAGATTACCGCTGTCCATGGGGCTCATTGGCCCATTAGTAGATAAGTTATGAGGTATGTTTAAAGTCCTGAATGCTATTAAGATGTCTCATTACTTTTCAGTTCCTCCTTTTTGTTCCTCCAATTAACAGCATCTTATAGTTTATTTTCGTTAGTTTTGGGGAACCTTTTTCTTCTTCTCAAACAATATGTGAACCCTGATCATCAAAGTTCCATAGATTGTTTGGCAAAATTTTCTATAAATTGTTCAGATGACTCATATAGGATAGAAAGCCTTATTAGTTCACAACTTACACACATCTTAGATGCTGTCGAACGTTGTTTGGACCCCTCTTATGGATTTTGCTCGGTTACCGATCACAATGGTAAAAGAAATAAAGTTTTTGCCCCAAGGACTCAAAAACCTCATCTAATTCGAATAAGCCAAACTAAAATGGTTTGGGTTTGTGTTGGCAAAATCCATCGTTGCATGTCCCACATGATCGATCGATCCGCACAAATACAATGACACTATCCATGTGAAATAATTCAAAGAAGCGTTCACGGAGCCACTTGAAGCATATCCAAGAATTTTGACTTATAAATCTGCCTCGGATTCGCATTCCAGAATACAAAGAACCACAGGCATTTCCACCGCAACAACTGATGCTCTGAAATTCCCACAGCAGCTCCCCTGTTCCATAACAACGACGTCATTGGCCAAGGTGGGTGCGAAAAGGGCGCCTCCATGCTTATATCTATCAAATAATAATAATAATAATAATAATAATAATCATCAATATTTACTTTATATTTATTATGAATATAAAATTTTACATCCATATTTATAACTAAAAAAATTTTATAATATTCATACTTATCTCATTGCTAATATCTGTTTTGTATCCACTTCATACTTGCCAAATATTTTGCACTCCATTTTATTTATTTATTTATATTTTTTCCTTTTAATTTTAATTTTAAGTTTAGGCTTAAAGTAATTTTGGAACTTTTTTTTCTCTACAATTCTAGATAAACAAATGGATCAAGTTCAAGGAAATTATGATCCTTGAATCTTTGAAAATTTTTATATTTAAAATTTATAATTATATTAATTAATAAATATAAATACTTAAATTTATTAATAAATATAATGAATATAAATAAAATAAAGCGAGAATATTTTTACGTTCATGCCTGGCTTTTTCTTCATAATGAATGTTATCACTTGTTTCGTATTCAAATTTATATCAATTATTTTTTTAAAAATTTTTATTTTTATTTTTTTTAAATGAAGCAAAGACAAATGAGTAGCATGGATTGTGTGTGTGTGAGTAGTTAGGATAAGGGTAAAGTCACTTAAAATTTGAAGCCTTGACCTCCTTCCCAAAGGATGAACGCTAATACCATCCAAGTAAGCACTCAAAGATGGCATCTCCACCGCCGTTGCAAACTCCACCTGCGTTCAGTCAAAATTCAGAACTAATAAAAATTTTCACTCATGTCCAATCTATTAAGTAGATTAAAATAAATAAATACATGTTTAACATACTTATATATGCAATCCACAAATCTAACTAAAACATTATTTTAGAATCAGATGTCATAAAATAATGAAAGCTAAATAGGCTTAAGAAAGTGAGAAGATTATTAACAGGGAGAACAGGTAAATGCTTTGCTATTCATTTCATTTCTTTTTTTTTTTCTTATATTTTTTATCCTCTCTCAATCGAATTACATGATATTTCTAAATATTCAACCATACATTGATGAACTCCTAACATCACCACTATGACCTTCATCTTAAAATTTTCAAGCGATGTTTTAAGAACTTGCCGGATAGATTTACGAAGTTTAGAACTTGAATTAAAAAAAAATTAAATTAAGATTTTAAATTTAAAAGAACTGAAATATTCCATGATCTTGCCTGATCTCATATTAGTATACTAAGAAAGCATTTTAATATTTTTTTTTTTTTTTTTATTTTTTTACGGTAAGTTGGTTTTTGTTTTCTTTTCTCTTTCTTTCTCTACATGAAAAGATGGCGAAAATGTCCCTCCTTTGGTGTGACATTTTAAATTCAATCTAATTATCGAAGGATCTTCCTCCAACTCATTCATTTAGATGGGTGCTAATGGATCAAAGTTGAAAACTAGCCTGCATCCCCGGCTGGCACTATTTTGATCCAACATGGCACGTTTGCCAGTATAAAATCTTCCAAATCGAAGATCATGCCAGAGAATATTTTGGACTTGTAGGCCTTTTCTACTAATTTATTAATCTAAAAGCCAAAGTCTGACCATTTCAAACTCTCTACTCATTCCGCTCATCCAATATGGATGGCACTGTGGCCAATATAAAATCTTAAATCAGACCCACAAAACAAAAGCAAGGATTCCATTTTGAATTCTAGAAGATGATACAACCGCATTGCAGTTCATTCCAAGGTCAGTGGAAATCAGCGATTTGGTTTACATTTTGTTAAAATGTTAAAATGCCTTCCACCATAATCATACATGGAACGATGGTTAAGGATAGCAACCATTGATCGACGGGTCACCTGACACGGCACCGGGGGAGGCCGAGAGTTTATAACAAATACGAGACTACCCCAAATACCCGAGTTCAGGTAATGATTTGGGTGAGAAACTCGTGCCAAGGCTTCAGAGTCGCAGGCCAAATTTCCAAACCTACAGTGTTATAAACCTACAGAGTTTATAACAAATACGGCTCTTGTCTTCCCTTCACCTCCTCCCGATTTTTTTCTATATTTCTTGATACTTTTCTTTCTCTTGTCGGCGGGTTGCCTGAGCTTTTGATTCGGCAGTTTCTCTCTGGTGTTGGAGGCCTGGAGTCGGTTCTCATGGGACCCACAAGAGGGTTTAAGAGGAGGCCGAGAAGTATGCGGCCGCCGGAGAGCCGATGGATTCGAGCCAGGAGTCTGGTGATTGGTGGGACGCCTTCTCAAGAAGCATTACAGGTTTCCCTCTCTTTTTTTTTCTGCTTGGCCTCCTCTACTCTCCATTTGTTTGGTGTTTTCGCCTTATTGTGTTGTTGTTTTGTTTTGTTCGCTGCTCTCGAAATCGATGGGGTTGACTTCTTGAATGGTTTCGCATTCGTTTTCGAAGCAGGGTTTATAATGGCGTTTTTGGGAATGCATTAACTAGGGTCTGTATCAAAATTCCATGTTGTGTACTGATATGATTTGATGAGATTGTTCTCTTGACTAGTCGATGCAATCTAGAGAGAGAATTCATCTCTTGTCCAGAAAAATCTTGTTTTGCTGATTTCGAACGAGAACTATCCATATCACTTTGCAATCAGAAAGGAATAGCGGATTGAATCAGTTAAGACTGGCATCTGGGTGATGGATAACAAGAATTCTGCTTTTATTGTTAATACTCACGGGTGTTTTGCAGGATTAAAATCTGGTGAGATCGCTGGAGAGATCTATTTAGAGTATGAATTTCTCGTTCAACTGTTGGCTTTGTCGCATATGGTTGATGCCAATAGTCTTCGTTGTTTTTAGTTTCATACTGCCAAGATTATGGCCTTTAGGTTTTCTACCACATTATTCAGATGCTGGTACTCTCCGTTTGTTTATATTAGCAGGCATTATGACTTTGCTCTTCTACGCTTTCCATTTTATGTGCTTGTAGGTTGCAAGCCAGTCAGAACATAAATTTCTTGCCTTTATCATGTAATGCAGATGTTGATGCTCTATCTACGTGATTACATGAGATTTTCAAGCTATGTACACAATAGGCAAAAGATGACTCAAATGAAGATTATGCATCAGATATAGGCAGAACAGTTTAGAAAAAGAAAGAAGTGGGGTAGGGAGCAAAACACTTGCCATTTGGGAGGTCTCTTTGTAGGAAAAGGACCAATAGTGGAGTAGAATCATGGAACTCTAATGGATAAGATGGGGCTTTTTATTTGTGTTGATGTAAGTTTCAATTTTTCTAATCATGCTTATAGGCTACATTGATGTTTTTTCTAGGTGGCAGGTTTTGTCATATGCTATTGCTTTGTCCTTGCTCAATCATTTTCCAAACAAAACAGAACAGAACATGTCTAGAAGATTTGTGGGCGATAAAGAGTGGAAAAAATGAATGTCCATGGAGTAGATTTATTTACTTAGTAGACTGATGGTAGACAGATGCATTTTGCTAAAAGAATTCTTTGATATGGGGCCTTTGACTTGCATACATTGTGGTCGTTATATAAAACAGCATAGGATTAGAAAAGCAGCTCAAAGTTTTCCCAGGGTTGAAATAAAGAGACAATGGGGCATAGTTTTTCCATGTTACTTAAAGACACTCATAGGTATTCCATCATGATTGATTTTGGAGATATCTTTGACTCATGTTGCTCATACCAAATGCAAAATTGTTAAAATTTGGAGCCTCATTTGGTTTCTGCTATTTTTAATTGTGATCGCCTTCTCCACCTAGTTGCATTTATTGTTTGTCATAATATTCTATATATCACAACTTTATTTCTATCAAGATTACATCCATCATGAATGCATGCCTTCTCACATTCAATTTGAAAAATTCCCTGCCATTTATATGTGTGTCAACACTGAGATGTTGTATGAATGGATAAAATTTTGATCATCACGTCTTTTTGAAACTTTTATCTTTTTAGTTCAGTTTAGTTTCCTAATGTGATTTTTTAAAAAGGAATTTCTTGAATGAAACATAACTGCAGTGTTACTTTGAGTGGGATTATCGACTTTTGCCCTGGTATGAGAAGACATTGTCTCAGTATGTGTATTAAACTGCCTTCAGTAAATCTCAACTTTCCAGACCTTTCAAGTTAACTTTTCTTCTTTTTCTATATTCTCTATTTTATACCGTCCAAGGTTTTAAGTTCTAGTAGGATTTTAGGTATCCGTTCTTATGAGAAAATGGGACTGCGATGGGAGCAAGACTTTGAAACCCATCTGTATAGGAAAAAAAAGAAGAAAGAAAGAAAGGAAGAAGGAAAGGAAAAAAGAAGGGAAGGGAAAAAAAGAAGAAAAAAAAAAAAAGGAAGGAAGAGAGAAGAAAAGAAAGGAAGGAAGGAAGAAAGAAGGGAAATAACGAAGAAGAAAAGGAAAGAAAAGAAGCAAAGAATGAAGAAGGGAAAGAAGGAGAAAAGAAACGAACCAAATAACAAAGAAATAAAGGAAAGAAGGGAGGGAGGGAGGGGGGGGGGGAGGAGAGAGGAGGTACCTACTACGATGTTTTATGGGGATAGCCATCAGAATAGATTAGGGTAGCGAAGTATCTTGTTCTATGGAGAGCAATTGAAACACTTCTATCCCATGGGATTTGAAACTTTGATATCATCTATTTTTGTTGGACAGTAATATTTATAAGAATGCTCTCAATTCCTGGTCTTCTTCTGTTTTATGTTGAATGCACCCTGTTGTTACATTAAGAAGAGGTTCTCTCCTGTAATATTGCAATACTCTGCATCATTGTGCTGAGATCATGTTTGTTATTTTCGTAAGGGAAAAAAAGATAAAGCTTATTATCTAATATCATTTTTTTATTACTTTATTCTATATATTGACTACCAAGGTTAGCTGAATCATCACAATTCATGGTGAACCAAACCGAATTAGCTTAGAACTAAGATAGTTCGGCTTCTTGGTTTGTTATAGGGGGCGAACTACCCCAAACAGACCGTACCAACCCTGAATTGAACTACTCCAAACCGAATTGAATTGTCTAGTTCAGCCTAATTCAGGATGGTTAATAAGTTGCAGCCTCTTGATTCATCTGAGCAGTATGCTATCAGTTTGGTACAGTTTATTCGACACTAAACCATACTGGTTCAGCATTGAAATGGTACCGATCCCCAATATGATGAACCTTGTTTACTATACTTCATTATTTATTTACCTTTTTCCTATTATGTTATTCTGTTTAGTTCTGCATTGTATTAAGATACCTTACTGTACAATCCTTTCACTTGATTAACATTGCCGTTTCATGTCTGTAATATCATACTATAAATGGTTTCACAGTATTGATTCTCTTTAAAGTTCATTGTATTAAGAACCAGTACCATTTTGATACCACATGATATGGGGTGCATCATACTGAATTGGTTATATATTGGTCAAGTACAGCAAGAGGCCTTAACATATGAACCGTCCTGTACCAAGCTGAACTAGATGGTACAAAGCAGTTTGGTATGGTTTGGGAGTGGTTTGAGAAGGTTTGGCCCCTAGATTGAACCAAATCACCGAACCGTACTGGTTCGAGGATGGTTCAGTGTGGTTTGGCCATACTTGATTCTACTCCTATTTCTTAAATCTGTTACTTCTAAAATTCATGTTTTATATTCTCTTCTAAAAACTAGCAATGCCAGTGGCCTATCTTGGATCCCTTGAGGCTTGAATTCTCTTACCTTTGAGCTTAGCGATAAGGATCTTCTTTCTAGTATAACATGCTAGATCTTCTGCCCTTTTGTCACCTTGCTCCCTGACCTATTGAGCTTGAGAGCCTATAGAACAACCAATGCTAGTATTCCTACTTGAGTCAAGCTTACCGGTCGTGATTGTCAAATACTGTATGTTACATGCTAAGAAAAGCATCATTGTCAAATATCATGTGCTGTTGTACGTGTTTAAGCTATTTATCTAGCCAAGATGTTCATGAGATGTTATCTATTATATATTGCAAAACAATACATCATCATTTCCAGCACAGACAGTTGCATTCCTTGCTTTGGTTATTTGAGTCCTTTAATATCCATCAAGTGACTCCTACAATCTAAGGACTTAGTTTGTGAAATTCCAACCAAAATCTTAATACGAACTTGACTTATATTGATTATACAAGTTTACCATCCATGATTACACGGTGGCACATTTTGCAGTGTATGCAATTTATATTCTATTTTGAACGAAACTAAACATCAATATATGCAATAAGCTATATGATGTTTTATGATATAACCATGCAATCCAAAGTTTCCTGCATATATTTTATGTGTACTCATTCCATAAGAAGCTTATAACAGTAACAGCCACACATTCACCGAACATTGCCCATGTGGTTATGTGCCTTGCTGCCGGCAGTCTCTTGTAGGGATGGCAACGGCCCGGACGGCCTCTATCATTTTCCATCCCCGTTGGAAAAACGTCCCCGTTCTTTATCCCGTTAAGCCGTTATAGTTAACAAGGCGGGGACGGGATACCCGGTCGGGTAAACGGATACCCATTGGGTATCCATTTGGCCGTTTAAATAAAAATAAAATTTTTCATTAAACTTATAATTTATGAAAGTTTAAAAAAATACTAATAAAAAGTTCGTTTAAATATTACATTAGTCCCAAGAAAAACACAAAACACAAATACAAATATAAGTAGAAGCAATTCATCTAAAAATTAAAAACACAACAACAAATTGTCTTTACTAAACAACAAGCAACAACATTAAAAATATTAAACTACAACAATAAACACATACTCTAAATAATAAAAATTTCACTCCATGATACTTGCTGAGAAATGCATGATTCCTACAAAAGTAAAAAAAAAGCAAGAAGGATTTGTTAGTAATGTGACAAATACTAGTACTATGAACAATAAGGATAAAAATATATTAACAAATAACAAATACCTTCATATCGCTAACATCACCATCGTCCCAATAATACAAGTAAACATCATCCGACTTTTTCGATGCATCTAACAATATACCAACACGAGATAACAAAGTAAGAATATATTATCATATACTTTAAAAATAATATATGCAATACAGATGCTTACCTTCAAATTGAGTCCACAACCAACAACTTTGAGCACACATTAAAGCCTTTAATGTTGCAGGTAAAAATCTACTACGATGAGGATTTACAACTCTATCACTTGTAGAGAAAGCAGATTCAGAAACAACTGTAGTCATAGGACTAGCAAAGATATCCCTAGCAACCTTTTGCAATATGAAAAATTTTACTAAATTGGTTTTTCACCAATTCAACACATCAAAGTGATCACTATGAGGTATTATAGACTCTTCCAAGTAGAAGTCCAACTCTGTCTTGACTTTCTCCGCAGTAATATCTTAAGAAGCCAAAAATGCCTCATATCTACTTCTTTTCAGTGATGGACGATTAGGCGGAGGAAACATTGAAGACCTACTGCTAGAATTCTTTTCCTTATATTTGCCTTTGTCTCTTGCCTCATACTCTTAAACTAAATTAGCCATAGTTGTCTGAACTTTTTCAATTTTCAATTTGGCACGCTCTTTCCTATAAACCAAAGGAAAATAGCATTCAAATGACTTCATCTTGTACCTTGGATTCAATACATTTGCTATGCTCAATACCCTTGAATGTCATCCCAATACTTGTCAAACTTCTCTGTCATCACCAATGATATACCCTTCATTTCTTGTCTTATAGATGTCATCCACTCATAAAGTGACAACTTAATCTCAATGATCTTCATTAAAAAAAAAGATTAGCAGTAGGATATTTAGGCCAAAAAACAAAACAGTAACATTGTAGAAATTCTCTAGTCTCCCACACAATTCACTAGCAACCTCCCAATCCTGCTTCAAGCAAGAGAAAAATCTCGATACTCTAAAGCAGTACTAGGCATCAAATATATAGAATTTCATCTAGTTTTACAATCTAAAACTAGTTTCTTAGTATATGCTATATTAGTTGTCTTGCGGTTTCCTCAAAATTTTTATTCTCTTAGGCTGTGTTTGGATGGGGGAATAAGGCCTGGAATAGGCCCTTATTCTGGCTTATTCCCCCAAACAAGGTGAAAAAGGAGCGTGGACCCACTGGAATTTCTATTCCAGTCAACCCCCTTATTCGAGTTCTTATTCCATGGTACCCCATAATAGTCCTATTCCCACTGCAACTATTCCAGGGGCACCGATGAAATTAAATTAAATAAATTTATTTATAATGTCATTTAAATAAATTAAATAAATTTATTTATAATATAATTTAAAATTAAATAAATTTATTAATAAAAAATAATAAATTAAGTATGTTATTTTTTTCTTTATTAATATAAAATAATTTATTAAGTATGTTCTTATATTATTTTATTAATAATAATTAAATTATTACCTTATTTATTAATAAATAATAATTTATTCAAGTCATTTAAAAAATAAAAATTGATAAACCATTTTTATTGGAAGGGGTATCTTTGGAATTTCAGAAAAATTCTTCATCTATTCCTACTGGAATACATGCTTATTCCATGTCATCCAAATCATTTGGAATAACACTGCATTAATTGCACTGGAATAACATGGAATACCAGATTTTATCCAAACAGAAATCTGGAATAACAAAGGGAATAAGCTATTCCTACGGAATTCGTATTCCTATTCTTGGAATAACTTTTTGATATCCAAACGCAGCCTTAGGAATTCATCCAAAACACGACACTATCATGTACATTTTCAATTCCACTCTCAAACTTGCTAAGCCCCTCTTTCACAATCAGATTTAAATATGTGTAGCACATCTTATATGAAAAAGCTGTCCCTCCAAAATAAGTGCACCTCGATCAATTTTACTTTTTATCTTTGAAATCATGCCATCATTCGTACTACAATTATCAACAGTCAAGGTAGACAACTTACGACCAATATTCCAATCCAATAATGTCTCCAATGTCTCCATAAGTTTGTCACACAGTAACGTCAAAGGTGTTTGGAGCAGGCATGTAAACAAACCATCAAATTCACATAATTACAATATTAACATAACATATATAAGATTAAAGTAATAAGTCATAAAGAAATGAATTAGTACTCAATATGCAATTTTTTAGCACCCAATTATCATCAATGTAATGCTTTTTTTTTTGATTCGAAGAAGTCACATATCAGTAGTGATGGAAACTCTACTTTTGATTCGGTCAAGAAGACTTATGACCTTAGTTCAAAATATCTTTCTTCACAATATTTCTTGTCACCATCTTAAACAATGGTTGTAGATTACGACAAAATTCTGAACCCCTTATGGTCAACCATGGAGAGTAGATACTTATGCAAAATTATCATAGTTGCAAGGTCTTTTCTTGAAACCTCTGGATTGAAAGCATGTAAAGCAAGATTAGGGCTATCTTCTATCGGCTTACTTGAACTAGCTGACGTTAATATTTGTTTTATATCTTTTGTGGTTCGACGGAGTTTTATATCTTTTGTATCTCTTCCAATGTTCACGCAAATGGGAGGTGCCATCATTGGGTCCTCCACTCAATTTCTTTTGATAGTAGTTATAAATCGCCTTCAAACTTCCATCGATCATTTTGCGTTCGAAATGCTTCCAAACTTCTGATTGTAAGGACCTTATTATTGAGGGAATAGAGTCAGTGTTTTGTGTTTCAGCTAGAGTCGAAGATTTCTAATGGAGTCATCTAATGTGTTAGATGTATCAATATCATTATTTGGTTGTTCTCGATTGATCTCCATCTTATCCTAAAAAATTAACAAATTATCATTAAGCATATAAGTTTCCAAACTGTTAACAAAAACAAAGAATATCAACCAAGAAATTTCACAAAAATAAAGCTTTCAAATTGGCATAATTAAGTACATTAGCTAATAGTGTCAATTAACAAAGAAATTCCAAAAAAAAAAGCTTCCAGAGTCTAGAATATTGACAGATAACATAGGCAAACGAATGAAGTTAGATTTAGACTCCAAATTGCCACAAATTCGCAATACATAAATAAATAGTTATACACAATTCTCTAAACACATAATAATCTTCAAAAAACACACAAATAAATGAATTCAATTACAAAAATAATCTGTTAATTTTAAAGTCTCAAATAAATGCATTCACTAAAAATCTTAAAAAATATTAAATAGTCAAAAACAACTCTAAAAAAAAAGACATTGAAATCTTATAGCACATCTAACAATAAGTGGAGAAATAAAATTGTCTATTAACAATTTCATTTTACTTTATCAAAAAGATGTTTCATCATCTAAGTAAATATTTTGGGCACTCTTTCCTCATAACGTAGCATTGGTGTAAATTTGTTAATTTATGTTTTAAACGGGTAAAACAAATATTATGAACATTTCTAGTTAATTGACAGTAAAAGCTAAATGATATTATGACTTTCAAGATTTAGTCAAATATACAATAGTAGAAGCTAATTCTGCAAACACACAATAATCTTCTAAAAACACACAATAAATGAATACAATCACAAAAATAATATGTTATTTTCCAGCACAAATTCGCAATTAATAAGTAAAAATTGATACACAAATCTACAGTTTTTAGAACTTGAATTTTAACAATACATCAAATCTGCATTTTATCCAGAAGGAATCGAAATTTACCTTGTTCCTAGTAGCTTGGATGTGCCGAGAATGGATGGATGGGTCACGGACTTGGAGGCTAGCGCGGATAGGTTTTGGCTCGGTACTGGTTGGACGATGCCATTGGTTGGACGGCGGCGCTGGTTTGCTGGTTGGACGGCGGCGCTGGTTTGGTCGCTAGTTTCATGAGACAAGTGCTAGTTTCGTGAGACAAACGATCGTTTCGCTAATGCTGGTTTGTCGCTGATTCGTTGCTCATTGCACTCGCTAATGTTGGTTCTCGGTGCGATGGCGAAGATAGACGATGGAGCTAAGGAAGATGGCGGCGACAGAGAGAGAGAGAGAGAGATCGGTTTGCTAGGATTCTGGCTTTGATGTTCAGGACGATTGCATGAAAAAGAGAAGAGACAGGAGATTCAAACGTGTTTTACTAGGATTTTTTAGTATATATGTTTTATTTATTTTAAATTTTTAATATTTAATATATATATATATATAATTTAAATATATATATTAGAGCTAATGGGGATGGAGACGGGGATGGGGAGGAGGATATCGTCCCCGACCGTTTACCTGTTTAGCCGTTAACGGATAATTCTCGTACCCATTAAGCCATTTAGACCAGGAATTCTTCGATCCGTTAGAAGCGGTGCCGGTCCGATAAACGGCCAAACGGAAAAAATTGTCATCCCTAATCTCTTGGACATCAATTCACAGCCAATCTCAACTTTTTGATAAACACAAGAAAGCTACTTCTGTTCCTACCTCACTTTTTTTTAAACTTGTCTTGGTGATCACATAATTTATTACCTGCAAAGAAATCTTTAATGCATTTCCGTAATGCTGCCAGTATCAGTCATACTTTGGCATTGATCTCTCTCTCTCTCTCTCTCTCTCTCTCTCTCTCTCTATTTTACTAATCTGCATCAGAATTGTTGAAACATAAGAAGGTTAAATGATGGACATATCTCTCAGAATAGTTATGTATGGCAGTCTTTTGATTTATTTGGAAAGCCTTGCATGCTAATGAGTGAAGGGCTGAGCCTTCAAATTCATGAAGTTTTTATTGCTGCAATCAGGTAGCAGTTACATTTGTAATTATGCATCATCAAAGAAAGAGAACTATATTGCAGTTCAGAGTGAAAGGTGATGAGATACAACAATTATCATGATAAATTTAGTTTTAACTAGTGTCAGGGTTTAGCACTGAACTGAAGTTTCATTCATAAGAAGAAAAGGAGAATTAAAACTAATCTGAAAATAAAAATTCACATTCAAGTCATCACATTTGTATGATTTGACAAGTCACAGAACTGCTATATGATATGTCCTCATCATATCATACTTACCTATAGTTCATTTCGTGTGCAAACCTTGGCTCATGGTGCTTCTTATTTCACACAGTATTCAAAGTTTCATGCATTTGCAACTGCATGATGTGCTTCTTGACTGAGCATGATGGGGCGCACTAAGAATCAATATATTCAGTTTTTTCTTAGTCAATTTGTCTTTGCATGGCCGTTGTCTTTCTGGTGGCAGTAACACTCTTCATTGCTAAATAATTTTCATAAGGCAAGATACTGAGTTTTCTTAAGGTGACTTTGCTCAGGAATGCTTATTTCTGTTTTTCATGCCCCCTCAGGACCTCCATCTTTATCAAAGGGGCAAACAAATTTGAGTCCATATGGTAATGATAGAGGCAAAGATAGACCTAAACTAACATGGACTGAAATAATTAAAAAAGATATAACTATTTGTAATTTAAGTATCGGCTTAGTCCTGAATAAAGTAGAATGGAGGAAGCAGATTCATGTAGCTGACCCCATGTAGTTGGGAAAAGGTTTAGATGAGTTGAGTATTCAAGATAAAAACCGTCAACTACGTATGCTCATTGGTGAGGGAAGATTTATTGGTCAAAACAACATTTTTTACTTGCAGTGATGGCAAGGTTCTCGGTAGAAGACCAAGTAGCTGTTGCTAGAAGAAGGTTATGCTCTGGTGACTCACTATCCTCTGTAGGCTTATTATCTGGGATGAACCAATCAACTATCGCCCAAGTGACATGGCAATTTGTGGAGGCTATGGAAGCGAGAGGTATCCATCACCTCAGGTGGCCCAATTCTGAAGAAATGGATATAATAAAATCTAAATTTGAAATGATCCAGGGCCTTCCATACTGTTGTGGGGCCATAGACACCACCCGCATCATGGATGTGCCAGCCTTCAGCGGATCCTTCCAACAAGGTATGGTTTGATCATCAGAAAAAATATAGCATGGTCTTGCAGGCTATTGTGAACCCTGATATGAGATTCCGAGACATTGTCACTGGCTGGCCAGGGTGCATGAATGACTTCGTAGTGCTACAGAACTCAGATTTCTTCCAGCTGTGTGATAGAGATTTGAGGCTCAATGGGAAGAAGCTCGAGTCTTTAGATGGATCAGAAATGAGAGAGTATATAATTGGAGATGCGGGTTTCCTTTTCTTTCTTGGCTTCTCACCCTTACCAAGGAAGTGTTGAGCCAAATCACGTACGATGAGCGTCGGTAGGCTAGGATTGCTGCGTGCGCAGAGAAGTCGCCGTCTTCCTTCTAGAGCCTGCAAAAAGTTCCGGACCGGTGGTTCCGGTGGGGACCCTCCGACGCCCAAGTCAGTGAGTCGTCCAACAGGGATATGATTTCTGTGTAGAATTTTAAGAGGAAGTCAGAGAGCCAGAATCCCCTTGCATGGAGCTCGGGTCCTCCTTTTATACCTGTCGGGGATCCCGTTTACCTCGTTCTGTTGGAACCGTCGAATCTGTCCCGTCGTGATGTCTCACCGAACGGTAAGTCGTTAGACTGTTGCTGGATAAGGGCCGCTTATAGCGGTAACTGCCGATCAGGCTAACACTTGCCCGTGATTTTGGTGAGCGAGGTGCTTGGCAGTAGGCCTAAGATCACGGGATCGGTTGCATGAGACTAGTCATTGTGTGTGGGAGATACTGAAGGCCGACGCTGGGGGCCGACGCGGGAGGCCGGTGTCGGAGGCCGGAGCCAGAGGCGGGAACCAAAGTTTCAACACTGGAGACCGGTGCTGAGGGCCGATGCTGGGGCCAATGGCGGAGGCCGGAGCCAGTGCAGGAGGCCGGAGCCAAGTCTTAGCACTGGAGGTCGACGCTGAGGGCCGATGCTGAGGGCCGATGCTGGAGGCCGACGCTGGACGCCTGTCCTTGGTGCCAACACGTAGTTGGTCTTTGATACCGACGCTGGGCGCCGGTCTTTTGGCACCGACACTGGAGGCCGACACTGGAGACCGACACTGGAGGCCGACGCTGGAGGCCGGCGCCAGGGGTCGGTGCTGGAGGTCTTGGGTTTTGTTGTCACATCATTACTTTCGAAAACCGCGCAAAAGATAATACTACCCAGGGGAAACGGTCAGTCGTATCAGATGCTCCCCCGCCCCTGAGATGGGTGAGCGTTTACCTACCCGCAAAAGGGGTGTCAATATCCTCTAGGCGGCCGGTTTTCATGTCATTATATCACCTTTGTTGGGATTAGGGAGGATTTCCCTCGGGCAGTGTTACGAAAAGGCTAGCGGCATCATTGCGATAAGGTTAATGCCTCCCTTTTCATCGGCGGTCTTTTCGAGTTTTAGCATTGGCAGGCCGTCGAAACGTCTCCCAATTGAAGTCGGACGCGTGGTTGAATCGGACGATTGTGGAGTATTTTGAGAGGGCGTTATGAGGACAAATAGCCCTCATCTCCCATCCTCCCCATTTCTTCCGCTGTTGCCCCCTTTCGAGTCCGCCAGCGTTCCTCTGTTTCCTGTGTTCATTCTCTTCCTGTGCCCTGTTTTCGGCTCGAGTTTTCCAGGTTAGTTCCCATGGCTTCCTCACCTTCTTGCTCCATCTCTGGTTCCTGGGGGGGTTCCCACAATCCTTCTCAGACTTCTGATTCCTTGTCAAGCCAATGGTCCACCCCTTCTTCTAACCATTCTCCACCGGAGCAGCGACCAGTCAATCGTCCCCTAACCGGGACTCGTTCGGCCGGCGGGCGGATTTTCGTCCGGAGCCAGTCAATGGCTGCCGGTCCTTCTAGGGTTGCCAAGGAGTCCCCCGAAGGGACTGCGTCCTCTATGTCTACTCAAAACCTGGTAAACCTAAGGGCCAAGTATAGCTTCCCTTCAGACCTCCATCTGTTCTTCCCTACCCCAATGACAGGGTAACTTCTTCCCGTTCCGGAAGGGTTGCTTTGTACAGAGTCTTTTTTAAGGCCGGGCTCCGGTTGCCGATCCACCCTTTTATTCTTAATCTTCTAGACCGGTACTCCTTGACTCCTCCCAATTAGTTTCCAACTCCATCCGAATTATTNTAGTTCCCAACTCAATCCGGACCATCGTCGGTTTTCTGGTACTCTGCCACTTGCAAGGCATTGAGGCCAGTATCTCTTTATTCCGCAGCTTTTACACCCTTCGCAAGCAATCGGGTTGGTGGTCCTTCACCCCTAGGTCTAATAGGATCCTCAAATTGTGCCTTCCTACTTCCGTCAAAGGGTGGAAGGACAAATTCTTCTTTGCTGACATCGGTGGGGTTCGTGGAAGCTGGGGGATACCCAACATTGACGCTAATAGGGATCCCTCCATCCTTCCACGAGATCGGATGGCATTTGGGCAGCTTCTGACTGCCGACATCCCTCGGTGTAATATGCTTTTAGCCGAGGAGAACCTTCGTCTTGCCGGTTTAATTCCCCGAGGGGTGAGCACTTGATCACTCGCCTCTCTTCTCCTCCCTTTGCTTTTCTTCTTTTTCTTTTCCTCTTCCCCTTTTTTTTTTTTTTTTTTAACTACCCTCCGCCTGTGTAGGGATGGCGCGTCGCTTCATGAGCTCAAGCAAGCGGCCTCCAGGAAGAGGAAGGTTACAGGGGACGTGCCCCCTGCCCAAAGAAGAGCTATTGCTAAAGTCCCGAGGAGGGCCGACGCTGGGAGGGTGAGAGAGGGCCGACACTGGAGGGGCTAAAGTCGTGAAGCCCCTACGTGCAAAGGTTTTGAAAAAGGGCGGCCCTAAAAGGCCGACGCTGGTGAGGTCGAGGCCAAGGGGGCCAGAACTGCGGAACCCTCGCATACATGCGAGGCGGCCAAGGCCCAAGGCGACGAACCCGCCATGACAGAAGTTAGGGCCGAGACCGGCAAGGAGGTAGAACCAAGCCATCTAGAGGGAAGATCCTCAGCTTCAACTCCTCCGGTTATTCTGCTCGACCCTTCTCCTGAGAGGATTGCAAGGGCGCCGTCGCCCTTGCCCAAGCCGTAGAGACGGAACAAGCTCCTGCGGCAGTAGCGACGATCCCAGCAGCTGTTCTGCCTCCCATGGGGGCGACAGCTGAAGCGCCTCCACCAGTCAAGGGGTCGGAGGCGGCAAGTTCAGAGGCGGAATCTGCCTCTGTAGGCCCAACGCCAAGGGAAGAGAGGGGCGTCGATCCTTCCTTCCAATCGCTGTTGGCAAATCACAGCCGCTGGGCTGAACGGACCCTGGAGGAAGCCACGGTGGTTGAGGTGCAAGAGTTTCTCCGGGGTCAGGGGAGAGTCACCTTCTTCCGCGAAGCATCGGTGGCGCATCTCTGGGTGAGATTTGCTCCTTATCATCTCTTTTTTTTTTTTTTTTTCTCACTTGACATTTCCTCCAGGCATTGAACTCTCTAGTCGCCCTGAAGAACCTCTGGACCCTGAGCGATACCGCTATCGAACAAGCGCGGGAGGAGATGTTGTCCCTCCAAGTCAAGGCGGAAAAGGCGGCAATGGCTCTGGAGGATACTCGGGCCACCCTAAAGGGTGAAATCGATGTCACCGGCTAAGAGCCGAGAAGGCTGAGTATGCGCTGGAGGTTGCTCAGCGCCGCGCAGCCAATGAGCTGGATAATGCTCAGGTGGCCGAGGAAAAACAGAAAGTAGCCGAGGAGAACCAAAGGGCAGCCGAAGAGAAGCTGAAGGTGGCAGAATTGGAGGTGTGTGTTTTGAAGACCCAATTAAGTTCTGCCTCCGTTGAGACAAATGCGGCCAAAGAGGCCACCCGCCAGTGCATAACCAAAATTGCAGATCTGGAGGCGGCAGTGACAGAGGCCCAGAGGGGGGCCATTGAGTCCGAGAAAAGAGCTCTCGAGGCTGAAAAAAGAGTTGCCGAGGCCGTAGAAGATTTTAAAAAGTCCAAAGCCTTCGACAAGGAGGTGGCCGAGTCAGCGGCGCTTGCTTATGACGCCGGCTTTCAAGACTGCAAGGATAAAATCCAGGAGCTCTACGACCTAGAGGATATTGAGGGACTGAAGCCTGATGACGTTCCTGAGGATGATGTCCCGGCCCCGGATGACCTTTAATAGCTTTTAGTTTCTCTTTTTGTATCGATCTGTGCCTGACTTGAGTCGGCAACTTTGTAGCCTTTTAGCTATCAATGAATGTTTTTTTACTGTGCACCTTTGGTCATAATCAGCTTCAGCTGAGTCAGCTTTAGTGCCGACGCAGGGCGCCAGTGCTAATATGCCGACACAGCCAGTCTTTGGTGCCAACAGGAGTTGGTCTTTGCCGATGTGTCTTTATGTGCCAAACGGAGTTGGTCTTTAGTTGCCAACGCGGAGTTGGTCTTTGGCCGACGCTGGCGCCGGTCTTTGGTGCCAACGCGAGTTGGTCTTTAGCCGATGCTGGGCCGGTCTTTGGTGCCAACGCGGAGTTGGTCTTTGCCGATGCTGGGCGCCGGTCTTTGCCGTTCTTTGGTGCCAACGCGGAGTTGGTCTTTGTTGCCGACTGGGCGCCGGTCTTTGGCTTCAACGCGGAGTTGGTCTTTAGCGGATCCGGTCTTTGGTGCCAACGCGGAGTTGGTCTTTGTGCCGACGCTGGGCGCCGGTCTTTGGCTGCCGGAGCGGATCCGGTCTTTGGTGCCAACGCGGAGTTGGTCTTTGTTGCCGCGGGCGCCGGTCTTTGGCTGCCGGAGCGGATCCGGTCTTTGGTGCCAACGCGGAGTTGGTCTTTGTTGCCGACGCTGGGCGCCGGTCTTTGGCTGCCGGAGCGATCCGGTCTTTGGTGCCAACGCGGAGTTGGTCTTTGTTGCCGACGCGCCGGTCTTTGGCTGCCGGAATCCGGTAACATACTCATCCGAAATAAGTGAACATGTTGATCATTCATTTATCAAATAGATTCAAATTAATGACGATAGCGTTCTATTGGTAGTACCGGCGTAAGTTGTCGGCGTTCCAAGTGCGAGGGAGCGGTTTCCCGTCTAGCTCTTCGACTTTGTACGCCCCATGGTGTAGTACCTCCTTGACACGGTATGGTCCTTCCCATTTTGGTGCCAGCTTGCCCCCCTCTGTCGGCTTTGATACTTCAGCTCTTCGCAGAACGAGGTCTCCAGGACGGAATGTCTTGGGTCGCACCCGAGCGTTGTAGTACTTGGCCGCTCGCTGACGGAACGCTGCCATGCGAAGCTGTGCTTGGTCTCGCAATTCTTCCACCAAATCCAGATCAGCCCTCAGCTGGTTTGAGTTGCTTTCTTCGTGTATAATTCCGTCCGGGGACTGGGAGCTCCTATTTCCACTGGGATGACCGCCTCGGTCCCAAAGACCAAGCTGAAAGGGGTTTCCCCAGTAGGTGCTCGCGGCGTCGTGTGGTAGGCCCACAGCACACTGGAAAGTTCTTCCACCCAGCGCCCTTTGCAGCTATCTAGCCGAGCCCTGAGTCCTTGGAGGATGATGCGATTGGTCACCTCGGCTGCGCCGTTGGTTTGGGGATGCCCTACTGAGGTGAATCGATGATGGATGCCCAGGCCATCACAGAATTCCCGGAAGGCCGTGTTATCAAACTGTCGGCCGTTGTCTGTAACGAGGGTGTGCGGTAGCCCGAACCGGCACACCACAGACTTCCAGAAGAAAGTCCTTATTTTGGCTTCCGTGATCTTGGCAAGAGCTTCCGCCTCGATCCACTTAGTAAAATGGTCGACGGCCACCACTAGGAACTTGCGTTGTCCGGAGGCAGGAGGGAACGGTCCCAGGATGTCCATGCCCCACTGTGCGAAGGGCCATGGTGCAGCTAGAGGGGTCAGCTGGGACGCCGGCTGATGTTGGATGTTGGCATGACGCTGGCAGCTGTCACACCTCTTAACGAGTTCGGATGCATCCTCCTTCATTGTCAGCCAATAATACCCCTGACGTAGAGCTTTATATGCAAGAGCCCTGCCCCCCAGATGGCTTCCGCATATCCCTTCGTGTATCTCCCGCAGAATATAATTGGCGTCGGTGGGGCCGACACACCTGAGGATAGGGTATGAGAACGACCTTCGGTAGAGCTTTCCCTCCATAATGAAAAACTTTGGGGCCCGTCTTTTAAGTTTCCTAGCTTCGGCAGGGTCTTCTGGGAGGGTACCCTCAGTAAAGTACCGGACATAGGCGTCCATCCAGGAGGGCTCCTGCTCCACTGGTAAAGTTTCTCTTGGTACATCAATACTCGGGGCTTCTAAGTGCTCCACATAAGCCTTTCCCAACATCCCATCAGCTGAGGCGGCAAGACGGGATAAGGCGTCGGCTCTAGCATTCTCCTGTCGAGGAATGTAGCTGACGCTGAAGTGAGTAAAGGGGGAAACCAGCGAGTGCACCATATCTAAGTAGCGGGCCATGATGGGATCCCTTGCCTCGTATTCCTTTGTAATCTGGCCAGCAACCAGTTGGGAGTCGGTGAATGCCCTAAGGCGTTTCACCCCAAGCTCTCGAGCCAATCTCACACCGGATAGCAAAGCTTCATATTCCGCCTGATTATTAGTGGCTGGAAAGAGGAAGCGAAGTGCACACTCGGTCACAACCCCATCCGAGTTGGCCAAGATGAGGCCTGCTCCGCTCCCTTGAGAATTCGATGCCCCATCCACATGAAGGACCCACTCATCATCACTGGTTCCGAGGGGCTGAGTGTCCGTAGGAGGTTCTTTAGGTTGCTCCATTCCCCAAGTACATTCGACCAAAAAATCTGCCAAGACTTGAGACTTCATGGCCGAACGGGGCGGAAAGATAGATCAAACTCCCCCAGCTTGAGGGCCCACCTTGCCAGCCGGCGAAGTATCTGGGCGAGCAAGAACTGTCTTCAGAGGTTGGTCTGTGATCACCGCGATCGGGTGGGCTTGGAAGTACGGCCGCAGATGCTGGGCAGACACGATCAATGCAAAGATGATCTTTTCCATATTTGAATATCGGGTCTCTGCATCGTGAAGCACCTTGCTTGTATAGTATACTGGCCTTTGTGTGCCATCGGTGTCCACACGGACTAGCACAGAGCTAACAGCTTCAGGAGAGGCCGCAAGGTATAGAAGGAGTTCTTCTCCACCCGTCGGCTTGGCTAGCAGTGGCGGGGTAGATAAGAATTCCTTTAACCCTTCGAACGCCTCCTGGCATTCTTTCGTCCATTCGAACTCGTTGACTCTGCGAAGCGCCTTGAAGAAAGGTAGACACCTTTCAGCGGACTTGGATAGGAAGCGGCTTAGGGCGGCTACCCTTCCTGTCAGGCGCTGTATTTCCTTCTTATTGGCAGGAGGCCTCATGTCCAAGATGGCTTGGACTTTGTCCGGGTTTGCTTCGATCCCCCTCCGGGTTACCATGAAGCCCAAGAACTTCCCGGCTGTCACCCCAAATGCACACTTACGAGGGTTCAGCTTCATCTGGTACCGACGAAGGTTGTCAAAAGTTTCCGTTAGGTCCACGATGTGGTCAGTGGCATGAACGCTTTTTGTCAACATGTCATCAACGTACACTTCCATGTTACGTCCTATCTGACCTTCAAAGACCTTGTTCATCAGCCTCTGGTAAGTGGCTCCCGCATTCTTTAACCCGAAAGGCATTACCTTGTAGCAATATAACCCTTTCTCAGTTATGAAGGAGGTAGCTTCTTCATCCGCCGGATTCATCCGTATCTGTTGTATCCAGAGAAAGCATCCATGAAGCTAAGGACCTCATGGCCGGATGTAGCGTCCACCAGTTGATCGATTTGGGGCAGGGAAAGCTGTCTTTAGGGCATGCCTTGTTGAGGTCGGTGAAATCTACACACATTCTCCAGCTTCCGTTGGTCTTGCGGACTAGCACCACATTAGCCAACCATTCGGGGTAGTGGACCTTTCGAATATGGCCCGCAGCCATTAACTTGCGGATCTCCTCGTCGATAGCTTTCTGTCTGTCTGGAGCAAAGTTTCTTTTTTTTTGTCGACCGACCGACACTCTGGCTTGAGGTTAAGTCGATGGGTGATTACTTCTTCAGGGACGCCGGCATGTCTGAGGACGACCATGCGAAGACGTCAGTGTTGGCACGCAGGAAAGTAAGAAGTTGATGGCGTGCTTCCTCTGGGAGCAATGCCCCCACCTGAACAGTCCTTACCGGGTCATCACCCAAGGGGAGGGTTAGAAGGTGCTCTGCCGGCTCTCCCCTTCTTCCCAACTCCCGAGGATCGAGTGACTCAGAGGCTGTCGCCGACGCCGCGTTCAGCGGGCTGGGAGACAAATGGTAGCAAGGAGGAAGTGGGCTTTGCTCCCCTTTCATTTCTCCGACCCCTTCATTGGTGGGGAACCTTACCAATAACCTCTTAGTGGAGATTACGGCATCCAGCAGATTCAACCCTGGTCTTCCCAAGATGGCGTTATAAGCCAGCGGGACCCGGACCACCAAGAAATTTATAACCACAGTGCTCTGACATGGAGGAGTTCCAGCCGTGACCGGGAGGGCAATTTTGCCCTCGACGTTCACCGAATCTCCAGTGAAGCCCATTAGCGGTGCGGCAACGGGTCGAGCAAAGATCTTGACAAGTTCATCCGAACAAAAGCCTCATAGCTCAAGACATCCACCGAGCTCCCACTCTCAATTAAAATTCTTTTTACAGGATGTTTGGCTATAGTCATGGACACCACGACGCTGTCGTCATGTTTATTAACTACCCCATCTAGATCCTTTCCGAAGAAAGGAATTACAAAGTCTATTCCTCTCGCTGCCTCTTCGAACCACCCTTCGCTCCCCAGGAAATCATAGCTATAGTCTTTTCAGTTGGAGCATTATCCACGCCAGCCGGGCGACTCGGAGGCACCGGGGGGCCCGACGCGGGGAGATTTCCCCATCGAACAAATTTGCCCAGGTGGCCTTGCTGAACCAGCTCCTCATGGCCTTTTTTAGATGCGGCAGTCCTCGGTGTCGTGACCGTAGTCTCGGTGGTACCGGTAGTAAAACTCCTTGTTGCGGGGACCCCAGACTTCAAGGGAGCCGGACGCTTGAAATAAGGTTCCTCCTCGATCTCCAGTAGGATGTGAGAGATGGGAGCCATGAGGGGGGTGAATTGCTCTTTAGGAACCAGCGCCTGTGGTCGGCGATCTAAGCGGCGTGGAGGCTCGGCTTTCGAGGTCGTGCACCGGCGTGGTCAGTAGGTGGTGGTTTACTACTGGTGTTCTTGTCAACTTCCCTCCTGGAAGAATCCGCCTCGTCGGCGGATGTACTTTGGGCTCGGCTCAGAAGCTCGGCATAGGAACTCGAGGCTTCTTATCCAGGGAATACGCAAACCTGGATGGGCGAAGTCCTCGTTTCAGGGCCAAGGTGGCTACGGAGTCTTCCAGGTTGTACACTTCCAACGCTGCTTCCTTAAATCGAGCGACGAAATCCTTTAAGGTCTCGCCACTCCTCTGCTGACAGCAAAGAGGCTATCTGCCACTCGTGGGATCTTTCGACAGGCATCAAAGTGAGCCAGGAAAGATCGCTCGAGTTGCTGAAATGAGTTGATGCTGCGTGGGGCAGACGGGAGTACCACGCGCGTGCCGCTTTCCGGAGCGTGGCCGGAAAGGCGACGCATAAAAGGGGGTCCGTCGCTCCCTGGACCTGCATGAGGACCTTGTAGCTTTTCAGATGGTCCAAGGGGGTCCGTCATTCCATCATATGGATCCAGTTGGGGGAGACGGAACCGGGGTGGGACCGGTTCCTTCATGATATGGCGGGAAAGCGGGGGCGACGCTCATACTCGTCCGTAAGGGTCGGCGATCCGGCGGCTGAGCTCGTCCAACCGTCGTGATATACTCGTCGAGCCTTTGCTCGGCCCGATGGGTGGTTTTCCGAGAGTGCCATCTCGGGACAAATTGGAAGAAGGAGCTGAAGAAGATCGCCGGCGCAAAGAATGCGCCCGCCTGGACTCTCTTTCCTTCATCCGGTGGTGGGAACGACCGGAGTGGCGAGAGGGAGACCGCCGTCGCTTCGAGGTCCCTCGGTGATGAGGTTCAGGGGGTGAGCGGTGGGAGACCTCAAGCGGGGTCCCTCCTTGGTGAGACTGGACTATTCCCCGCACCCCTTCGTCCAGCGTAAGGGGTTGAGTTACAGCAGCCAAATAATGCTCTTGCAGCCCCCGGACCATCATCGTCAGATCCTGGACCTGGTGAGCTAGAACTTCAAGCCGGTCAGGTTGGCTTGTCAGTGCAGGGGGCAGAGCATGGAGATTGGCCTCCGAATGCTCAACTCGTGGAATGCGCCCGGCTGCCTGACTGAGGAAGCCTCCTATGCTCGCGTAGTCACCATCGTTTCCTTTACGGAATTGGAGGGGTTCCAGGGAGAACTTTCGCCGGGTGCCCCCCCCTGGCGCGCCAATCTGTTGCCGCCAACTCACTTATGATGTACGTCGAATAGGCTAAGATTGTTGTGAGCGTAGAAAGGTCGCCGTCTTCCTTCTAGAGCCTGCAAAAAGTCCCGGACCGGTGGTTTCGGTGGGGACCCTCCGACGCCCAAGTCAGCGAGTCGTAGAACAGGGATATTATATCTAAGTGGAATTTTTGAGAGGAAGCCAGAGAGAGTCCTCCTCGCATGTAGCTCGGGTCCTCTTTTTATACCTGTCTGGGATCCCGTTTACCTCGTTCTGTTGGAACCGTCGAATCTTCCCTGTTGTGATGTTTCATCAAACGGCAAGTCGTTAGGCTGTTGCTGGATAAGGGCCGCTTACAGCGGTAACTGCAATCGAGCTAACACTTGCCCGTGATTTCGACGAGCGAGGTGCTCGGCAGTAGACCTTAGATCACGGGATCCGTTATATGAGACTGGTCATTGTGCATGTGAAAGATGCTGAAGGCCGACGCTGGGAGTCGGAGCTGGAGGCCGGCGCTGGAGGCCATCACTGGATACCAGCGCTGGAGGCCGGAGCCAGTCTCAGCGCTAGGGGCCGATGCTGGAGGCCGGCGCTGGAGGCCGTCACTGGATGCCAGCGCTGGAGGCCGGAGCCAGTCTCAGCGCTGGGTGCCGACGCTGGAGACCGTCACTGGATGCCAGCGCTGGAGGCCAGAGCCAAAGTCAGCGCTGGGGCCCTGCGAATGGGGGTTTTGCTGGGGCCAGCCGTATCAATATCTAAATATTTATTTTTTATTATTTATTTAATGAAATTTTATTATAATATTTTTTTAGTATATGAATAAAGATTTTAAGTATTATAATTTATAAACTTAAGAATAATTATTTATTGGATATAACTAAAATTTTTTGAATAAAAATTTAAGTTTAAATTTTTTTTAAATTTTTTATCAATCTATATTTGATTATTAATTATTAATTTTAATTATAAAATAATAGTTAAGTACTTATCTCAAATATTGTATTTTTGGATTAAATCTAAATAGACTTCAATGATTCATTGAATTTAAATTTTTTATATACTTGATTCAATTTAATAAATAAATAAAAATTAAATATAAAATTAGATTGAATCAGAATTAGATATGACCTGGATAATTTGTAGCCCTTGCAGTTGTTAAAAAAAAAAAAAAGCTATCCACTAACATTTGTTCGGACTTGCGCACTAACTTTAATTGATCGCTTCAATTTAATATGCTGTGTGACTGAAAACTTTCAGTAACTTATTTGCGATCCCCAAAAATTAGGGTTGAAAATGGATCAGATAAACTTCAACCGATCCGTATTCGAATTATATCATATTCGGATATTTATTTTTCAGTCCAATCGGATCCGAATACGAATTCGGATATCTAATCAAAAATTAATCAGATATGGATATGAATTCGGATATCTAATCAAAAAATTAATTGGATACGGATACGGATTCGGATATTTAATCAAAAAATTATATCTTCATTCTTTGTTTCTAATTCTACCCTAGGAATCATATCAAAGTGGATTTCAATATTTTTGTTCCAATTAAGTACATTGAGAGAGAAGTGACTGGATGATGTGCAAGCATGTGCAGTGAGGATTTTTAGGAAGCCTAAGTAAAGGAGAGACTCGGGTTTGTATATCCATATCTATATCTGTATATAACAAATATGGATATGCTTGATATTCAATTTGTATCCGTATTCGTATATAACAAATATGGATATACTTGATATCTGATTTATATACGTATCTATTTAGAACAAATATGAAAATAAATTTTAATATTCGTTTAGTATCCGTATCTATATTCGTATCCGTTAAAAAATATGAATACAAATATGGATATACTACTATCCGATCCGTATTCAATCCATTTTCAGCTCTACCGAGAATGTGTTCTTCGAAGATCACCATCCAGGTCAAGAGGCTAAGTTAATTAAAGACAACTTGTGAAAAAAAAAAAAAAAAGTCTCGGTGAGAGCGATTAGTTTTGTTGTGAGACGTCATGGACAGGGGCATCCATTTTCATTGCGGACATCCGAGTAAAGGGACCCATTCATGTGATGCAAGGCAATTACATCTCCCAAGGCTGCAGGCCTAGTGTCATAACTCGATCATAACCGTCCACTCCCTCCAAATCAAACCAAGGTCTTTTCATGATATTATAAAATTTCTAACAAATAATTAGGTTAGTGTTGATGGTTAAAAGCAAGTCTGATTCAATAGGTCTAAATTTCATCTCCCTTCGTGCCTTCATGGCAAAGAAAATAAAAAAGAATGGTGTCGGTTCCTTGGAAAAAAAGGTGGTCATGCTCGGGCCATTTGCTCACACCTGCGTATCACAATATCAAAATACATAATAAGCGGTTTAGAGGATGAGATCTTCGTTACGTTAAGGAACAGGGAAGCTGCTGGCTAGGTGTTGCATCTTTAGTATATATGTTAAGTGACATGGTACATGTAGCCAATTATACACTGTTTAAAATGCTCAATTATGGGATATCTGTACTGTATTATGAATATGGCAATGCATGAGAAACTATGAAGATTGATATTGAGTCTTGACTACGGCTACATTTGAGTACAATGAATTTGCTATATGCTGTGCTATAGGAATTTTCTTTTAGTAGCTTGAAGAATTTGCATATCATATGGGGTACATTTGGATGTAGATAACAAGAGATGTATAGTGAAAACACTGAAGGCACTAAATAGAAACAATGAGATAGCTAAACTTAGAGTTGTAAAGAGTGTAGTAAATGCTAAATTTTTTGTTATTTATAATAACATTTTTTTAATTTAAGAATATATATCTAAAAGAGAGAAAGAGAGAGTGCATGCTTGATTTGATTATACTCAATTGGATCTCCACTTAGATTTGGTCATATCTAAATTTGGATAATGAAATGTTATATCAATGATTTGAGTCATTAGATGTGATTTACTCTCTTTCAAATATCTAAAAAAATATGCATTAAGTGACTACAAATTTGGCTAATCTAATTAATATAAAATATTTTTTATTGACTTGATATAGATTTTGAGAGTTTTTGAATCATATAATCTTTGATGTATAAGCATTTTAGAGATAGTGGATTCCATTGAACAGTCTAAATCATTGATTTAGGATCCCTATAATCTAAATTTAGACTAGGCTAGTTGTGAGTGGAAATCATATTATTAATTCTTTATAACATGCAATTATCAGTTTCTATATAAAATTTCTTTACGATTACCGATTACTATTCTTCCTATGTAGCTCCAACGCAACCACTTGAGTTAACTGAAAGCAGCATTATTGTATTTTATTCATAATAATATATTTGTATAAATTTAAAATAAAATTCTTGTATTGACCCTACCATAGACTACTTAACCTAATTGCTAGCACATGGAATACATGTTGTATGAACTCCTTCTCTATTTTCCTAATTGTTAAGATAGAAAAAAAATCAAAGAATAAACTATTCACTAGCACTGACTTGTTTAGTTTTTTAAATGCTATGCGGATGCCCTCCTGTTCTATTTATATATATCTCCTTCTTTTTCAATGTCACCTTAATTAGCTTCATGTAAGTACCAAATGATAATAAAGAGAGAGAAAAAAAGGAGAGAGATAGAAAAGGAAACGGGCAATATACATACAACAGACCGCATCTAAGTTTTATCCTTTTAAATGACCATTACTATTGGTTATTGAGAATGCAGTGTAGAGCAACTATTAGATGATGACCATGAAGACCATAGAATTAATTATTAAGGGTCACTTGTAACGTTAGTTGATGGAAGCTCCCCTGCCCAGAGACTAGGTCAAGGCCAAACTAATTACAAGCAACTTGCAATGTTAGGTTGGAAATTAATCTACTGGAAGCTCCATGGTCAAACGGCCAGCTCAAAAACAGTAACAAATTTTGGAGTCATTGCCGAATTCCCATAATATAAAATAGTCCTTTATGACTGATAATTTGGTTTACAAAGCATTGATCTAGATTGTTTAAAGTGAGCTTAAAGTTTTATATAGAGACGCACGCACGCACGCACGCACTATATGCTATGTATTTGAAATAAAATCCATTGGATGAGCCTGTCATTAGTTCTCTAAGACACAATTAGGCCTGGTCAAAACTATAAGTCTGATAGGTAGGACAGCCGGTCTGAGTTTGAGAATTGAACCCCGCTACCAATGCATAACCGAACTCCTATCTCATCTGATCTGGCATTTAATTGGCTATAGTTTGCAGTATATGTTGTTCAATTGACTAAACACCCTCTCTATTTTGCTAGTTGTTTAAAATTAGAACGAAACTGTTCACTAGTATCCATTTAGTGAATTGTTCAGAATTTTAAATGATCACTTGAATTTAATACTACGCTCATGGTTGGAGCCTTTCACCACCACCTTATTCTGCGGTCATGGAAGACGAGCCAGAGAATGCGTTGAGGACAAACCACTGGACGATGGCTGCCAAGACTGCAGAATTGACTACGGGCAACTTGTAATGTTGAGTTGTTGGAAGATCCAAAGACCAACGACCGGATCAAAAGGCCAAAAGTTAATTAAAGGCAACTTGTAGGTCTTTGTTTCGGTGAGAGAGCTTTTTTTTTTTTTTTTTTTTGGGACATATTAATTGGCTAATGGAGAGAGGTGTTCCGATTCGTAATTTTTATGGTGGATGCCTAAAAAAGTGAGCCCATTCACGTGGATTCACCTTCCCAAACTATTAAATCTCAAGGTATCATGAAGATTGAGTTGATAGTTTTAAACACTATTAGTATTAAGGTAAAATGGATTAAAAATCTTATGTGTTACTTTTGACACCTAATTGGTTTCGACTATTTTAATTCATTAAGATAATTAGGCCATTATTAAATTGAGTAATCAAAAAAATACTAATAAAGAGATGAGCTGGTATGTTCAATTTTGTCATAATATATAAGACAATATTAAAAAAATTGATATAATTTTCTTAGAATATATGAAATCAGAGAAGGATTATAGAGGAGCAAAATCAATTAATCCATTATGATACTTAATGCTCTTAATTTTTTCTCTTTTTGAGTTTCTTTCTATGCTTGTGAAGAAGCTTTTAGACCACACCTCTACATGATTGCCCGTATGGTAGGAGGATCAGAATGAACAAGATCATTGTACCTTAGAAACAACTTACCAATAATCTGCTTGAGGAGATGAAGGGATCAGTTGATTTGCAAGAAAATAGGTTTGGATAAATCAAATAATAATAATAGAAATCAATCTAATTCGGATTTTGATTTCTGTTTAAACCAAATAAGTGGAGAGAATGAGCAATTGATTTCAATTCAAATGAAAGTCAACTTTGATTACAATTTTGATTCCAATGTTGAACCAAATCAGTCATGAAATCTTTATATCTTACAAAAAAGAATAATCCAAAATAGTGCTGAATGGTGGTTCAACATTTTCACCTCTTAGGTAGTAGTGATCCGCATCACCATGATGATTCAACATTCATCCCTTAGTTAGTAGCCATCCTAATCCCATAATGATGTCACATTACTTTTCAAATAAGAATACTAATTAGAATAATTTTATCACCATCTTAGAATCATCAGTGACCTTTACAACTCAGCCAAAAACAACTACTCACGTACAAGATGGGACTTAATTCTTAAAAGTAAGTTACAAAGCATGTTGATTTACAAAAGTTCCTTTCATATAAGAAATCTTAGTAGGAAAGCCTACCAAAAACTAATATATCAATGGAAAGAAGTGGTAAGCCAAGAATAACTTCACGTGTAAGTAGCATTTGATGAAGCTAATAGGCAAAATGTATGTAATTCTGAAACTATTGCTAGAAAGAAGCATTAAAACATTTGCAAGAAGTAATGTTTGTGATTAAATGCATAAGAATAACTAGGACCATTTCTTGTATTGGAGAAACCTTGGTTGCTGGAATCAAGAGAAAATGCATGAGGAAAGCACATAGAAAGCAGGATCAGATTTCAAGTTCGAGATGGTCCCTAGAGTACTGGGTATGTCACTCGAAGATAGAAATTTCTTGCTACTACAGGACAAGAAAAACAAAGAACTGCATTCTTCTCACTCACTTCCTCTGCTCTGAGTGCAACGAGTGCATCAACCACTCTATCTACGAGTCTCCATATAGTCGCTGGAGGGAGGCTGGAGGCAAGGAAATGGCAGAGGAGATATGGTACGAAGGACATATGTTAAGAATCCAACCAAAATCAGGCCATTCCATTGTTTTGACCCAAATAAGCTAATTTGGCTTAGATCTATGATTTTCGAGATAGGCTTGGTCTGGGCTCAGCATTGAGCTCTAGAATAATATTTGGACCTGGGCCTAAAAATGTTTTAGGTTGGGCTCAAGCAGGGATGTGGCTTGACCCACGCGGCCCACTTCCAACCCTCTTCTCATTAAAGGTCCAACGATACATCAGGCACATATTAGTGGCTTATAAACTCACAGCAAGGTTTCTTTGCATAGCCAAAATTTTCCTTTTTTGAAATATGCATCTCTTTTACTAGAACTTGCATTGTAGTACAATAACTCTACATTACAGGCTTTTGTAATACTATTAAAAGAAATAATATTCTACATCATAAATTAAAATTTTATTATTTTATTATTTTTAATTATTAATTAGAATTCGTTGTCCAAAAATATATTTCCATACCTTGTATTTTATGTTTTACTTAGTTGTATCATTCGACAACAAAAATTATGATTATTTAAGTTGAGGTCATAATATCTATTTATTTATTTAATGATTTATGTAAAGCTAAAGGATTCTGATCAGAAAACAAACTTTTTTTTTCTATGCCACATGTATAAATAAGTTAAATAGTTTTTAATCTTATTGTTTAATAAATATAATTATAAACATCAAGAATTAAAGGTATAGTGTTTTCATAAATTAATTTTTTAGATGTAAAAATATCTTTTATCTGATTAATGCATTTCATTTATCTTATGCTACTTTGATTTTAATTTTAAATATTATACTTTTAAAAATAATTTTAACGATATAATATACAAATATTTTTTATTTTTTAAATTAAAATCAAACCATAACCTATGATATTACCTTAAAAAAATCTTTGCTAAATCTTAATTATATCTAAGAAAATTAGTAAAATCAATTTAAGTCATACATTTTATGTCTTTTTAGGGAGAAATATATAGCATATAAAAATAAAAATCTAAAAATCCAGAAATTAACTTGCAAATACTACTAATGCTAAAAATTAAATTACTAAATATTGACTCAGAAAGACAACAAATCAAAAAATATTTGTTTAGTGAAAATATGATACAACTGTAGACAAGAGGCAAGATATTTTGCATACAAAATTTAGCAAGAATCACATGGTGATATATTTTCAAGGAAAACACTCATACTAATTTCCATGATATCGTTTGCTAGGAGTACTCGTTTAGCTAGGAGTAACAAAATTGGATATAACATGCGAATATAATTCGAACCGAAATGAAATAAGTGGGTTTGGGTTGACCTTAAATGATTGAGTTCGTATTATAATTATTTTGACATGATTATTAATGAAATAATCATACTATATTACATATTGGTCCACCAATCTGAAAATAATAGGGCTATGACCATCTAACTAATGATATTTTTAACTTTTTTATTTTTTTTCCTTTTATATGAAGAGTACTCAGTGTATAATTATGAAAAATTGGAAGGTTACTTTTGGCTTATTAAGTAGGTTATATCTACTCATGTTAAGTGAGGATTAATCGCGTCGTGTCTATTCATGTTAGCGAGTTATGCCATATTAATTTAATACAATCTATTTATTAAATGGGTTACATATGTTGTTGTGTCATTTGTTTAATATTTAAGTCATGTTGTTATTTGAATTTTTGATGTGATTAATTAATTGTATTATATCCATGTCGATCCACATAGTGTTATATCTTAGCTTTGATAAGACATGAACACAAATTGATGCCCTACATCTAGTATTACTAATCCTGCTCTCCCACAATCATCGATGAGTAATTATGATCTGGACTTTCGATGGGAATAAACTAAATGTACAACTAGGATCAACTTGAAAGCAATGAACTATTTTTCATTTTTTTAAAGTTCCATTCAATACTTATATTAACTAACATATTATGTTAGAAGTAGGCCCATCTTACGGTTCCACTTATGACATTTAGAAGATGTTGGGTTCATGGATTAAAGATTCCATCTTATCATCATAATGCTATACATATGATTTCTAGATTTTAAATACATGAATATATAGTACACCTCTGTTTGGTTCTCACAATAATTTAACTATAGGTTGTTAGGTATTTTGCATTGATATATTTGGTTGAACAACAAAATTACTAGAAATTTGGGTGAAAAGCATGTTAAAATTATAAAAATACCCTTATTTTGCAAATTAAAAAGAAACTAAAGCAATACAATAGTTTTAAATATGATAATTAAACATTATATAAAATATATGATAATTAATTATATTATTTTATATAATATGATATAAATTATTATTATATAAACTATATAATAATAATAATAGAATGTATTATAAATATATAATATAATTATACATTATGTATGAAGTATATAATACTGTATTAATATAAATAAGCATTTAAACATATATTATAAAATTAAATATTTATTAAGATAATATACATAATATTATTATAAATAATAATTATTATAACTATTTAACATAATTAAATATTACAAAATACTTTTATATAATATATATAGCATAATAATTGATATATAATATTATCATAATAATATAATTATATATATTATATATAAAATAATTACAATATAATATATTTGTCATATATTATATTACAAAATATTAAAATTATATAATGATGATAATAATAATTTAAATACAATTTGTATTTAAATAATTAATTATTATAAGTACACTTTGATATAATGATTTTTATTATTATATATATATAAAATAAATTAATTATATATTATAATAAACTTATAATTTTAGTCATATATATATATATATATATATATATATATATATATATATATATATATATATATATATGTTTCTCTTTATTTATAATGAATTTATAGTTATATGTTGTATAAGTTATTTGAGGGGTAATATTGGTAAAAAATGATGAATTTTCATTTATTAGCAATCTTAGACCATCTATCTTTTCTATGAGAATTATATTTGAAATCTGATTTTTAAGACAACATTAGATATTTATTAAGATATCTGAGTTGCAGAGGTCATCAGGCCCAGCACTTATAAAGTCCAGGACTTGGACGAAAATTTATTCCCCGAATGTGAAATTTAGACAATCTTGAATATATCACCAGTAGAGTACGCACCTACCAAAGCCATTCCATTTGCAATAGCAAAGGTTTACAAGAGTTTATTTTTAAATTGTGATGTTTATGCTTCAATTACTTTCCCAAAAGTCTTTGACATGAGACAGGTTTTACTCGACTACTGACCTACGGGTCCCTCAACAAAGCCTCGACAGACCCGAGCACCCTCGGTAGGTTCTAGGGGTCTTCTCCGTACCTTGGCAGCCAAGTAAAATATAATCTTTTTTCAAACCTTGACGGGGCCGAGCGACTACCTTGGCAGCGCCAAATAAAATATAATCTTTCAACAAAGCCTCAGCAGACCCGAGCACTCTCGATAGGTCTGAGGGATCTTCTCCATACCTTGGCAATGCTAAGTAAAATATAATCTTTCTTCGAACCTTGCTGGGGCTGAGCGACTTCTCCATACCTTGGCAACGCCAAGTAAAATATAATCTCAACAAAGTCTCGGTATGACCTAGTGATTTCTTCAAGCCTCGACAAGACCGAGTGATGTCTTCAAGCCTTGGCAAGACCGAGTGATGTCTCCAAGCCTCGGCAGGATCGAGTGATTTCTTCAAGCCTTGGCAAGATTGAGTGATGTCTTCAAGCCTCGGCAAGACCGAGTGATGTCTCCAAGCCTCGGTAGGACCGAGTAATTTCTTCAAGCCTCAGCAAGACCCAGTGATGTCTTCAAGCTTCAGCATGACTGAGTGATTTCTTCAAGCCTCAGTAAGACCAAGTGATGTCTCCAAGCCTTGACAGGACCGAGTAATTTCTTCAAGCCTCGGCAAGACCGAGTGATGTCTTCAAGCCTTGGCATGACCAAGCCGTGCCAGTAAACCAAGTAAAAATTTTCAGGGATATTTGATGCGATCGAACTCCTATCAAAAGCCAGCAAGGCCATCCAAACCTTTCTATAGCCTAAGATAAATCATGCGCTCTACTTTCGAAGAGCCAGCATGATCCAGCGCATATCGACAGACCTAAACCGACTCATCAAAAGATTTGGCGAGTAGCTAAGTCTCTAAAATGCCTCTGACATATAAGCATTGGATACGACCATCTAAATATTCCTTCCCTATTAAGGAGGTGCCTTATTAGGTGTCCCTATATCTTGGCAGGTCCGAGCCTTCATCCCACGTCTCATTCTATCTGAGCAACTCATGTCTCAAAATGGTGCAAAACATCGGTATGTCAAAAGAATGACATTTAATAGAGAGAAAACAATATAGCCAAAAGAGATAGACATATGAAAAAGAAGAAATTCTTTTATTTCAATAATATTTTATTACAGAAAGTTACAACCCCTTGCGAGGCATTACAAGTGCGTTATAGCACAAAAAATACACATAGAATAAAAAAAATACTTGGACAAGAAAGTTCAGTTGGCGACACCACATCAACATAACTTTCGCCCATGATTCGAAAATCAGAGAAATCAGACAAAATAAGCTTCATCGAATTACGATCTCCAGAGCGATTGAGACAAAGACGGAGATAAGGAGCAACCTAAAGGAACTTACCTCCGGTTTTACGAGTTTGGAATTCTTTAGGATATAGGGACATGGCCAAAGGACACCATGGAAGATGAAAAGCCTCAGGAAGAAGAGGCTTGGCATAAAGGTCACCATGGTTGATGAAAAGCCTGTGGTAACCAAGGCCCACCAGAAATTGCATTTCTAGTGGCCTTTATAGATCCACAATGGGCGAACGAAGCCAAACAGGAAGCACCCACATGCGCTTCCCATATGACCTCTATCCCTCTTTTGTCCTTTACATATGGCCTCCATAATTCCTTTCTTGAGGATGACTTGCTTCTCAGCAACTTCTTCGTCGCCCCAACCATCGAGGCCAGAAACCTCGAAAGAAAGATCCAGCCTTACGGCTTTCAACTTTGGCAAGGAAAGAGTCATGAAGATTTCTTTCTAATACTCTCCTGAGCATGCTCAAACATCCTCTACTCCCCCCTTTTTATAGACGTCAAAGGGAAAGCACCCCTAAGCGAAGGAAAGAACTTTGGAACTTAGGACGCTATAATCACGTCACACCCGAAACCAAATGGCGATGCCTTGATGGGACTCGGTACTCCCCGAGATATACTGGAGATGTTCCCATGCCACAATAAAAGAGGATGTCCTCTTGATCTTGGATCAAAGGCCTTAAATGCAAAGAGTTACTTACGAATCTTCAAGATACGAGAGAACTCAAAAATGCTCTACGGAAAAGGATGCGGTCCAATAGCAAACGAATGCTTGGTGTATACGGAAAGCAAGCTCGCATTGAAAAAGATAAGGCATTAACAATAAAACAAATATCATGAGAAAAATAAGGTATTCTTCGGCAGAGGTCGAGCCACCCCATTTGCTTCGGCGAAGCCGAGCCATTTCCCTTACCTCGGTAAAAATTGAGTATTGTCTTCTTTGACAAGACCGAACCATTCCTCTTATTTCGGCAAAGCCAGGTCATTCCTTTTTACTTCAGCAGAGCCGAGTTATTTCCCACATCGGCGGATTTGATTGAGCGATTCTCAGCAAGACCGGGTGACCTCTTTGATTTTTACAAAGTCGTCCAAAATTCTCTGTGCTCTAATAGAGCTAGTTTGCTTACTTGGCTTCATGTTAAGCCAAATTTAGGCAAGATGCAGATGAGCTAAAAACCCTTCTAATGCACAAATACCAAAACAATGGAACACATGAAGAAAAACAAAAGATTCATTCATATTATAATAACGTTCACATTACAAGAGATGGAGAAAAAATGCGGAAAGAAGGACCCCTAAGCCTCGGCTTCAGAGGGAGCATCGACCCCTTCGTCACTTGGCCTTAAAGCCACGTCCACCTCGGCAATTGGCTGCGAAACTTTGGCTTCCCCAGCGGCGGGTCTTGAGGCCTCTGCTTCCTGGGTTAATTCTAGAGGAACCTCCGTCAGGTCTTCCTTTGAGGCAACTTCAAATCAACATCAGAAGCATCTTCATTGTCGTTGCCATCATTGGATGATGGAGTCGCTGCCACTGCTTCGGCTATTGACGAAAGAAAGCAATACCCATCATCCTCCAAGAATGAAAGATTGATGTCGGGTATTCCTGAATCACTCTTGCCCGTATGTCGTTCGCTCCAACTCGATATGCCTCCTTCAAAAACTGAATTCACCCTTGAGCGAATTCATCCTAGCTTTTGTACTTCTCGATCGTCAGAGCAATTTGATCGTCTGCCTCAGCTATCTGATGCTCAAGCTCGGAACACTTCTTTTGGCTTGAGGCTAAATCCTTGGTCAGCGCTTTTACTTGATCAGCCACCTCGACCTTAACCTTCTCCAGCTAGGGAAGAGGAAATATTGAACGAGATAAATGGTCAAGTCAGCTCTAACTATGGGAAAGAAATGGGCCATTACGAAGAGATGATAAGAAGACATACCTCTTTGACGTAACGAGCAACTTTGGCTTCTGCTTTCTTGGCCCTTTTCCGAGCCTTCTCCCTCTCCTTTCTACACTTACATATGTCTTCCAGGCATGTTCAAGATCCATCTGGTCCCTGGAGCCATCAAATCGTGCTTGACGTAGCTTGGCTGTATGATCGACAATTTGCTTTTGGTAGGACTCAAGTTGAGCCTCAAAATGGGATTTTTCCTCGGCGGCCCTGCCCTTAAGGGAGTCAATTTCCTTTGGGCCTCACCTCAAAACTTTGACAATTCTGATCGAGCTTCATCAGCTACTTTTCAGCCTCCTCAAGCTTAGCTACCTCAGCCCGAAGTCAAGATGCCTCGGATCGGCATCTTCGCCTAACCTCCTAGCTTCATCAAGCTCGGCCTGCACCCTCCACCTCATGCAAAATCTCTCTGTTACATTCGTTAGCAGAGATCAAGGGCCTATAAAGCATTCATTGGAGGAGAATTGCCTAGAATAAAGCCAAATGATTAAGTTCGAAAAAATTGCGCAAAACATCTAAGAAAGCAAAGAAAGGAAGAGAGCTCACTCGAATGCAAGAAGAATTCATATCCCTTAAGATATATTGGCTGGGGACCGACGTATAGTCTTCCAAGTCAGTAGGCATTTCGAATCCCTCAACCGAGAAAGCAAATTTTCGACGACTGTCCTCTCCTTCTTCAAGATAAATGACAAGCTCTTTTGCATAAAAAATATTAAAAAGTTGTCGATCCAGGATTGCAACTCTTCAGTAGCATGACCCAATGGATCGAGGAGGGGGCTAAGCCGACCTATCCCTCCTCATCACCTGCCGATGTCCCGAAGGCCCTGGCTCCTCCATCCTCACCAAGAGAACTCTCGCTCTGTCAGGTGGGTTCCTTCTTTCTTCTTCCTCCTCTCGGTGAGAGGGAGATCCTGTCGAAGGTGGAACAACGCTCGCCATGAGGGCAGCCGCCCGATCTTTAAAAAATAGTTCCCTCAGCCTTTGTGGACTTACAGAGCCCTCCCCTTCAGGGTAATGCACGTCAGTAGCTACGGGGTAAAGAAATTCTGTTACCTAGAAGTCATCATCTATTGGCTCAGGTGACTGACTAGGCTCCTGCCCTTCCGAGCTGCCAATTCTCCAGCTTTGCTCCCAAGTGCCTCCCCCCAAGTTCCAGTGTCAAGATAGGAGTTGGGACCGGCTCCTCCATAACGTCCCTCCTCGGTGGCTCAAAGGTTCTGAATTCAACCAATTCTTATGAATGGCTCGGAAGAGCCAGTTGTAGTCCGAAGGGAGAGGAAGAAGATGGCTTCCACTCAAGCTTGGCCCTCTTTTCTCTCACGAGAGTCGACGAAATGGTATGATGGCGCTTCGTACCCTTCTTTTTGCTCGAATCACCATAGTCGATTGCGAGCATTCCTCTCATCTGAGCCTCGAACTCAGACCTGATCCCTATGACATATAAACCATCAGACGGTTAGTTGCATCCCTACAAAGGTATCAAAACATGGAGAAAGTGATGTCGCACTTACTAAAGGGGTCGACTCTTCTCAACCGGCATTGTAAAGTGCCTCTTCATTAGGAGAGCATCAGTCGGGATCACCTTGCTGCCATAGAGAATGTCGACGTCCTCTTTCTCCATCTTTGATAGTGTCGGACGCTAGTTTGGCTCCATGGAGAGAGGCCCCCATTAGCAAGGAAAGTCGAATGTAGCATCCCATTCGACGATAAAAAAATGCGACTTCCATCCTTAGACGGAGGTCAAAACCTTGGAAAACCTCTTGAAGTTCTTTTGTGGCCCTATGTAGTGTCATGACGAATCCTTGGAGGATGTAAGACTGTGACAGGCTCGGAATAAAGGAACCGTCGCTTTTATCCCTGTAAACGTGCACAAGGAGATGAACCCAATAATATAATGCCAGTTATTCAGCGTAATCATCGTAGGACAGATGCTGTAATACTTCATTATACCACTTATCAGGGGATTGAGGGGAACCGAAGACCCACCTTGAAGCTCTCCTCATAGAAGAAGACCCCTGACTCCGGTTGATCAGGAACCCTCTATTCAGGACCGAGGACCTGCATCCAAATGTCACTCATGAACCAGTAATCCCGATGGATCCTCTCCAGATATGCGAGAGTCATCGTTGAGGCAGAATCAATGGGACGTTCCTTATCTCCAAGATCAATGGAGGAAGCGCCAGCCATGATTGGTCCTGAGTCGAAGATGTTCGGTCTGATGGAGGGGAGGAAGATAGAGAGAAAAAGCAATGAAAGAATAATGCTGCTTAGCTCTTTTTAAACCATTCCAACGAGGCAAAAATCCTAAGGCGTCGCCAGACCTTAGCTTGAATGCTACCAAGCCTTGAGCCTGCCACGTGCCATTCCACCCATAGTTGACAGCGGAAGGTGAGAGGTTTTTTCCTCGTTCAATGGAAAGAAATGATGGAGTGATGGCCTGACATTTATGAGGGCCTCATAGCGCGTCTCCACCCATTTGAATTCCCCCAACTAGATAATGCCGCCTGATATTCTACTCCCTATGCCCAAGCTTACGCTTCGGACTAGGGAGTGGGGGGGCATGTGATGAGGGAAAAAATCGTTATTATATTAACATCCATGCACATATCAAAAAGGTTAGGATCACTTTCAATTTTTGCTTGCCAAGCGCTGTACATAGTAAAAGACAAAGTCCTCTTGTCTCGACAGAGCCGAGCCACCCCCTCGCCTCAGCAAGGTCGATCCATTCTCATGCTTCAGTGGGCTTAGAATAGGCAAAAGCCAAATATGACCCTCTAGCCACGTCAGCTCTTGTCGCCTGCCAGATGCCACTACAAGAAAATGTCAAAATAGTGACGAAAATTAGTGATGAAAATTTTCGTCACTAAATTGTGACGGTTTAGTAACAAAATAGTGACAAAAAATTAAAATCAGTGATGGATTAATTTTTTCGTCACTAAACGTCACTAAATTAGTGACGGACTATCACATCCGTCACTAATTTAGTGACGGATTGCCCTTTCGTCACTAATCCATAACAAATTAGTGACGGAAGAGTAATCCGTCACTAACTTGGTGATGGATTACTTTTCATCACTAATCCACAAATTAGTGATGGAAAACAATCGTCACTAATTAGTGACGAATTATTTTCCATCACTAATCCATCAAAATTAGTGATGGATGGAAAATCCATCACTAATTTAGTGACGGATTGCCCTTCCGTCACTAATCCATAACAAATTAGTGACGAAAGAGCAATCCGTCACTAAATTAGTGATGGATTAGTGACGGATATTTCTTCCGTCACTAATCCATCACTAATTTAGTGATGGATTGGGCAATCCGTCACTAATTTTGTGACGAATAAGGCAATCCGTCACTAACTTAATGATGGATTACTTTTTCGTCACTAATCCATCACAAATTAGTGATTAGTGACAATTATTTTCCGTCACTAATCCATCAAAATTAGTGATGGATGAGAAATCCATCACTAAATTAGTGACGGATTGCCCTTTCGTCACTAATTCATCACTAATTAGTGACGGAAGAGCAATCCATCACTAAATTAGTGATGGATTGCCCTATCCGTCACTAATTTAGTGACGGATTGGCCTTCCGTCACTAATCCGTCACTAATTTAGTGACGGATTGCCCTATCCATCACTAATTTAGTGATGGAAGAGCAATCCGTCACTAATTTAGTGACGGATTTCTTCATCCATCACTAATTTAGTGACATATTGCCCTTCCGTCACTAATCCATCATAAAATTAGTGACGAAAGAGCAATCCGTCACTATATTAGTAACGAATTAGTGACGGATTGCACTTCCATCACCAAATTTATATTTTTAATATTTTTTTATTTGAATGAGAAGAAAGAAAATAAAATAAAAAAAATTAATAATTTATAATAATAATAATATTTTTATTATAAATAATTGCATGTCGAATTAATATTAAAATAAAAAATAATAAAATATTTTTAAATTTTATTATTTTTATATATTATGTATTATATAATTAAAAAACACAACCTTAAAATTTTTTAAAATATGTTATCAGCGTTTGTTCAATAGTACACCGTTGTAGCCGCATTCAAAAAATTTTAAGCATGGAATGGTCATATTTTAGGTTAAAATCGTCTGTGCAGAAGGAAGCGGAAACGGGCGAACCTCCCCCTAAATTCACTCCCAAACACATCAAAACCCTCGCCTACCCCAAACCCTCGCCCACTCCTCTCCTCCTCGCTCCCCACCGCACCCCGCTCACCCGCGACCAAGCGCTCGACTCCTCGCCGACCTCTCTGCCCTCGCCCATGGCGTCCCCGTCGACGCCTCCCTTTTTGCCTCCCTCCTCGAGACATGCTCCCAATTCCGAATAAGATTCCAATCATGATCTCTCCATGCACAAGGCCCACCGACTGTTCGACCAAATGACAGCGATTTAAGGACAGCGCCTTCCCTTGGAACTCCCTAATCTCCGGCTACACCGACCTGGGCCTCTACGAACACGCTATGGCTCTATATTACCAGATGAGGAGGAGGGCGTCGAGCCCGACCGGTTCACCTTCCCTCGAGTTCTCAAGGCCTATGCTAGAATCGGGTCGGTGAGCCACGGCGAGGCCGTCCACCGCCACATTATTCGCTCGGGTTTCGGCACTGATATCTTTGTGCTGAATGCGCTCGTCGACATGTACTCCAAGTGCGGCGATATCCAGAAAGCCCGGCATTTTCGACAAAATCCCCGACCGAGATCCGGTCTCATGGAATTCGATGATAACGGGTTACATACGACATGAACTTCACGAGGCCTCGGACATCTGTAGAAGAATGCTTGGAGATAGGATCGAGCCAGACTCCGTTACCATCTCATCAATGCTTTCCGGGATCTCCTTGTCTTCTAGTAATAAGCTTGGGCTTCAAATTCATGGTTGGTTCTCCGACATGGGCTCCAGTGGGATTTATCGGTCGCAAATTCTTTGGTCGGGATGTATTCCGAGCACAACCAGTTGGATCGAGCTCGGTCAGTATTTGAAACAATGCCAAAAAAGGATTTGGTGTCTTGGAATGCTATAATCTCTGCTCACCGTAGAGATCATCAGGTGCTTGACTGCTTAATTTATTTTCATTTGTCTTCTTTCTTTATTTGCTCAAACTATTTGATCTGCTTGCTACCGGCTGTGTTATTCAGTGACTTAGGACTTTGGCTTCTTTCTCTGTGATAATTTGATGAGTACTTTTGTGTGCGGTGCTGGGTCACAATCTTTTCTAGTAGATTGCATTGGTTGCCTTCTCATTTGTCTGAGGGTCCTGATCTTGGGCCCACCTAACGCAAGCTTAACTCTACTCATTAGCATGGTGATGTCTTGCAGGTTCACTCAGGAATCTGGGAGGAAATCTCTGCTTGCAGTGGATCTGGAGCTTGCAGTGGGCTGCACCTGTTGTTGGAGTTGAATTTCTCTGCGCAGGCAATCATTGTATCTAGCTATCATTTCATTCAGTTGCCAAGGTAAATGCCTCAATAATATCCATTTATCATGTATCCATCTTATTTTATGAAATAGAAGTTGGAATGCATTAATATGAAATTTACAATATATTGAATATACTATTATTCGATCCATATTCTAAATCAACAATCCGTCCTAAATCCTATCGAGATGGATAGTTCGTCACTAATCCATTACAATTTAGTGACGGAAAATATGTTCCGTCACCGAAATGTCACTCGGACAGTGTCAAGTTTTTCGTCACTGGTGACGGAATAACGTTTTTGTCACTATTAAAAAAAAAGATAGTCAGTGAGAACCGAGCCACTTCCTTGTCTCGGTAAGGCCGAACCATTCTCATGCCTCGATGGGCCAGAGTAGGCAAAAGCCAAATATGACCCTTCGGCCATGAGCCCTCATCGCCTCAAAGAAAAACCAAGCCAAGCACAACCCATTACTTGTAAGTAGCTAGATAACAGGATAACTAAATCTCAAAGCCCCGAATTAGCCTCTTTAGCCATCAATCGGATTCGAATCTCGCCAACTTGTAACAAACTTGATTCGAATAAGATTCCAATCATTCTGATTCTCCATTTCTCAAGGCATGTTCGAAGAATCAGATGAACAAATGCCAACATTCAGACTATAAATATCTTTTCCTAAATTATTTAGGTATGCTCACTCTTTCACTGAAAAAACCCCACTGAAGCTCAAGCAGAGCTCCCTGGCTCCTCGAAAGACCATCCTTGAGGGTCTCTTCTGTGATTTTTCCTATATCTGCTTGCTGTGAATCTTCACTGACTTGGGCGTTGAAGGGTCTTTCGCAGAGGGCCACCCCCAACGCTCTCTACTCAAGGAATGTCTTGCAGGTTCACTCAGGCGGGAGCTAGGCACCTGGATCTGGAGGTGGGCTGCACCCGTTGGAGAACAAATTTTTGCGGCAACAGTATCTGTATCCATTCAGAATAAATATAAAAATAAATTTTAATATCCATTTAATTAGTATCGTTGAAAAATATGAATACAAATATGAATATACTATTATTCGATCCATTTTCAGTCCTATCGAGAATGCGTTCTCCGAAGACCACGATCCAGTCAAGAGGCTAAGTTAATTAAAGCAACTTGTGAAAAAAAAAAAGTCTTGGTGAGAGCGATTAGTTTTGCTGTGAGACGTCATGGAAAGGGGCATTCATTTTCATTGCGGACATCCAAGTAAAGGGACCCATTCATGTGATGCAAGGCAATTTCATCTCCCAAGGCTGCAAGCCTAGTGTCATAACTCGATCATAGCCATCCGCTCCCTCCAAATCAAACCAAGGCATAGGTGTTATCTTTTCATGATATTATAAAATTTCTAACAAATAATTAGGTTAGTGTTGATGGTTAAATGAAAGTCTGATTCAATAGGTCTAAATTTCATCTCCCTTCGTGCCTTCATGGCAAAGGAAATAAAAAAGAATGGCGTCGGTTCCTGGGAAAAAAAGGTGGTCATGCTCGGCTCATTTGCTCACACCTGCGCACAATATCAAAATACATAATAAGTGGTTTATAGAGGATGAGATCTTCATTACGTTAAGGCATAGGGAAGCTGCTTGCTAGGTGTTGCATCTTTAGTATATATGTTAAGTGACATGTACATGTAGCCAATTATACACTATTTAAAATGCTCAATTATGGGATATCTGTGATGTATTATGAGTATGGCAATGCATGAGAAACTATGGAGATTGATATTGAGTCTTGACTACTGCTACATGTGAGTACAATGAATTTGCTATATGCTATGCTATAGGAATTTTCTTTTAGTAGTTTGAAGAATTTGCATATCATAATGGGGTACATTTGGATGTAGATAACAAAAGATGTACAGTGAAAACACTAAAGGCACTAAATAGAAACAATGAGATAGCTAAACTTAGAGTTGTAAAGAGTATAGTAAATTCTAAATTTTTTGTTATTTATAATAATATTTTTTTAATTTAAGACTATATATATAAAAAGAGAGAAAGAGATAGTGCATGCTTGATTTGGTTATACTCAATCAGATCTCCACTTAGATTCGGTTAGATCTAAATTTGGATAATGAAAGTATCATATCAATGATTTGAGTCATTAGATGTGATTTACTCTCTTTAAAATACCTATAAATAAAAAAAAATGCATTAAGTGACTACAAATTAGGCTAATCTAATTAATATAAAATAATATTTTTTATTGACTTGATATATATTTTGAGAGTTTTTGAATCATATAATCTTTGATGTATAAGCATTTTAGAGATAGTGGATTCCATTGAACAGTCTAAATCATTGATTTAGGATCCCTATAATCTAAATTTAGACTAGGCTAGTTGTGAGTGGAAATCATATTATTAATTCTTTATAACATGCAATTATCAGTTTCTATATAAAGTTTCTTCACGATTACCGATTACTATTCTTCCTAGCTTAACGCAACCACTTGAGTTAACTGAAAGCAGCATTATTATTTTATTCATAATAATATATTTGTGTAAATTTAAAATAAAATTCTTGTATTGACCCTACCATAGACTACTTAACCTAATTGCTAGCACATGGAATACATGTTGTTTGAACTCCCTCTCTATTTTCCTAATTGTTAAGATAGAAAAAAAAATCAAAGAATAAACTATTCACTGGCACCTTAGCTTTCAAGTAAGTACCAAATGATAATAAAGAGAAAAAAAAAGGAGAGAGATAGAAAAGGAATAGCAATATGCATACAACAGACCGCATCTAAGTTTTATCCTTTTAAATGACCATTACTATTGGTTATTGAGAATGCATTATAGAGCAACTATTAGATGATGACCATGAAGACCATAGAATTAATTATTAAGGGTCACTTGTAACGTTAGTTGATGGAAGCTCCCCTGCCAGAGACTAGGTCAAGGCCAAACTAATTACAAGCAACTTGCAATGTTAGGTTGGAAATTAATCTACTGGAAGCTCCATGGTCAAACGGCCAGCTCAAAAACAGTAACAAATTTTGGAGTCATTGCCGAATTCCCATAATATAAAATAGTCCTTTATGACTGATAATTTGGTTTACAAAGCATTGGTCTAGATTGTTTAAAGTGAGCTTAAAGTTTTATACATAGACACACACACGCACTATATGCTATGTATTTGAAATAAAATCCATTGGATGAGCCTGTCATTAGTTCTCTAAGACACAATTAGGCCTGGTCAAAATATAAGTCTGAAGTTTGAGTTTGAGAATTGAACCCCGCTACCAATGCATAACCGAGCTCCTATCTCATCTGATCTGGCATTTAATTGGCTATAGTTTGCAGTATATGTTGTTCAATTGACTAAACACCCTCTCTATTTTGCTAGTTGTTTAAAAATTAGAACAAACTGTTCACTAGTATCTATTCAGTGAATTGTTCAGAATTTTAAATGATCACTTGAATTTAATACTACGCTGATGGTTGGAGCCTTTCACCACCACCTTATTCCGCGGTCATGGAAGACGAGCCAGAGAATGCGTTGAGGACAAACCACTGGACGATGGCTGCCAAGACTGCAGAATTGACTACGGGCAACTTGTAATGTTGAGTTGTTGGAAGATCCAAAGACCAACGACCGGATCAAAAGGCCAAGTTAATTAAAGGCAACTTGTAGGTCTTTGTTTCGGTGAGAGAGCTTTTTTTTTTTTTTTTGGGACATATTAATTGGCTAATGGAGAGAGGTGTTCCGATTCGTAATTTTTATGGTGGATGCCTAAAAAAGTGAGCCCATTCACGTGGATTCACCTTCCCAAACTATTAAATTTCAAAGTATCATGAAGATTGAGTTGATAGTTTTAAACACTATTAGTATTAAGGTAAAATGGATTAAAAATCTTATGTGTTACTTTTGACACCTAATTAGTTTCGACTATTTTAATTCATTAAGATAATTAGGCCATAATTAAATTGAGTAATCAAAAAATACTAATAAAGAGATGAGCTGGTATGTCCAATTTTGTCATAATATATAAGACAATATTAAAAAAAATGATATAATTTTCTTAGAATATATGAAATCAGAGAAGGATTATAGAGGAGCAAAATCAATTAATCCATTATGATACTTAATGCTCTTAATTTTTTCTCTTTTTGAGTTTCTTTCTATGCTTGTGAAGAAGCTTTTAGACCACACCTCTACATGATTGCCGTATGGTAGGAGGATCAGAATGAACAAGATCATTGTACCTTAGAAACAACTTACCATTAATCTGCTTGAGGAGATGAAGGGATCAGTTGATTTGCAAGAAAATAGGTTTGAATAAATCAAATAATAATAATAGAAATCAATCTAATTCGGATTTCGATTTCTGTTTAAACCAAATAAGCGGAGAGAATGAGCAATTGATTTCAATTCAAATTAAAGTCAACTTGCAGACTTAATTGCAGCCAACTTGCAGCGTTGTGCTGCTCGAAGCTCCAGAGACCGACGACTGGATTAAGAGGCCAGGTTAATTGAAAACAACATGTTAAAAAAATAAATAAAAAAAAGGGTCTTGGTTTTGGTAGCAAGAGAGAATGTGTTTTTGTTGCGGGACGTTTGGTTAATGGAAAGGGGCGCTCCGATTCGCGATTTTTGGTGCGGACGCCTGACCGGAGGGCGTTTGGTCCAGCGTCATGACGCGGTCACAGCCATCCACTCCCCTTCGAATCAAACCTAGGTGTTATCTTTCCGTAATATTATATAATTTATAAAAAGCAGTTCTGACACTGTAGTAAATATACAATTCATATCTCTCGTTGCCAAAGGAATTTAAAAAAAAAAAAAAACGGTGTTGAAGATGGACATAAAAAAGTCAAGCAAACTCTGTTTTGGATGATTGAGAGATTCATCCTCTACACAACTTCTGTTCGGCTAAGCAGTCAAGCTGTGTAGATCCAGGGAAGCAAGGAGTTGCAGTGAACAGAAAGGGGGGGGAGGGATGGCGATGATCTTAGAGGCTTTTGTTGGAAAAGTTGTCGAGAGGCTCTATGATTCCATTGGTGGAAGAGTTGTGATGGTGTTAGGAGTGAAGGGCGAGATGGAAGAGCTTCAGGAGAAGTTGGAGAGCATACAAGGACTGCTTGAGGATGCAGAGAGAAGGCGGCTCCAAGATCCAGCCATCAACAAGTGGGTGGCCAAGCTGAAAGACATCATCTATGACGTTGATGACATCATAGATCTCTCCAGAATCAAGGGTGCAAAGCGTGGAAGGTCACCGGATGATCAGGCATCAACATCGCTGGGTGGGTATTTGCTCTCCATGCTTCCTAGCCGTAGTAATTTGTTATCTGCCCATGATATTGCCAGTAGAATTAAAACTTTGAATGGTAGACTGAATGAGATCATGGAAGATAGAATAGTTAAGTTATTCACAGGCTAGGACACAGCAACAGAAATGTTGGCCTGGTCAACGATCACACAGAGTCCCATGTGATGGGACTCTTCGTTAACGCCCACACAGAGTCCCAAGTAAGGGGACTCTTCGGAAATCCCTGTGACGCTTGGTTTACAGGATCCTATTTATTCTCTGGTTCTATAAGTAGACGAGAATAGAGGTCTTCCTGTCTGCTAACAGAGGTAGAGGTCTTCTTGTCTTCTGAAAGAGAAAAGCCAAGGGCTCTTCCTCTCCGTTGCTGCGGCTTAGGGGCGTGGACGCCTGGGAACTCTGGTAGCTCCCGTTTACCGACGATCTGTTTCTTCCGCTGTTTCCATAATAAGGTACGTTCCTTATTATCGGTTCCTTCAATTGGTATCAGAGATCTGTTTCTTCCGCTGTTTCCATAATAAGGTACGTTCCTTATTATCGGTTCCTTCAATTGGTATCAGAGCCGAGCATCGGTTGTCCTCGGCGACGGTAGAGGATGTTGGGGAATTGGTTTTGAGTCCGGTTCTTATATTAAGGAAGAGCCGTTTCCGCTACGGCCTTGGGTGCCACAGCCGACCTTGGTCCCTTCATCAGCTGTGTTGCCGTTTTTTTTTTTGGCCGCCACCTTTTGTTTATGTAACCGCCCATGGGTAACTCAATTCCCGGGAGATGGAATAGTTGTTGGCTATCCAAACATGCATGACGCCTTGCACTAGGATGCCGTTCTAGAGAAGGCAATGAGCTTGCAATCAAGTCAAGAATTAAATAGAAAATAACAGCTATTAGCTTGGCGTTTTCCAAGTAGATTGGGACGGCCATTCCATTGCCTGCTCCTCCTCCTCGATCAAGGTTCGGTTACGTACGTCTATCAAAGAGAGTGAATTAATTGTCATGATCCAATAATATATATATATTCCACGGACGGTTTAGCATCAGCACTTCCTCCGTGGAAGCTCAAATCATGGCAGGAGATTAGTTACCGTTTTTTTGAGAGGAGGGTGCGTTCATCCATTGGACTCATGTGTCCTGAGGAGAACTAATGAATTAGGATGCTGTTAATCCTATTCCAGAGGAGTCGGGCCACCTGGGTTGTTGACCATAACAGTATAATAAAATAAAAGAAGAAGATGAGGTCACGGGCCATTTGGTCTGTTGGGCCGTTTTTACACTGTTATGGACCTATTTTTTGGCACTGAGATGGGCCAGAAAAGTAGCTTTTGAATGCATAATCATTTATAATTTGTGTATAAATATTTTTATGCATTTTTTCTATTTTTCTGCTGATATATTTCATTTATGCTTAAGTGCATGCAGAACATTTATATTCTTGACAAATTTAAATATGGACCTAATAGATATGTTCTATAGAAAATAACAGATTCTGTGTTCAATCTTATAAACTGAGTGATGATTATGAGCTTAGCGAAATTTTTGATCTCATTTTTAAGAATGAACATTAGCAATCTGGTCATTTTCTTGCTTTAAAGATAATATGTGCCTGATATCCATACCTTGATTGACCAACAGTGTCTGATGGCCTCGAAATCCGTAATTGCTGATCTCAACAGAGGAGAAAAGCTAGATGGACAGAATTATGAAATGTGGAAAAGAAAAATCCAATATCTTTTAAATGACCTCGAAGTCTTAGAGACCTTGACAACTGGTATGACACCACCAGCCCCAGGCACTACTGAGCAACATCGCCTTGATCGGGAAGCCTATGACAATTGGGTCAAGAAAGATCGTTGTGCATGCTTTACTATGTTGAGCAGCATGCACAATGATCTTATTGGCAACTTTGAGAATTGCCAGACTGCTCAGGATATGTGGAACCAGCTCAAGATCAGGTTTGGTCAGACTTCGGCCACACGGCTACGTGCCTTGAATCTTCGATTCATACAGTATGTCAAGGATCCCGACCATTCCATGTCAACCCACCTTCGTGTGATGGGAAACATGATTAGGGATATGAAGGCTGCTGGAGTTGACCTTACAGATGAGCAACAGGTCCTTGCAGTGATTCGTTCACTGCCTGACCCTCAGTGGAGTCAGATGAAACTCTTGATGACTCATAGTGAGCACATCAAGACTTTTGAGAATATTGCTCGTCATCTTGAGCTAGAGGCTGAGCGTATTGAGACTTCTCTCCCTTCGGCCCATGTGGTTTCTGGTGGGTCTTCGCGGCCCACGAACAAAAGGAAGGGAAAGGCACATAACAGGAGTGCACATGGATATAAAGGAAAAACTATAGCCAAACCTAAGAGAGGTCGTCGAGGGGCAAGCGAGATGTAACAAAACTTAAGTGTTACAACTGTGGGGCTAAAGGCCACTTTGCTCGTGATTGCACTGAGCCAAAAAAGGTATGTTCCATATTAAGCTCTCTCCATGTTTGTTCTTATGCATTAGTTGCTGACTCGCTACCCGATTGGATTGTAGATTCGGGAGCAAACAAACATATAGTACGAGATCGAGCTGGTTTTGTAGATTTTCACCGGATACCTGCAAATACCCAGTTTGTCGTTCTTGGGAATGGTCTGCGTGAGCCGATTTTGGGTGTAGGAGTATATCGTGTTTCACTTCAAGGTGGACATGTGTTGACACTACACGACGTTTTGTATGTCCCAACTATCCGGTGTAATCTTTGTTCTGTTCTTGCCCTGTTGGCACTTGGTTATACTTTTAGTTTTTCTAGTGACCGTATGTCAGTCTATCTGGATGGTGTTTTCCTTTTTTGGATATTTGTCACAAGGTTTCTTTAGACTTGATGTTGAAATGTGTGCTTCTTATTCTTATGCCTCTATTCCTGCCTGTGATGATGGTGTTCTTTGGCATGCTAGACTTGGTCATGTGGGCCAAGATAGGATGACACGTATGACTATAGCTGGACTGTTAGGCCCTCTTACCAAGATAAGTCTTCCTGTGTGTGAATCTTGTCTAGCAGGAAAGGCAACAAGAAAGCCTTTTGGTAAGGCTTCTAGGGCCTCTCATCCATTAGAGCTTGTACACTCTGATATCTGTGGACCCATGAGTGTCCAGTCGCGACATGGCGCTTCCTATTTCCTCACATTCATAGATGATTTTTCGTGATTTGGGTATGTGTACCTAATCTCTCATCGCTATGAAGCGCTGGATTGTTTCAGACGATTTTTAGCAGAGGTAGAAAATCAGATGGCACGGTCTTTAAAGACTCTTCGCACTGATAGGGGTCGCGAATATCTATCCGAGCAATTCAAGCGGCTCTGTGAGGAAAAGGGGATACGCAGGCAGCTTACCATTCCTGGTATACCGCAACAGAATGGTGTAGCCGAGCGTCGCAATAGGACTTTACTAGACATGGTTAGGTCGATGATGGCGCAAGCTAATCTTCCAATTAGTTTCTGGGGAGATGCATTATTGACTGCTGCCTACATCCTTAACCGTGTGCCTAGTAAATCAGTACCCTCCACTCCATATGAGCTATGGCATGGCATGCGACCCTCTGTGGATCATTTGCGCCCTTGGGGCTCAGCAGGATTTGTTCACAACGCCTCCCATAAGTTGGGAAAGCTGGGTCCTAAAGCCAGCAAAAAGGTGTTCATCAGGTACCCTGAGCATTCGAAGGGTTATGTGATGTATGGAGCACATCCTGATGGAGGGATGACTGAGATGGAGTCCAGAGATGTGGAGTTTATAGAGACTGAATTCCCGAGCATTGGTGACATTCGTAAGGACCTGTCCCTGTATGAGTTACAGGAGGATCTTCCTACTCTCTCTGGCAAGGGAGGAGATTTTCGACCTATCCCAGAGATCGCTATAGACAGTGGGAGCGCACAACCCAGTGGAAGTGCTGCACCAGACAGTGGGAGCGCACAACCTGAGCCTAGTGGGAGCTCACCTATGAGGGTTGATGCACCACCTAATGACGGTCTTCAGGGTCCAGATCCGCATTACGGAGAAGCAAACGTGGTCATATTCCACGACGACATTTTGGGATCGAAGGGAATGGGTTTCTCTACACTCCGTTGGATCCAGATGAGCCTTCTTCTGTTGAAGAGGCGCTTGATTCACCTGCTCATAGTAAGTGGCAAGATGCTATGGAAGATGAGATGGTATCGATGGCCAAGAATCATGTGTGGGACTTGGTAGATCTTCCGCTTGGGCGCAAATCGATAGGAAATAAGTGGGTTCTTAAGATTAAGCGCAAGGCTGATGGGTCAATTGATAAATACAAGGCTCGACTTGTGGCGAAGGGCTATACCCAGATGGAGGGTGTAGACTTTGAGGAGACATTTTCTCCTGTGGTGAGATTTGCCTCCATTCGCTTGATCCTAGCTATTGTAGCCCATTTCGATTTGGAACTACATCAAATGGATGTTAAAACAACGTTTCTTAATGGAAGCCTGGATGAAGAGATCTATATGGATCAACCATTGGGTTTTGTGACCAAAGGACAGGAGGGCAAAGTGTGCCGCCTTAATAGATCCATATATGGTCTAAAGCAGTCATCTAGGCAATGGTACCTCAAGTTTCATGAAGCCATTACATCGATTGGCTTAGATATGATTGAGGAGGACCACTGTGTGTACATTAAGAAATCAGACGATGAGTTTCTGATCTTAGCGTTGTATGTTGATGACATTCTAATTGCTGGGAGTTCTATTAGAGTAATCAATGCCACTAAGGAGTGGTTGTCCTCTGTCTTTGAGATGAAGGATATGGGTGAGGCAAATTTTGTGCTAGGAGTGAGGATCCTAAGGAATCGTGCTAAGAGGTTTCTTGGTTTGTCACAAGAAACGTATATTGAGAAAATCTTAGAACGATTCCGAATGCACTATTCTAAACCCGTTGATACCCCAATAGAAAAGGGCTGTACTTTAAGCATCGATCAGTGCCCTAGAACTGATGAGGAGCGTGAAAAGATGAGCAGGGTCCCCTATGCTAGTGCAGTGGGAAGCTTGATGTACGCTATGATGTGTACTCGCCCTGACATTTGCTTTGCAGTCGGCTTGGTTAGTCGATATCAAAGTAATCCAGGACTTGCTCATTGGGTTACAGTTAAAAGGATTTTTCGTTACCTTCGTGGTACTGCCAATCTCACCCTATGTTATCAGGGAGGAGATTTGAGATTAAAGGGTTTTTGTGACTCTGATTGGGCAGGTGATAGAGATGAGCGTCGATCCACTACAGGATATGTGTTTATCTTTGGAGGTGGAGCTGTCACTTGGTGCAGTAAGAAACAAAGCTATACCGCCCTGTCCACCATGGAAGCCGAATATATTGCTTGTTCGGCTGCTGTCCAGGAGGCTATATGGCTAAGGAGGTTCTTGAGGCGATTTGAGATATCTGCTACTCCACATGAGGCTATTCAGATCAGTTCTGACAGTATGGCAGCATTACAATATGCTAAGGATCCTAAGTACCATGGAAGGACCAAGCATATTGACATCAATATCACTTCATTAGAGACATGGTCAAGCAAGGAGAAGTCATCCTACATCATATCTCCACCGGCAGGATGCTGGCTGATCCTCTGACGAAGCCTATTCCTAGGGATGTGTTCCAGGCTCATGTGAGGGGTCTAGGTCTGTATAGAGTGTGACAGACTGTGATATGTTTCAGACTAATATAGGAGTTTGTGTCTGTTTTTTGTCAGACAGGGATTGTATGGACATCAATGACTATGTGTTAAAATTTATGAAATGTTTATTTTATGATGAGTTCATATTTATAGGCACATATGTGTATTAAATGTCGCAGGCTTAGATCAGCCCACTCACACGGGTGATCGCCCTGACACTTTTGAAGTGGGCAGGATGAGACTATTGTAGCCATTACAATGCTTGAGTAGCATTGCATAAGTTGTAGATTGCATGGGTTGCGACATGTGCTACATAACTTATAATAGACAAGATTATAATCTTAGTCGCCTCAGTTTGGACTGAGATGAGACTCTCAAGAGAGTTGAGTACGGAGCATATATATGCATATTTTTTTGGTCCACGGATCCGTACTAAGCCTGTTATGGCCGAACTGGGAGCATTAGTGTGTGCTCATGCCAGGCAATTATGTGCTGTCTGGTCTTGTGTTCGTACGATGTATGAGTATGACATAACCCTATTGAGAGGGAGCTCCATCGTAGCATGTATTCTGTTGCATGTGCTAAAGTCGACCCTGTAAGGGGTAATGCGATATATTCCTTCTCCATTACCGTGTGAGCCTTACAAATATGCTATGTCCTTGGACTTGAACCTATACCATGAAGTTGAAGTTCAGGAAGACTTCCTTAGCCTTGTCCTCCAGGGTCATGGAATTGATTCGGCCACATGAGACAATCCTAGGAAGTCAACTGAACTAAAATGGACTGGTATGAGTGTTCAAGGAAGATAATTTGTGATCACACCCTGTGTTTGTGATCCATTGCCCGGGCAATCATGTGTATGAGTTGCATATGATTATGGATACAAACATTGTGATTTTGTGTTTTTCAAGTACTGCTCAGGGTAAATCTCTTGAGGAATTGAGAGTGCTTGATAAGGTGTGATCGATTTATCTAGGACACAGACGGGATTGGATTGCATTCAGGTTCGCTGCTTTAGTTATTTATTAACTTAATGCAGTATATTCACTATGTGTCACTGTGTGTGAGTTTCGTCGGGTCGCACACCCCACCGCATAGTATGTTGAGAGGATTGAGGCTTATGTTTTCTGTGTGGACGAGTGGGAGATTGTTGGCCTGGTCAACGATCACACAGAGTCCCATGTGATGGGACTCTTCGTTAACGCCCACACAGAGTCCCAAGTAAGGGGACTCTTCGGAAATCCCTGTGACGCTTGGTTTACAGGATCCTATTTATTCTCTGGTTCTATAAGTAGACGAGAATAGAGGTCTTCCTGTCTGCTAACAGAGGTAGAGGTCTTCCTGTCTTTTGAAAGAGAAAAGCCAAGGGCTCTTCCTCTCCGTTGCTGCGGCTTAGGGGCGTGGACGCCTGGGAACTCTGGTAGCTCCCGTTTACCGACGATCTGTTTCTTCCGCTGTTTCCATAATAAGGTACGTTCCTTATTATCGGTTCCTTCAAGAAATGTCACAGCGAGCGGAGTGAATCTTAGACAGACCTCTTCTCTCGTTGAATTAGACATAGTAGGAACAGACATTAAGGATGCTACCAAGGGTCTTGTGGAGATGTTAGTGAAGGAAGATGAACGAAGATGTTGTACTTTTGCAATCGACGGTATGGGGGAATCGGCAAGACCACGCTTGCTCAGAAGATATTCAATGATCCAAAGGTAGTTGACAACTTTCAGACTCGAATATGGGTGTGTGTTTCACAGGATTTTTCAGAGATCGATCTACTGAAGCAGATGATAAGGGGTGCTGGTGGGCATCATGGAGTATTGAGTGAAAAATCAGAACTCTTGCCAATGCTCAGAGATGCTGTTTCTGGAAAAAGTCTGTTTGTTGTCTTGGATGATGTATGGCAAGCAAATGTGTGGGTTGATTTACTTCGAAATCCTCTTCAAACTGGTGTAGCTATCGGTCGAATCTTAGTTACCACTAGAGATGAAAATATTGCTAGAAGAATGAGGGCAGTACACATCCACAAAGTGGAGCTATTACCTGAGAATTCTGGTTGGGAGCTCCTCTGTAAGAAAGTGTTTCAAGCGGGGAGGAGGCAGAGATGGAGATGTTAAAAGATATAGGGACTCAAATTGTTCAGAAATGCCATGGTCTTCCTCTTGCAGTCAAGACTATTGCCGGCCTCTTAACCACGAAGGATAAAAGCAGGAGTGAATGGGAAAAAGTTCTTAGAAGTGATGCATGGTCTATGAGCAACCTTCCTGATGAACTTAGTGGAGCTTTGTATATGAGCTATGTGGATTTACCGTCTCACCTCAAACAGTGCTTTCTTTACTTCTCTCTATTTCCAAAAGATTATCGCTTCTATCGTGATCGGCTTGTGTTGTTCTGGGTGGCCGAAGGTTTGGTGAAAACTCATGAGGATAGATGGATGGAACAGGTTTTGGAGGCAGAGCAATACTATGAAGAGTTGATAAGGAGGAACATTCTGCAACCTAGATCTGTGCAATTTAGCTCATGTAACATGCATGATCTCTTACGATCTCTTGCTCAGTTTTTGTCACAAGATGAAAGTTTCTATGGAGATGTACATGAATTAAACGCCACCACTTTGTCAAAGCTTCGGCGCCTGTCAATTGGAAGAAGAGGAGAGACGGCAGCAGTCCCTAGTTCTTTAATAGAACAGAATTGTTTGAGGACCCTGATGATGTTTCAGAGCCCATCAAATTTTGAAAATGATTTGCTCGTGCGATTAACTCATCTTCGTATCTTGCATCTAAATGGGAGAGATATCGGGAGCATCCCGGATTCTATCGGAACCTTAATACACCTTAGACTCCTTGATCTTAGTCTTACAAAAGTTTCCAGTCTACCAGAATCTCTTGGTTTCCTTGCAAACCTACAAATATTGAAACTCAGTTCTTGCGACCATCTGCAGATGCTTCCCAAGAGCATCACTCGGCTTTTCAATCTCAGATATCTTGATATTTCCTATACATCATTGAGTTTTGTGCCTAAAGGGATTGGAAAATTAGAACAACTTGTTGAACTCAATGGATTTATTGTGGGTGATGATAGGAACGGCGGCGAAGAAGCACAAGGCTGTGAATTGGAAGAGTTGCAGAGTCTCTCCCGCCTCAGAATTCTCTGCATAGACAAATTGGAGAGGGCATCGAACAGGGCTCGAATTTTTGACAATAAACCCTACTTAAAGAAATTATGGCTAAGTTGCAGGCCAGAAAATGAAAATGTGATGGACGATGAGGAGATCCGTCGGATCGAGGAGATCTTCGAGGACTTGACCCCTCCGACAAGCATAGAAGATTTAGAAATATTTGGTTTCTTTGGCCTGAGGTATCCTGGCTGGATGATGTCTTCGTCTTTGGAAGATTATCTTCCTAACCTGAAATATTTGAAGCTTATTCGGTGCAGATCATGCCGAGAGCTTCCACCGTTAGGTCAATTGCCCCAATTGATCTATCTCGAAATTACCAATGCATCTACAAGTGCATCAATTGGTCCTGAATTTCTTGGCGGTGGTATAAGGCAGGGATCGCATACAGCAGGGCCAACCTTCTTTCCCAAGCTCGAAACCCTACGCTTATCCTATATGAATGAATGGGAAGAATGGGTGATAAGTGAACAACTAGCATCTCAGTCAGCGTTGCTGCTGCCTCGTCTAAAGGAATTCTCACTTCATAATTGTTACAAGTTGAGAGCTCTTCCCAATGTCTTTAAGCAGGCCACCATGATGCAAAACTTGTTTATTGCTGAAGCTGAGGAGCTGAGAGGAGTTGAGAACCTTCCTTTTTTATCCAATCTGCTAGTCATCGTAGGGTCTAATTGTTTGGAAAAGATCTCAAATTTACATGCTCTAAAGAGACTACGCATGCGTGAATGCCCAGCATTGAGGAGCGTGGAGAATCTGAATGCTCTGCAATGCCTGGAGTTGTATGATACATCCATGGACAGCCTCCCGGAGTGGATTTTGGGACTTCTCCAAGAACGACAGCACCATCATCAAGACAAACTTGAGTTGATCCTGGATTGCAATGTCCGCCTGCTCACGAGGTGCCTCAGGGGACGCCCAGGCTGGCCCATCATCCAACAGTTTTCTCGAGTCAGTGCCAAAGCTTCCACCTACACTGGAGAAGCTCGTCTACATTATTATCTACATTATACCAAGGTACCTTTTAGCTACCAAACCAACCTTGAGTCTGATGGCTCAAATGATGAATCTGATGGTTCAAACGATGAGTATTGAGTGTGATGGCTCAAACGATGAGTAGAGTCTTTCTCCACAACATTTTATTTTCTATGAAAGGTGCTTCTTAGCTCATCTGGTACCTTGTTACTAAATGATTCCATGCATCAACTTTATTTCTCACTTTCGTATTAGTGTTCCTATGTAATTTCTACATACTGGACTTTCAAAGGAATCCATGATCAGTGAAACATGTTGATATATAGAGCTGTAAATTAAGTTTTGAGAACTCTTTAGAGTTGGAACAAATTAATTGTAATATGTCTCAATCTTCAGCACGTTTTTTTATGAAAAGAAACCTCCTTGACAGGGTTCTATCTTATAAAGTTGCCTGGTAATTTTCTAGGAACAAGTAGGTAGTTAATTGACTGAATTGTAACTTTACAACTTGAAAATAGAAACATAGATTTGCTCCAGAAGTCACTCTGCTTCAACCCTTAGCATTTTTTGAAGCTCTTTAAGGATCTCCTGAAGCCTTCTTACAATTGGCCTTTGTTCTCTTAGAAAGTTTTTTTTTTTTTTTTCTTCTCGTGATATCTTTATGTATTTAGCGCTCTTCTAGTTAAGCTCATGGAAAAGTCTTTTTCATCATGCTAAAGGTTAAGATATGCCCATGAACCGCACTTTAGCATATAGCACTTGAAATAACTCAAAAACATAGCATTTGCTAGTGCCACTCTTTTCTCCCTATATTAGGCACCATAAGCCCGAACATTATAAAAGGTTGCTATAGAACCTAGTATAGCAGTATGCTCCAGAACTGCTATAGCGGCAACCATTACCAATTTTAAATAATATTTAATATGGTTATCATACTAATAGCTGATGCATTAAATTGGTCATGTACAAGATGCGCTTGCATGCTTTATTTGACCAATATAAAGGAAGCTTAAGAAAGGTTCCTAGTAGAACGCATTTCAACAAGTTATAATTAGCAATTTTGCATCATTAAGTTCTCTTAGTATTTTTTTAAAATCATGTAGCTAGTCCATTATATAATTCTGAAAAGTTTGGCTTAAGTCACTGCTCTTATATGCAGACTAGGCTAGGAAGAGGTTAATGTGTTAGGATATGTTGGGCAAGTCAGATATGGAGCTACAAGTCCAATGCCCCTCCAATGGACATCAGTTGGATTTGTAGTAAACCATTAGAAGGAGAAATTTAGAGGCCTAAGTCAATAAAAATAATAATAGTAAGTACATAAAGCCAATGCCACTTTACCTCTAGTCCCAATTTCTACAAAAGTCATGTCAAAACCATCCCTAGGAAGCTACACACAATTTGGTAGCCAATATGATGTAACTATGGCCTCAACTAAAGCCTTGTGCTCAACCCTAGCTAGCATGAAGGGAGCCTGGATCTCTTTGGCTCCAGACTGCTATGATGGTAAACTTTGACAATCTAGGATGGCTGTCTCAGATGAAATGTTGGGACAAGCCCAGCCCAAAGCCTAAGACAGATTCCCCAACTGATTGATGTGTCAAACTAAACCTTTTTTTCTTTCGTATCACACCAACTACTATTTACCTCCACATATTCTTCAAAGAAATTAAAGATTCCAAATGTTCATAAGAGAATTGGAGATAGAGAAGCCCAAACCACATCTAGATTGATGATTTAAGCTCCCATATAAACAAATTAACTAAAGCCATCCCCAGAATGAAGGAAAATAAAATTAAAGGGAACAAGAGAATGGACTGGCAGGTGGGCCAAGGTAGCAAGAATCTCCCTAAGAACTTCCCACAATGCGAGCCCAAGTCGCCATGCACTGCCGAGAGGGGAACAAGGACCGTGCACAGAGGATGATTAAGCCAGGCCTAAAATTTATTAAAACTCCGAGTTTAAGCTTATCCAAAAAATTAGATGCACCTTGGTTTCCAGGGCCAAACCTACCCATGACTATAAACCTACAGCCCATGCCCAGGGGTTTGTCCTTCATGCCCTCAAACCAGGCCCATTCAGCCTGCAAATAGCACTACTACGCAACATCATGTGCTCCAAGGAATGATAGTGATGGGGCCAGTTGACCCCATGAAAAATAAAATTTTTTGGACGGCCCCAAAGGGTGACAGCCTCCAGCGTCGGCCTCCAGCGCCGGCCCCCAGCGCCGGCCTCTAGCGCCGGCCTCCAGCGCCGGCCTCCAGCATCGGCCTCCAGCAGCCTCAGCAGGCCTCCAGCGCTGGCCTTGGCTCTGGCCTCCAGCGTCGGCCTTTGGCTCCGGCCTTTGGCTACAACCCCCAAAGGCCGGCACCTCCAAGACCGGCGCCTCCAAGGCCGGCACCTCGAAGACAGTCGGCCCCAAAGGCGACACCTCCAAGACCGGCACCTCGGACAGTCCTCCAAGGCGCCTCCAAGGCCGGCACCTCAAAGACAGTCGGCCCCAAAGGCCGACACCTCCAAGATCGGCCCCAAAGGCCGGCACCTCCAAGACAGTCGGCCCCAAAGGCCGGCACCTCCAAGACCGGCACCTCCAAGGCCGGCACCTCCAAGACAGTCGGCCCCAAAGGCCGGCACTCCAAGACCGGCGCCTCCAAGGCCGGCACCTCCACTCGAAGACAGTCGGCCCCAAAGGCCGGCACCTCAAGACCGGGCCTCCAAGGCCGGCACCTTGAAGACAGTCCCCCAAAGGCCGACGCCTCCAGAACGGCACCTCCAAGGCCGACACCTACCAAGACCGGCATCTCCAAGCTAGGCGGCCCCAGTTCCTAGCCGGCCACGGCGTCTCCAAGCTAGGCGGCCCCAGTTCCTAGCCGGCCACGCGTCTCCAAGCTAGGCGGCCCCAGTTCCTAGCCGGCCCCGGCCTCTCCAAGCCAGGCGGCCCCGGCACCTCCCTAGCCGGCCGGCCTCTCCAAGCTAGGCGGCCCCAGTTCCTAGCCGGCCACGGCGTCTCCAAGCTAGGCGGCCCCAGTTCCTAGCCGTCCCCGGCCTCTCCAAGCCAGGCGGCCCCGGCACCTCCCTAGCCGGCCCCGGCCTCTCCAAGCCAGCCGGCCCCGGCCTCTCCAAGCTAGGCGGCCCCAGTTCCTAGCCGGCCACGGCATCTCCAAGCTAGCCGGCCCCGGCCTCTCCAAGCCAGGCAGCCCCGGCACATTCCTAGCGGCCCCGGCCCGTCCAAGCCAGGCGGCCCCGGCACATTCCTAGCCGGCCCCGGCCTCTCCAAGCCTGCGGCTGGCGCTCGGCCCCGCCCCGGCACATTCCTAGCTCGGCCCCGCCTCGCCAGCGGGATGGGCCCCAGCCATCTCGAGTCGACCCGGCTCGGCCCTGACAAGATAGGACTCCCCGATTCCCGCCAGATCAGCCCCAGCGGCTCAAGAAACCACTCTCTGACGCGCGCCGCCCAACAGCCCCGCTGCTGATGGGACGTAACCCACCTACCAGCCCAGATTCACGCAAGGGCTCAGCAGACGTTCTGACTTCACGCCACCCCATGTGGTCATGCCAGGGTCAACCCCTATAAAAAGGTGAACCCACTCACCAAATAGGTATGCGTGATAACCCCCAAAATCACCATCTAAACTCTAAAAGGGATTCCTCCTCTCGGAGACCCCTCTTTTCCACCCAAAAATAGGGCTCACTCGAGCCCTTCTTTAGCTGTGACCTCAGTCACTAACTTGGCCGTCGGAGGGTCCCGCCGGAGCCCCCTCCGGCCCCGGGACTTCCTTGCAGGCTCCCCCCGGCGAGGCAAGGATTCGCGAAGCACCTCCGTTCCCACGTCCAGGAGAGGTGATCGAGCGTCATCAGATTGGCGCGCCAGGAAGGGGGGATAAGAAAAAGTAGCGAACGTTCTCCCTGAGCTACGCCCTCTCCCCCTCTTCTCTTCAAGAAGCCATGGTGGTGACCCGAGCTCAGGACGCCTCCATTAGCTACCCAGCGGGTTTCCCCCGCCAACTAGACCGCAGGAGGCCAATCCCCTGCTGCCGACCTTTCGGTCGCTTGCCCGCTGCCGGACGCCGCTGTCCAAATAGCGGAGCGGCTGGCGACTCTTTCCCAGCAAGTCCAGAATCTCACCGCCATGATCCATGGGCTCCAGCAACAACAGTCCATGGCCACCCAGCATCAAACTGCTCCCCTCGCCAGTCAGCAGTCGGCGAGGGGAGGCTCCCCCCGGTGGGAGGCCGATCGGCGAGAGACCGGCCGACGTCAAGCTTCCCCCAGGAAGCCTCGGCGCGAGCCCTCCAAGCGCGTGGTCCCCTGACCACGACCCCAACGAGTTTCCTCCCAAGCCACTTCATCACGAGGAACCCAGGTGAAAGTCTCGACTTCTGTCTCCGTCTCCTTCTGCCTCCTCTTCTTTTCTTCCTCCAAGCCATCTCGGAGGCCCCACGATCAACCGCCAGGCAGAGGAACGCCTGGAGGAGTACAATCGGCGCCTGACGAGCTCGCCAAGAAGATCAACCATCAGCCGGAGGAAGAGTTCGACACTCGTCCTCCCTATACTCACTGCATACTGGAGGAACCGGTTCCCTCGAGGGTCCGCTTCCCCCAGGTGGACCCGTACGATGGTACGACCGACCCCCTCGACCACCTCGAGAGTTTTCCAAAAGACATTACTTTACTTTCTAAAAGGCTATGAACATGTTAAGTCAATCAATGAAATATTCTTACTATGAGCAATTTCAAATTGGAAACTATGAACTGTTAATGTGTAATGAGTTTTTGAATCAATTGAATATATGTTTCAGTGAGCTATACTTATGAATTCAAAAATGATTTCTATACCACTCTTTTAAAGATCAATGAATTAATGAAAATGCTTTGAAATTGAGCATTACTGTTAAATCAACATTATTCAAGTCATATTTATATTTCAAATTGGTTGGGATGATTTTCAAAGCAAATCAGAATGTTTTCTGATTTTTGTATCAGTCCCGAGCCGACTCGAGAGTTTCCGAGTCGACTCCTGCTGATTTTTAATGTTGTCTCGAGTCGACACTTGAGTTTTCAAGAGTCGACCCCTGAACCTTCTCGAGCCGACTCGACTGTGCGAGCCGACTCGACTCAGACGGCAGAAAGACTCATTTTTGAGTGCCTCTCGAGTCGACTCCCAGCTCTTCGCGAGTCGACCCCTGAAAGTCACGAGTCGACTCCCAGCTTTTCGCGAGTCGACCCCTGAAATTCACTTTTTGGTGCGTTTCTGGATTCGCGTGTTCGAGCCGACTCGCACAGTACTCGAGCCGACTCCCCGGAATCTGGGCGATAATTTTTGAGTTGACACATCAGCACCAACGGTAATATTTTGAATCAACGGCTATATTTTACTGTGTCTAACGGCTATATCTTTTCAGGATCTATAAATAGAAGAGCCAGATTCAAATAGAAAAAGAGATGAAAAAGAAAAGAGAAATAGAAGAGCAAGAGAGAAAAATAGAGAGAGCCTATTGAATATCAAAAAAAGGGGAAAACTGAGAGTATTGTAGAATCATTTGATTCAAGGAGAGATTCAATCTTTGCATTTGAGAGAGAGATTCGTGTGCATCATTTAATCGACTCTCAAAGCTCAAGAGGAAGGCAAAAAGCAATCCAACGTGCAAAATCTTCAGCCATTCCCAAGTTCAAAAAGAGGCAACACATTCTCCAAAGCTTATCAACGATTGAGGAATCTTGCTGAGGCATCGATTCAACTTTTCAAGGAAAAAGGGAGAAAGCCATCGCTGCAATCATCCGGAAAACCATCAGGCGTTTCTAACCCTAGTTTTTATTTATTCTTAAATTTGTATATCTGCTCAAGAAGGAGCATTTTTGTTACAAATACTTTGATTTCACTTGGTTACTGGTTCAATCAGTGGATTGAATCAGTGGAGGTAGGTTTACCTCGTTACAAGCCGGAGTGCTTGTGTTGGGTTCGTTGTGATCCCGTGAAAACAACGAGTAGGTTTGTTGTTAGCCCGCAAAACAACGTGTAGGGTTTTTGTGCTGGTAAGCCCGCAAAACCAGCTGGGTTCGTTGTGACCCGTGAAAACAACAAGTTTGAGTTGTGATCTTGTAAAACAACTCAGCTGTAATCGGTGTGATTATAGTGGACCCAAGTGATCCTTGGGAGTGGATGTAGGTGTTGGATACACCGAACCACTATAAAACTTTTGTGTTTGCCGTGTTCATTTTCTCACTCTATATCTCTTGGCTTGGATATTGTTTTAGTTAATCTCTCTTGCATATATTGATAATAATCATTAAGTTAAAAAGGACTTAAATTTTTAAGAACAAACTCTTATTCCGACCTCCTCCTCCGGGCCCAGAAGTACATCCGCGCCAGCGAGGCTGACTCGTCCAAGAAGGGAAGCCGGCAGGAGTCCCAATAAGAAGCCAACACCCACGGAGCCAGCTGAGGGACGATCCAGGCAGCCCGAACCCCCCCATCGCTTTGACCACCGGCCCCAGGCGCTGGTTCCTAAGGGGCAGTTTACTACTCTCACGGCTTTGATCTCTCACATCCTGCTAGAGATTGAGGAGGAGCCTTACTTTCAACGCCCATGTCCCTAAAGTCAGTAAACCCCCACAACAAAGAGCTTTACTACCGGTATCACCAAGACTATGGGCATGACACCGAAGATTGCCGTCAGTTGAAGAAGGCCATTGAAAAGTTTGTCCAGCAGGGCCACTTGGGCAGATTCGTTCGAGGAAACCTCACGGCCCCAGGTGCGTCGGCACCTCCAGTGCCTCAGATTTGCCTCAACAATGCCCCAACGGAAGGAACAATAGCATGACCTTATGAGGGGCGAGCAGCAGCTCGGGGAGCTGACGGAAGGAATCAAGCTGGCATCAAAAGGGGAAGCTTCTCCCTCGCATTCGGAACGCGGACGGTATTATCAGTAGCTTGCTGATTATTTAATAAAGTATTATTCAGAATATCCTTGTCTTATCATGCTCTTAGGATGAGTATATTTCTTAGACAGAGACCGGCTCCGCGTCGGCACCAAAGACCGGCTCCGTGTCGGCACCAAAGACCGACTCTGCGTTGGCACCAAAGACCGACTCCGCATCGGCACCAAAGATCGACTCTG
>UESW01001702.1:362215-380993 GCA_900491605.1 Calamus simplicifolius | reverse complement strand
TTCCGATAACCCTTGCGATGAATTTGCTTTGATGAATTATTTGATGCTTTTAATGAACTTGTTTGATTTCAAATTTTGAAAAAGAAATACAAGTTTTTGAAAAATGAAAATTTAACTTTCATTAAAGAAAAGAAATCTTAATAATGAAGTTAAGAAACTTAAATCTGAAAATGAAATTTTAAAAGAAAAGAATCAATTCCAATGAAAATGATAAACTAAAGAAAGAGGTTGAAAAATATAAAACATAGTTGATAAGTTTACTTAAGCTCAACTAAATTAGACATGTTATTAAATAGTCAAAAAGCAGTTTTTGACAAAGCGGATTAGGATATAACACTTTAAGAAAACAAAAATCACTGAAAAATATTTTTGTTGCTGGCCAAAGTAATTTACATGCTTTAAATGTAATCAAAAAGGACATAAATCTTATGAATGTAAAATTCTAAAACCTAATAAAAATTAAATGTTAAAGGAAAGAAAATATGGGTTCCGAAAGGAACAATTTTTTGCTACTAACCATGAAGGACCCAAGAAAGCTTGGGTACCTAAACATAAAGTTTGATTTTTGCAGGAGTGTCTTGTGGCCAAAAGATCAAAGAAAGTGGTATCTTGATAGTGGCTGCTCAAGACACATGACGGGTGACAAAGATCAATTCATCACCCTTGAAGAAAAGAGGAGGAGTTGTTACATTTGGCGACAATGGCAAAGGCCAAATCTTGGGGTTTGGTAACATTCAAATAACTCCCTCCACATATATTGAAAATGTACTTTATGTTGATGGTTTAAAGCATAACTTAATTAGTATTAGTCAATTATGTGATAAAGGTTTTAAAGTATCATTTGAATCTTCTATATGCACTGTTCTAATCCCATTGATAATAGCATTGTTTTTATTGGAAATAGAAATGGCAATGTATACTTGATTGATTTAGACAATTTGTCTACTAGTAATCATTGCTTAGTTGCTAATAATGCTAATATGAATGAGATTGGTTGGTTGTGGCATCGTAGATTAGGTCATGCAAGCACACACCTAATTTCAAAATTAATTAGAATGATTTAGTAAAAGGTTTACCTAAACTAGATTTTGAAAATAACAAAATATGTGATGCATGTCAATTTGGAAAACAAACTAGAAGTTCTTTTAAATCTAAAAATATTGTTTCAACTTCTAGGCCATTAGAGCTACTTCACATGGACCTTTTTGGACCAACTAGAACCACAAGTCTAGGAGGAAAGAAATATGGTCTTGTGATAGTAGATGATTACTCTAGATTCACTTGGGTAATGTTTTTAGCTCACAAAGATGAGACTTTCTCGATATTCCTGAAATTCTTCAAGAAAGTCACAAATGAGAAAAACACTACCATAGTGTCTCTAAGAAGTGATCATGGAACTGAATTTGAAAATCACTTATTTGAAAGTTTTTGCAATGAAAATGGTATTAATCATAATTTTTCTGCACCTAGGACCCCACAACAAAATGGAGTAGTTGAAAGGAAAAATAGGACTCTAGAAGACATGGCCCGTACCATGCTATGTGAAAGTAAACTCCCGAAATACTTTTGGGCGGAAGCTATTAACACAGCATGTTACATCCTTAAATAGAGCTTTAATAAGACCAATTTTAAAGAAAACACCTTATGAATTATGGCATGATAGAAAACCCAACATTAAATATTTTCATGCATTTGGTTGTAAATGTTTTATTCATAATAATGGTAAAATAATTTAGGAAAATTTGATGCAAAATCTGATGAAGGAATATTCTTAGGATATTCAACAACTAGTAAAGCATATAGAGTATTTAACAAGAAAACTTATTGTTGAAGAATCTATTCATGTAGTTTTTGATGAATCTTTAGCATCAAGTTCCAAAAATTGATGATGAGGAAGATACAAACATTAATTGAAAAAGATCTTGAAAAATTAATATTGATGTATCTTCAGATCATGAACAAGAAGCTAAAGATAATGATTCACCTAAGGATGATGATATTAATACTAATCATAATGATGTAGATCTACCTAGAGATTGGAGATATGCTTATAGTCATCCAAGGAATTGATTATAGGTGATCCATCTCAAGGAATAAGAACTAGATCATCTATGAGAAATATTAGTAATCATCTTGCATTTGTATCTCAAATTGAACCTAAAACTATTGAAGAAGCTGAAAAAGATAATAATTGGATGTTAGCTATGCAAGAAGAATTAAATCAATTCACTAGAAATAATGTATGGACATTAGTAGAAAGACCTAAAAATCATTCTGTTATAGGATCAAAATGGGTATTTAGAAATAAACTAGATGAAAATGGCATAGTAATTAGAAACAAAGCTAGATTAGTTGCAAAAGGATATAATCAAGAAGAAGGTATTGATTTTGATGAAACCTTTGCACCTGTAGCTAGATTAGAAGCCATTAGACTATTACTTGCATTTGCATGTCATATGAATTTTAATTTATTTCAAATGGATGTTAAAAGTGCATTTTTAAATGGATTTATAAATGAAGAAGTATATGTGAACAACCACCAGGTTTTGAAGATCATGAATTTTCAAATCACGTTTTTAAATTGCACAAAGCATTATATGGTTTGAAACAAGCACCTAGAGCTTGGTATGATAGATTAAGTAAATTTTTAATTGAAAATGATTTTACAAGAGGAAATGTTGATAAAACATTATTTTTGAAAAGAAAAGATAAAGATTTATTAGTAGTTCAAATATATGTTGATGATATTTTTTGGTGCTACTAACAATCTTCTATGTCAAGATTTGCTAAGTTAATGCAGGGAGAATTTGAAATGAGCATGATGGGAGAACTCAACTTCTTCCTTGGACTCCAAATCAAACAAAGCAAAGAGGGAATCTTTATCAACCAAACAAAGTACACAAGAGAAATTCTAAAGAAGTTTGGTATGGAATCAATCAAACCCCTCGGAACACCAATGAGTCCTTCATGCAAGCTGGACAAAGATGAAGAAGGTAAGAAGGTTGATCAAAAATATTATCGAGGTATAATCGGATCCCTACTTTACTTAACTGCAAGTAGACCAGACATAATGTTTGCTGTTTGCTTATGTGCTAGATTTCAGTCTGAACCTAAAGAATCACATTTAATTGCTGTTAAAAGAATACTAAGATATTAAGTGGAACAAAAAATGTAGGTTTATGGTATTCTAGAGACTCAACATTAAATTGATTGCATATTCTGATTCTGATTATGCTGGATGTAAGTTAGATAGAAAAAGCACAAGTGGTGCATGCCAATTCTTAGGAAGTAACTTAATCTCATGGTTTAGCAAAAAGCAAAATTCGGTTGCATTATCAACTGCTGAAGCAGAATATGTTGCAGCTGGAAGTTGCTGTGCTCAAATCCTATGGATTAAGCGACAACTTGAAGACTATGGTATCACACTTGATAAAACACCTATAAGATGTGATAATACAAGTGCAATAAATCTAACTAAAAATCCAATTCAACATTCAAGAACAAACACATTGAAATTAGATATCACTTTATAAGAGAACATGTAATAATGAAATTTGTCTTGATTATGTTAATACTGAAGAACAATTAGCTGATATATTTACAAAACCTTTGAGTGAAGAAAGATTTGTTATCTTAGAGGAGAGTTAGGGATTTGTGATCCATTAGAATGAATTTGAAACCCCTAAGGAAATTTTATCTAAATTCTTTCAAATCCTTGATCTTTAAGGAAATCTTATCTAGAATTCATATCTAATTGATCTATTCAAATCCAATGATTATTTTATCAATTTTTAGATCAATTCCGGACACATTTCAGATTTCTGAAACTTTATGTTTTTGCTCTGAAATGGTCTCGGAGCCGACTCGGTGAGTATCGGAGTCGACTCTGTTTCTACTGAAACTCTGGAGTCGACCCCTTCTCTGCGCGAGTCGACTCCACTTCGGGATAGTTTTCTGTGACTGTCCGGAGTCGACCCCCGCTTTGCGGGAGCCGACTCGAAGTGGTCCCAGGTCGATTTATCTAGGGCAGAGTCGACTCGCCGCTCATTTCTATCGTCTCAATCTCCAAATACTCTCTCCAAAATTTTCCCTGACCTTCCAAATCCTCAAAATCCCTGATTAACCCTTCCAATAGATCAATGGCCCCTAAAACCGTGGATCTAACCTTGGTGCGGCCGGAGTGAAGAGGAAGAGGGCGGTGAGGAAGACCGTGAGGCGTCCGTTCGTGAACCATCACCGAGCTTGATTCAACCTCATCTTCTTCGACTCCTAGTGCTTCTCCATCTACGGCTCCATCTCAGGTAGATAGACTTGCCGATAGAGTATAACTACCGGGAGGAAAGTGATTTTGAATTTTTGAGCTGAAGGATTTTTTGGGAAGACAGTTGATTGAGATGGGTTGGGAAAAGATTTGCTCTTTAGATTGTCCTACATATCCTGCCCTTGTCAAGGAATTTTATAAGAATTATCTAGAGGAGACAATGGTCTTGTAAGCATTGTTAGAGGAAATAGAATATCTGTGACTGTAGAGCTGCTTTCAAGATTGTTGGATCTACCTATGTCGGGACATCTACTTTTCTTCTGAAGACAGAAGCCCAGCTCTTTCTAGATGCTTAACAGGGAGATTGTCGGTTTTGAGGAAGTTTTTGCTAATCAGTTATCCTTAGAATTGAGACTTCTCACAACATCTGTAGTAGAATTTTTCCCCAAGATTGGGAGATTTGATTATGTATCAGAAAGAGACATTTTGTAATGGATGCTATGACTGGTAAACCCATTAACCTTCCAGCATGATCTTTGGTACATTGCTGATTGTGGAGGAAGAGAAAATCAAGTTTACCCTATGGCATGATTCTCACTAAAATTTTCAAGCCAAGGGATTATCATTTCAGATAGTGAGCCTATGAGGAACTTAAGACATACCGATTTTACAGTTTGGCCACTATCATCGAATGGGTTTTGTTAAGAAGAATGGAAGATGGGAAAGGAAAGGTTTGAGAGATAGAGCCGCGGACTGAGGCACCGGGACCATCAGTCAGACATTCTTCACCTGACCTCCGAGCTCTCCTATTCTGCTCCTGTCCCTCCTGCTCCTGATCATCATCATCTTCATCTGTTGGTTTCTCAGAACTTCAGTTAAGGCAGCTTAAAGGTCTTCTTGATGATCAGTCAGAAATTGAAATCAGAGTTTGAAAACAAGTTTATGAATCTTAAGAAACTCTTTACTCTTTGGATGATCGGATCACCAAATGAATCAACTCTTAGCACTTCATCTGAGTCTTTAAGTGGAGACCTAAAGAATATTTGAAGAACTTAAAGATCTGCGGAGATGAAACATATCAAAATGCAATGCTGAACTCCAAGATAAAATTTGACTGCTTGCACTTTTGTTGATGAAGACTGAAGGACTATGTGAAGATACAAACAGATGGAATGAAAAATATAGATCACTTAACTAGGATTGTAAGGACTCACTTTTGATGTATTAGATACTTAGTCCTTGCAATGTAATGAAGTTTATATTATGTTTTACATTTTATACTTTGATGTAATGAAAAGTCTATTTTGAATGTCAATGTAATCTGAGTCTGAATGTATTTCTTCTTTTATCAATGAATGAATGATTTTGTTAAATCATATCTTGAATGAATGAATGAATGATTATGTTTGATGCATCTCTACCTTTTTGTTGATAACAAAAAAGGGGGAGAGTTTTATAGTTTTATAACTGTATATGCATGGGGAGAAATTAATTAATCAAATGATATTAAAATGATTGAATGAATGAGATAAATAATTGAATGAATGATATTTATTGAGTTTCATAGGGGGAGCTACCTCATTCAGGGGGAGCCTAAGCCTAACTATGAAATAAAATAAATTCTCTAATCAATCATGCATATACTCAATGTTTTTGTCATCATCAAAAAGGGGAGATTGTTGGGGAGATTGTTGAGAATTTGTTGCCCCAATCTTATTGATTTTGATGATTACCAAAAGCCATGAGTATATTAAAAGATGTAATGAGTTTATTTATGAACAATGAATTTATTTAGAACAATGAGAATGTTAAAGTATAACTTTAATCAATTTGAAAGTAACTTCAAGCTCCATGTTTAAGCTTTCAAAAAGAAATTTTATACTTCATATTTTAATCAATGAGTTTTTGGAACATTTCTTGAATTAATTCCTAATGTCAATTTATTGTATTCAAGTCAAAAAATTGATTTAAAATGAATCTGGAACGAATTTCAAGTCAATCAGAAAATTTCTGATTTTTGATACGTTCCGGAGCCGACTCTAGAGTTTCAGAGTCGACTCCACTCAGAACAAATGACTGTCTGTCTCGAGTCGACCCCTGTGATTTCAGAGTCGACCCCGATTCTGTCGAGCCGACTCCATGACTGTGTGAGTCGACTCCGCTCAGACACCAGAGGTTTTTTTCTGAGCATTTCGCGAGTCGACCCCAACTTTTCATGAGTCGACCCCCGACTGTCAGGAGTCGACACTTTATTTTTGATGAGTCGACCCTCTAACTTTCTAATATTTCTATTTTTGGTATCTCGACTTCGAGCCGACTCGCGGAAAGCAGGAGTCGACTCCAGCAAATCTGGGCGAGATTTTTCTGAATGCCAACTCAGCGCCAACGGTAAGATTTTCTTAACGGCTATTTTTCTTTGTTTCTAACGGCTATATTTTTGCAGAATCTATAAATAGAGAAGCCTTTTCAAATCAAAAATATACAAATAAGAGATATTTCAAGAGAGAAAAAGAAAATCGGAAAAACAGAGCATCATTTGAAAAATCCGAGATTCAAAATAGAGTGAAAGAAAAAGTGTGAAATCAAAGGAAGCTTCTGTGCTCAAGTTCAACAATCCAAGGAAGCTTCAGAAGAAAATCCAAGAGCTATTCAAGAGCAATCAGAGATTTCAACATTCGAAGAAAAGCTCAAATCAACTCCAAAGTTCAGTCCGTGAAGAATCCGAGCTGAGGCCCGATTCTACACTTCAAAGGAGTTGAGGAAAAGAAGAAAAGAAGAAAAGCTCAAAAGCCAACCAACTGCAAATCAGGCTTTTCTAAACTTTATTCTTATATTTGTTTATCTGCTCATTAAGGAGCTTTGTAACTGAAAAAACAATATTTCTATTCTTTGTGTCTAGTTCAATCTGGGGGATTGAACTAGTGGAGGTAGTCTTACCTCGGTACAAGCTTGGTAAAGCTTGTGTTAGGGTTTTTGTGCTGGTGAGCCCTTGAAAACCAGCTGGGTTCGTTGTGATCCCGGGAAAACAACAAGTTTGAGTTGTGAGCTTGTAAAACAACTCGGCTGTAATCAAGGAAGATTATAGTGTGGACCCAAGTGAATCTTGGGAGTGGACGTAGGTGTTGGATACACCGAACCACTATAAAATCCTTGTGTTTGCCGTGCTTCATTGACTCTTTCTCTATCTCTGTTTTATTCACTGCACTTTGTATTTACATTGCTATTGCCTTCATTCTTCTTAAGCAAACTATTTTAAAAGGCTAATTTTTTTTAAAGAACCCAATTCACCCCCCCTCTTGGGTTGTCATTTGGGCCAACAAGAATAAATTTCATGAAATTCAAGTCCCATTATTTATTCATAAAACTTGTTCTTATGGCTGTATGTCTTAATAAAACTCAACAATCAAGCAGCCACTTTAACAAGTTATACTGGTGTGAATGTGTGACTTCCACAATTTAGGATTAGATAATCATCAAATGTGTAAGCTTGGCATTAACCTGTGTTGTCTAATTAAAATTGTTATTAATCATCATGTGATCATACTTATTAGCTAGAATATCAGGTAGTATTATTTCATCCCTGAATGTGTGCTAGGGGAGTGGCGCATTTGTGCATGCAGTGTTTGAAATGAAACTTATGAGGCCATTGTTCATCAATGAATGTCATGATGAAAATGGATTATGGAGATGTGGAAAACTTTTGTCTTGTTTGTGGATCAGCGTATAGTAATAGGAAGCCATTGTGGAAATAGATGGGCAATATCTTTAAAGGCAAGGGGGTGAATTTGTCTTCAGAAGACTAAAGTGAAATGGCTGTAAATTTTAGATGGTTTGCAGGCAAGGTTTTTCTGACGTAAACTTGGGGCTTTATTCAGGCATCTCTTAAGTTGGATGAAGAATGTTTTGTTTGTTGGGTGCCATATCTAGAGAAAAGTATCAAGCTGAACTGAGGATGGAGCCATTTGAAGCAAAGGATCACACAGGAGTGACGCATTGTTCAGGGTTGTGGAGACAAAACTATAATGTTGTTCTTGAACTCTTTTGAGGTTGGAAATTCTATAATGTCTCAAGCCTTTGCAATGGTGCAAGGCATTCAGGTAATTGTTAATAGGTGACTGATTGCCGGACTCTCAGATTGAAAGAACATAGCAAGGTCTTGTATGTTAAGGTTGTACAGATGATCAGCATAAATACTAACACTTATCACAGCAAACATTTTAAAAACATCTCTATGGATGACAACCACATTTAAGGCTGGTTTTGGGCTTGTGAACAATGATATTGATGAATGAGTTGCATATATGTAAAGGTATAAACATTATATTACTGGTATAATTACTTGGAGTTGGTATAAGTGACCTTGGTTAAGTCTCACCTTCACCATAGTTCATTATCTTAATCGACAAACCCATTTCTCATCCAAAAATAGACTAATTATGTCGTCAAATTTGTATCATATAACTGAAGCTCTGTTGTAGTTTGATCAGCAACAGAGGTTCTAATGGGAAGGTGTTGATGATGATTTCCAATAAATCATTGATGAAAACATTTACAATAGGATTAATTATGGTTAATGTTTTCGTGGGGGATTAAAAAATATAGATTTTCACGTAAATCAATTGATTATTAATATAAGTCAACTAATATTTACACTACAAGATGGGGCGACAAATGAATCAAGCATGATTCAAATTCAACCAAACAGCCCTTAAAGGACCATTTCTCAGCCTCTCCTATGCTTGAATTACATCATTCATAATCCTGCCTGCAGTCAAGCCTTCTTATTTTTCGATAATTGGAAGAACCAGTTAATTTCATAATGAAAGCAATCAAGCAAATTCAAAAGAAAATTTTTTGTTAAATGATAGGGATTCAAATTTAATTTTTGATTATGCTATCACTAAGCAAAGATTTTTATCAGTATCTAGCAGTCCTAGAAAGAAATCTCAGCCACTAAAACCTTGGATGACATAAATTAAGACAAATTAGACCATACTAGACAAAGAAGAAACTTTGGATAAATAATTAAAAAATAAAGTTATACCAAAAACCTCTCTCTCCATCAACTCTTTTCGTATGGTTTCTTGTCTTATTATTTTTTTTTCTCTCACTTTATTTGCGTTTTCACATGCCCACTGTAAGCTATTACAACTGAAATTTCAGGTAAAAGTAAAGAAGTGATGGTGTTATTTTCTCAAGTCACATTTCATAGAATAAATTAGGTTGCTTACCAATATAAAAAATACATTATTTTTTGAATAGGTTTAGAGTTTGAATCTTAAACGATCATTTCTTTGATCTTCAAAGTTCACATAGGTGGTCCTGGATAAACTCTAGTTCATTTTACTATAGCTTATATATCTCTCTGGATATAGATGTAAGCTCAGGTGTGGCACATCCAAAGTTCAGGTGAGTCACACAAGTTTAAGAGCTTAGGCTACATAAGTTCTTATGTTTCTAAGTCATTTGGGTCGGCTTATGATCCAAGAATAGAGAGCATATGAGCCATGGGTGTACATGGGGTTTGAGTGCTTTCTTGCATGGCTTAGAAGGAAGTTTTTTGAGAGAATGTTTAATAACCTAATTGTAGGTTATAGGACTGGGTCCATGGGGATTGGGCTCAAGTTTTCTGGATAGGCTTCCTTATTTTAAGGAGCTTGTTAGGGAGTTGGTTACCTGCTGGTGCAGAGAAGTTTTATCATCCAAGATGGATGATTATTTAAGGCTCTCTCTAGACGAAAGACCAAGAAAAATAAAGACATCTCTTTTTTCTTCTATATCCATTTATTCTTCTTCTTCTTCATCTTCCCTCAAGCGCCTGATCTGCAGAAGCTGCGCAACAAGTGGTATCAGAGCGACGGAAAGGCGCTTGGGAAGAGAAAGAAGGGAGAAATCAATCCCAGATATATCTCCAAATAAAAAAAAATCATCTCTCTCTCTCCTCCTCATCTTCTCCCTCCTTTCTCCTCTCCGGTTCTGCTCCTAGGTTTTGGACGAAGGATGCTGGGGAAGGCTTCATGCGAGAAGAGGAAGGCTTCACGTGAAGGCGTGAAGTCAACGCACGGAGAGAAGAACAGGTGGTTTCTGGACGGGATCTTGGAAGAAGATGTTAGTGTATGCCCTATCCAATTGGATTGAATGTTATATACATTCTATGAATACAATCAAATAAAATGGTTTCTTTATCTATCCATATATCTTTTATTTGATATATTTGTCTGTGAGATAAAGTCCAAGAGAATATGAACCATGCATATGGAATTTGTAATAGAGATAACAAATTGTGAGATTCAAATTGCACATTATGGTTCGATTCTTTAAATTTTCCTAGTCGATGTGTAGATGGAATTGAACACCATCGAACACCGTGAGATTGGCACACATTGCATATCATCACTCTTGAAATGAGCAGCTAATTTCACAAGCTGAAGTATGAAGATACTTGGATAGGTATATGGATGCTCGTTATTGTAACGATGCATTAGATGACCTGTACAGAGATCCCATATGGATATTCTATATAGTGTCGATGGTTGATCTCTAATGACGGTGTTCTGAGTGATCTTTTGACTTGAGATCTTCATTGCATCTCATGTGTAGAATGTTATGCTTTGACGACATCCAAACATCGCTCTAGCCACAGATGATAAATATGGTGTCGGTTGGGTATGACATGAAGCACATGAAGGTGGTGTTTGATCAAGACAGGATTCGTCTTCCTTGATAGAAAGGGTTATATCCTACGCCACTTGATGGATTAAATTGATTGTTAAATCCTTGCAAGGTTGAGTTGGAATTCAAAATAGTTTCGAAGTTCTAATTCATATGAGTCAATTTTTTCTGAGATCAAGTAAACAATATCAATTACAGGGTTGACACATTCCATACCACTGATTGATCTGGGATATGTGATGAAAGGATTTGATCATACAGTAACCGTTCATGAACAAGTATTGTTGATGGTCATGTCAATAAAACCTTTAGCAGTTGGATGGTCATGATGCTTTGCTAGAGGCCTCTCATGTCTATAATCATGTTGTTGACTTGGACAAAGAGTTGTCCAATCATTCCTAGGGTTTATGATTAGGACATGATTATTGCCAAATGTTAAAGGGCTAATGGGTCACATGCATTAATAAGAATTTTGGATAAATTAAAATAAAAATTAAATTAGATTTAATTCAGATAAGATGACCAATTAAATAATTGGGTAAGACCTAATTTAAAGAATATAAAATAATAATGGATATGATCCATTATAGTAGAAGGAATGTTAGGAAAAAATTATTTGTGCATATGATGAACAAATAATTGGATACCCAAATATGGCTTGATCCATGTGATGGATGGCTCTGATTATTCGGGTATGGATGGTAAATCTCAGTCATGTGAAGAGGAATTCATGCTCATGGGGTGAGGCATGATGAATCTCTACGGTACGATGATGAACACATACAGATTGGGGCATGTAGTTATGTGATAACTAACTCTTAATTTCAAAGGCTGAGATTGTGACACTTGGATTAATGTTACCATGAGAAGGGGAGTTTCTTCTCTTCCTTGATTAACGTTACCATGAGAAGGGGAGTCTCTTCCTCTTCTTTGGATTAAATGTTACCATGAAAAGAGGTCTAACGTTACCATGAGAAGAGGTCTCTTCACATTTCTTTCTCTTCCTTTCTCTATAAATATGGTTCCTTTCTTTCTAGTAAGATATAGAAAAAGATTAGATCTTTTAGATTCTGTAAAGGGATTCAAGAGGGCTAGCACCCCTCTTTCCCTAAGTATCATCTTCATACCTTGAAGGTCTTCATCCACTCTTCTTCGCGTGGATCACCGTTAGAGGCCGGACACATGGATGGCTAGTGGCAGAGGATGCACCGGCTTCATCCTTTTCTACATCGATAAAGGACTGGTATGAATAAATCTAATGTTTTAGATTTTATTTCTAATTTAATGAATCTGTTCCTAATGATCCTGGGCATCTAAAAATTTTCTATTATATCTTCTGCTATGTTTTTATGAATTTGATTATGTCTTGAATACATTATTCCTATCAGAAGAGGCCTATCCCATGGAGTGGTGGAAACTCATGATGCTTTGCAACGCGTGAAGAGCTATTAATTCCACGGACGTGCGTGGAGGATTCCATGTGAAGGAGGTTTTTGGGAGGAGGTGTTCCAGCAAGGTTTTGGTGAGGCATTAATTTCACACCTAAAATTGATTAAAATAAATCCTAAAAAAGGGCTGTGCGTAGATCAAACCAGCAACCAAAGGAAAGAGAGACTGGCAACAAGTAAGGAAAGGCCAAGCATCTTATCCAAGGAGAGGCTATAGGAGGGATTTCAACCAGGATTTCACCTTTAGGTATTTTTCTTAATTCATCTCTGTGATTTTTGTTTGTGGCTTGATCAACCATGAGTAGTGGAAGCAAAGTTGAGTTTGAAAAATTTAATGGAAAAGAAAGTTTTTTCATGTGAAGGTGAGGGTTAAGGATTTACTAGTACAGAATTTTCTTGATGTTGCTTTGTAATCAAAGCCTGAGGAGATGTCAGAAGGGGATTGGTTGTCTCTTGAGAAAAGGGCATGTGCAGTGATCAGAGGGTGTTTTGCTGATTTGGCTTTGTACATTGTCCTATATGAGAAGAAACCAAAGGGTCTTTGGGCCAAGTTGCATTCCTTGTACATGGACAAAAATATATGTAATAAACTTATGTTGAAGAAACAATTATATAGTCTTCGGATGCAGGAAGGCGGGATATTGTTCTTCATATTCATAAGTATGATAGGGTATGCAATGATTTGATGACTCTTGGTGTTATGATGGAGAAAGAAGATAAATCTCTTCTCTTGTTATGTTCATTACCTATGTCTTATGATCCTCTTGTTACTACACTGCTTTATGAAAAAGCTTTATGAAAAAGAAATACTGCTTTATGAAGATATTGTGTCTGTGTTGAGATTCAATAAGCAGCGAAAAAAGATGATAGGAAAAGGTGTACCTCAGGAGGGCCTCACGGTGGGAGAGAGAACCGGCAAAGGCAAGGAAGTCAGCAAGCACAGGGGTCGATCCAGATCCAAGTCAAAAAGGCAAAGGAAAGTTCAGGTGTTACAAGTGTAATGGGGTTGGACACATAAAGAGGAATTGTGATTTTTGGAAAAAACCTCAAGAAGAGAAGAAAGAGAAGGAATCTGTCAATACTGTTTAGGGGTCGAGGAGAACCTCTCAGATGCACAAGAAGAGAAGAAAGAGAAGGAATCTGTCAATACTGTTGAAGATGTAGGGGTCGAGGAGGACCTCTTGGTGGTTTCAGATGCACAAGAAAGCACAGCAGATAGTTGGTTACTTGATTTAGCCTGCTCACATCATTATACACCGCAAAGGTCCTGGTTTGCAGATTATACTAAAATCGATGTGAAAAATGTGACATTAGGGGATAACCATTCTTGCAGGGTGGCAGGAGTTGGCATAGTTAGGATCAGGATGTTTGATGGGGTTGTGAGAACTCTTACTATGTGAAGCATGTTCCTGACTTGAAGAAGAACTTAGTGTCCTTGGGGTACCTAGAGAGGAATGGATTTGGCTTCAATTATCATTCCGGGAATGGTGTAATTAACATCATGAAAGGTTCCATGGTTGTGATGAAGGGGAAGAGGCTAGAAAATAATTTGTATCAGCTGGTTGGTTCTGTGATGTGTGAAGGGTTTGAGACAACAGTAGTAGTGCACAATCAGCAAGATATGTACCTGTTGCCCAGATATAGCAACCCAAGAGGGGGGGTGAATTGGGTTTTCAAAAATTAACTAGACTAATTAGCAAGTATGTGAAATTAAATTTTCTTCACAAATAAACTAAGTGTAGTGCAGTGAAGATAATATGCAAGCAACACAATAAAGAGCACAACCAAACACAAGGGATTTATAGTGGTTCGGTGCCAACCTGCACCTACATCCACTCCTCAAGAACACCTTGGAAATTCCACTATCACCACTAGCCTACCTGGCTAGCAAACTTTTTACGGGCACAAGCAATCAAGCCTTACACACTAGCCCTCCAAGCTAGTCTTCTTATTTATGGGTACAAGGGGACCTTATACACTAGCCCTCCAAGCTAGTCTTCTTGTTTACGGGTACAAGGGGACCTTACACTCTAGTCTTCTAGGCTAGTACACTTGTTTACGGGCACAAGCAAGCCTTACAATGTTGAGCATAAGTATATCAATTTTAATACAATAAGCTCCTAATAAATGAGCAGATATTCAACAAGAAATACTTATCAAAATATTGAAAAATACTTCACAAGATGGCTTCTTCCTTTGAGCACACCGGAGCACCAATGAAGCCTTTGATTGAAGCTTGAATGCTCTTCAAAGAATGGTTGTTGGAGCTTGAATCACCACGTCAAGAATTAGAAGTAAATGCACGTTGGTGGCTTTGAAACAATGAATACAACTCTCCAATAAACCAAGAATAAATCTCTCTTTCAAATGATTCTTCTCACAAAGATTTTCAACAAGATTTTCACTCTATTTTCACTCTATTTTTCATACGATTTTTCTCTCTTTTTCGCTTTCTTTTTCTTCTATTTTTTTTCACTCTTTTCTTGCTCTTGAATAACTAATAAACAGCTCAATATATATAAGAAGAAAAATATAGCCGTTGCACATTACCGTTGTGAAATAGAGGAGGGAGTGAGAGAGAGAGAGCAAAGTTTCAAATGGTAACAAAATGGGGAGTAGAAATCCATTCCACAAAAATTGAAAGCCAGAAAAGGAACCGGCCGAAGAGACCAAGGAGTTGGCATTCCAAAAAATGAAAGCGGCATTCCAATATTGCAAAACGGTATTCCAATCTCATTCCAAAAGAGAGCAGCCGATGCATATAAAAAGTTGGCATTCCAAGAGAGCAAACTGGCATTCCAAAATCAATCCAAAAAGAAGGCAGCCGATGGAAATCAAAAATTGGCATTCCAAGTGAGCAAACCAGCATTCAAATTCCCAAATGGCATTCCAAGGAAAAGAGTTAGCATTCCAACATTGAAGCCATTAAATCAGCCAGAGAGCGTTGAAAAATTAGTATGCCAAAAGTCCAAACCGGCATTCCAAAAATACAAAAGTGGCATGCCAAGGAAAAGATTGGCATCCCAAGATTTGAATAAAAAAGAAGTTAGCCAATGGAGCAAGTGAATTAGCATGCTAAAATTCCAAACCAAAGGATCTTGAACATCCAACAGAGGTCATTAAAAAAATCTGGCAGCCCAACACAAAATTTGGTCATGTAATAAATATTTGAAAAATAGTTTTAACACTCATTTAACTCCAAGAAAATATTCAGAACACGTAGAGGATAAATAAAACTTTATAGAATAAAGATTTGATTGCAGAGATTGTAAGAATGATTTGTAAAATAATTAAACCCAGTTCAAGACAATGCAAATATAATTAAACTTAAAAGTCATTTGTCAAGTGAACCGTCCAAACATATAAAAATTATCCAGTGATTACGAAATCCAAATCCTTTGACAAAATAATTTAATGGCTCCAAACCTTTTGAAAACAATTTAAATTGTAAAGCATATCCAAAGAATTAATAAATTACCTTTAATTTTGAATCACAATTTATCTTGGGTTTAAACAACACCATCTTCTTGATGATTCATCTGAAATTTATTTAACTCAACCATAAGATCATTAGTATCATACTTAATTATTTTGTAGTCATCAAAATTACTATAAGGCCAACAGTACCGCATGTGGCACTACTGTCTTTGTCATATGGGAAAGCGAGGCATGAGGGTGCTGATGAAGGATAGAAGGATTTTAGTTTTGGATGAGGATGTTGCAGAGGTCTGTGAGCCATGTCAGATGGGCAAGCAACACAAGGTAAAATTTTCTACCAGTTTAGCGCACAGTACAGGTCCCTTGGAGCTAGTACACAGTGATGTTTGGGGTCTAGCTACAGTTTCGGATAGGAATGGGGCCAGATATTTCATGACTTTGATTGATGGTTTTTCAAAGAAGGTCTGGGTATATTTTTGAAGAAAAAGTTAGAGGTCTTCTTCAAATTTCAAGCATGGCAAGCTGAGGTGGAGAAGGTGACAGGGAGATATGTAAAGGTAGTGCGGTTTGATAATGATGGAGAATTCACAAGTAGGAAGTTTCTGAAATTTTGCACAAATGGAGGCATCAAAAGGCAATTTCAGTGGTTAGAACTCCTCAAAAAATGGAGTGGCTAAGAGAATAAACCAAACTCTCATGGAGAAAGCTAGATGTATGAGATTGCAAGTAGGATTACCTAAAAGGTTTTGGGTGGACACAGTTGACACATCAGCCTCCTTGATGAATGGTTCTCCTCATGTCATGCTTGATGGAAGGTTACCATAGGATGTGTGGTCTGGTAGACATGGAGCTCAGCCATATCAGAGTTTTTGTATGTACAACATATATACATGTGGATGCAGTTAGCAGGCTAAGTTGGATGCCAAAGCTCGAAAAATAGTGTTCATTGGATATCCGCGAGGAGTCAAGGGATACAAGCTATGGGATCCCTTGGATCAAAAGGCCACGATCAGTAGGGATGTGGTTTTTTATGAGAGCCCAGTCCTCAAGAAGCAGGAGATGGTAGAGGTTCAATCAGAGGCCCAGTCAGACGCGGGTGGGCAGCAGAAGGCTCAGCAGGGCGCAGTTGAGCAACTAACGTCTTATGATATTTTACCTTTTGTAGGATCGTCAGGAGGATATGAGATTCAGGTGGAGCACACTCCAGATATCTTCACATGTGGGGACCAGCTAGATGCATGCTCACGATAGAGATGAGCAAAGGGAGGAGTTACATCCTTGGATAGGCATCGGCATTGCACTGCATAAGCCAAAGAGGGTCATTCGGCAGCCGAAGCGATATAGGTTTGGCGAGACTATGTCATATGCATTGGTGGCTGCCAATGGAGGATCAGTTACCTATCAGGAGGCAATAACAAGCCAGGATAGAGATAGTGGGTCTAGGCTGTGGCAGAAGAGATGCAGTCCCTGCAGAAGAATCAGACTTGGCAGTTGGTGTTACTACCAAGTGGAAAGAAACCCATTGGTTGCAAATGGATATTTCAGTGCAAAGAAGGAGCCACAGACAAGAGAGGATCAGGTATAAGGCCAGGTTAGTGGCTAAAGGATTTTCTCAGAAAGAAGGCATTGACTACAATGAGGTATTCTCACCAGTGGTACGGCACACATCTATCAGGGTATTGCTGAGTATTGTAGCGGTGCAGAATTTGAAACTGGAGCAGATGGATTTCAGGATGGCCTTCCTTCATGGGGATTTGGAGGAGGAGATTTATATGGAGCAGCCAGAGGGGTTCTTAGAATCGGGATCATAAAGAAAGATATGTCATTTGCATAGATCCTTGTATGGTTTGAAGCAGTCACCGTGTCAGTGGTACCTACGGTTTGATACCTTTGTGAAGAGCATCGGTATGTCTAGATGTGAGTATGATCCTGTGTTTATGTTTGGATTTTAGAAGATCATTTCAGATTATACTTGCTTTTGTATGTGGATGATATATTAATTGCATGCAAGAGTAAAGCTGTTGTAGAGGATCTAAAGGCAGCATTGTCAGCTGAGTTTGAAATGAAGGATTTAGGTCCTGCTACACGGATTTTGGGGATGAAAATTTTTAGGGATAGAGATAGGAGGTTGTTTCACTTATCTCAAGGGACTTATATTAGGAGGGTTTTGAAGAGGTACAGTATGGATGATACAAAGCTTGCCACATTACATTGGCCGGTCACATTAAGCTCTCCAAGACTATATCACCAAGTTCTGAGACAAAAGCCAAGGAGATGTCCAGAGTACCTTATGCTTCAGGAGTTGATAGTCTCATGTATGCTATGGTGTATTGTGGGCCTGACCTTGCATATGCTGTTAGCCAGGTTAGCATATTCATGGCTAGTTCGGGTAGAGCACATTGAGAGCTCTGAAAGGGATCTTCAAATATCTTGTTGGCACAATCAATGTTGGCGTATGCTATGGGTATAGTAGCATAGAGGATGGCACTAGACTGACCATAGAGGCTTAAGATTGGGTAGCCAATTTTGTTGATGCTGTCTATGGAGGTGATTTGGATACTAGGAGGTCAACGACAGGGTATGTCTTTATGTTGAATGGTGGTCCAATATCATGGAGGTCAAGTCTGCAGCCAGTGACGGCTTTGTCTACTACAGAGTCAGAGTATATTGGTATTTCAAAGGCTGCAAAGGAGGCTATGTGGCTGAAAGTTCTTGCACTGGAGATGGGAATAGCACAGGGGGTGATCAGGGTATTTTCTGATAGCCAGAGTGCTTTATGTTTGGTCCAGAACCCGGTCTATTATGCTGTAATCTCCCACGTGAAATGGGTGAAAGAAATGGGGAGAAGAGGGTAAAGAAGGAAGGCACGGCACGTTGGCGGTAGCGTGCCGCCTCTTCCTTCTCCACCTTGCCAGCTTAAATGGGGAGGGAGAGGGGAGTCTTCTCCCTCCACCTATCA
>UESW01001702.1:299660-356256 GCA_900491605.1 Calamus simplicifolius | reverse complement strand
TTATTATGCATTGGAGAATTTGTTGCTATGCTTCTTGTGCTATGCATAATAAATATAATTAGTATAGACTTATTTTATTTTTAAATTACTTCCTAATCTAATTGAATATCTGATTAACTTAGAACTAAAATGGAGATCTAGCTTTGAATTTGGCAATGATGACTTAATGCTTCTAGGCTCTAGCTATAAATATGATGCAAATTCTATATGCAGGTTGCCAATGTTACCATATATCATGGGCAACCAATACTGTCCTGCCAATTTTGCCTTGTTCATTTGATTCCAAACATTTTGTGCTCGTGTGGGCTGTGACATTATTTTGAGCTTATGCAATTCAATTTGGCAATGATGATAGGGACTTTCAATTTGTTTTGACACTGAATGTGTGAGCTATAAAATATGACTTGGAGGGCATTTCTAAATGCAACCGTGTGATTGTGAAGCATATGTTTGACACTCATGACTTGGAGGGCATTTCTAAATGCAACCGTTGTGATATGTGAAGCATATGTTTGACACTCTATCTGAGCCAAGGGCCATGATGTTAGGCAGACTTCATAGCATTTTCTGACTCAGATGCATGCAAATTGTAACTGGGAAAATAGCAGCTGATAATGCCTTCCTGAGCCAACTCAACTATGTCCCTATATCACATAAGTTACTATTTCAGTAATGTTTTGACTGTGCAAAACAATGTTATGAAGTTATTTCAGGTATAGTTCCTATACCTGTTGGTTCACATTATTTGTTTCGTCGTGTTGTTGAAGCTTCTGGTTTGAAGAATTGGGAGGTTTGCAAGATGCACATGTGACCCTTGTTGACATTTGTTCTAGTTCATGTTCACATTATTTGCTCCATTCCTCTACCTTTGTCCGTGGATGGAAAAGTAAGCTATTGTTACTATAGTTCATTAGTTTTTTGATTATGTGGATATGTCTATAGTATATTGAGATTAAAGATATTTTCCTATCATCTCAACAACGGTAAACTGAAAGGGTATGCAACTTGAAGCAGAAATGTGTTCTAAGATTTGTTTTTTACTAACAAAAATGGCTTCAGTGATGAGAATGCTTCCTAGGACTGTGAAACTATGGACTTCATGCATCACTAGCTAATAGCAAAAGTATTATGTCTATACATAATATCTTTTATACAAAAAATATCTAATAGAAGGAAACGAATTTGTAGGAAGCTTGTGGAATCACCCTACAAGGAATCGGTGGATTGGGCCAAATGGCAAGTCTTCTGGGTGGATGAGAGGGTCGTCAAGAAGGATCACGTTGATAGCAATTATAAACTCAGGTATGATGGCTTTCTGTCCAAGGTATATCCATCAAACCCTTTTTCCTTTCCCGATTTTTTGATAAGGTATGGGTGGAGAAGATTTGATATACACACATGAGGGAGTTTACAACGGTTACAGTAGTTATGGAGATTATTTCTGTACAAGTTACAATTTAAATTTTGAATTTGAATCTTGAGAAAAGATTCCTTAAATGACATGATTGGGTTATGATTTGAGATTTGAATTTTAAATCTTGAATGAGATTTTTTAAGTGGCATGGATATTTGGCTAGATATCTGGTAACACTTGATTTTAAGTTGAAAATGTTTGATTGCATTGGTTTGGATATTTTGAATGTTGATATTGTTATGGAATTGTTATTAGTAAATGCGCAGAACTTTTTCAGAATATTGGATTCGTTGATTTTTGGGTTGGAATTTGATGTCATGTTGATCATTTCAAGACTATGAAGATGGAAGGGCATGTTTTATAATTGTAGATTTTTTAAGTCGTGAATCCATGCTGATATAAAATGCTGTTACTTGTATCTATATGTGTGATTGCTCAGCCCCAATGCTTCTGTCGAAAAAATGTGGCTCAAATCAGAAGAATCTGCAAGGTTATTATATTGATGGTAGTTGGATTTGTGATTGTTTAGGCTTGTGGTGGGTTATATATGCTCTGGGATTGGGAAGCCAGCTTCCAATTTGGAGTTTTCTGGTCTCTAATACCTGCACCCTAGATTAAGTGGTTAGTTTTTTTTCTTTTCGATTATTCCTTTACAATTTGTGAAGTGGAGTCAGACATCTGGACTCGCCCTCTAAAACGTTTATATTATTTTATTTTATTATCCATTGGGTTGTTTTGTAGCATAAAGATAGTATTTTTGGACTAACAATAGTTAATCACTAGATTCTACTATAGTTCATTAGGTTTTAAACCCAGTTCTCAGGTCAGCTGCTATCAAGGTTGAGAATGTGACGATGTATCAATGTTTTCTTTCGAGTGAGATTGAAGATATTTTCCTATGATCTCAACAGCGGTAAACTGAAAGAGGTATGCAACTTGAAGCAGAAATGTGTTCTAAGATTTATTTTTTACTAACAAAAATGGCTTTAGTGATGAGAATGCTTCCTAGGACTGTGAAACTGTGGACTTCATGCATCACTAGCTAATACCCGCAGCAGATTTTCTGGAGGTTTGCAAAAATTGTCCTTAATTATCATCTAGCCATCTTATGTTGTTTGAAATGCTCTGTGGTTTAAGTAAGAAGGAATTTTGGGTATCATGCAATCTTTTATATCTCCATATAGGTGACGGTTGAACTTCACTTTCATTAACAGGAAGCTGAAGCTGCAAGATGCGGTTCATGTGGGTTCCTTTTTCACCAGTCTTGCTTTCGAATTTATTTGGTGTTGCTGTAATTTGGAGGACTTCCCCTGTTGTCCATGTTGGAACAGAAATATGCTGGAATGCAAATTTTGTTCTTAATAGATTTATTACCATATTTAATTTTAAGTCTTGGTGGACAATGTAAGGTGGAGCACTAGAGCTGCAGGACGGGGCTGGGCTTCCTTGGATTGTGTGGATAAATTTAACTAGAGGATGTCATAAATTCATTGTAACAGGCTGAATTTCCTATGTAATCATGTGCTATTTGTGTGGATATCCATTTTTCTACTGATATTTGCTTGTGTGGGCTGTGATTTATTTTGGTATGTGTTTAGTGCTATTTTTATTTCCTAAAAGGCTAAGAGCGCATATAATGGCAGATGCCGCGTGAATGTTTGACCTTTTCTTTGAGATGATCCAAAAAATAAGAGCTCCTTTAAATTTTTAGTTAAAAAAATATTTTATTTTAATTTAAAAATTATTTTTAATTTTTTATAGAGAAATTCGAGTCGAGTCAAGCTCGAGTACATCGAGTATTTCATCGAGCTCGAGCTCGAGCTCGAAATAAAAAACTCGATCGAGCTCGAGTCGAGTTTCGATCTTCAAATTTTAGAGTCGAGTCGAGCTCGAGCTTGGCACTGTATCGATTCGACTCGGCTCGATTACACTCCTAGGCACAATGTAAGACTGAGTCCGAAGGTCAAGTAGAGGTGGCCGAGGCCAAGGCTGAGGGCTGACTCTAGTGGCCGAGGTCCAGTCTAGAGGCCAAGACCGAGGGCTGACTCCAGTGGTCAAGGCCGAGTCCATAGGCCGAGGTCGAGGGCCGACTCCAATGGCCGAGGCTGAGTCCAGAGGCCGAAGCCAAGGGCCGACTCCAATAACCGAGGCCGAGGGCGAGGGCCGACTCCAGAAACGATTGGTCTGATCCTGTTGAGATTACCGTTGCTAATGAGGCTCATTGCCCCATCAGTTTTTTATTTGGTCATGTTTGATTAGGCCTGAATCTAAGTTGAACCAAATACAAGGCTAGTTTAGAAGGCTTGACATCTTTAAATCAAGCCAAACTAAAATCAAGAATAAAATTCAAGATCTTGAATAACTTAAAAAATATTATAATTCATTACAACTACCTAATTGATAAAGAATTCGAGCTATACTTACGAAGCTTGATTTAGTAGTGATGTGGCAATAGAGGATGCAAATCTCTTTGAAAAAAATTATTTTCTTTCTTTATCCTGCTACTACTGACCTAACTTCTTCAGATCTTTTTCAGTTTTTTAAAGATTAAAAATTAGCTTTAAGCTAATTTTAGGAGTCAATAAGTAGGTTTTGCTGGGCTTAGTTTTAAATTAATTTCTAGCTCAAAAAGTAGATTCAAGCTTTAAACGTTTATATTTCGTTTCTTTAGGCCAAGTCAAGTATGAACCATTTAGAAAGTGACTTGAATCAATTGCAGAAGCTATGTCTCAAAACCTCTCAAGTAAATTGGCACCCAATGGCCGATTGCGCCATCCAAGTAGTCTTTTCAAAGAGAATCAGCTGCTTTCTCACCCCTCGCCACGCATGGAATCATGGGAATCACCGAAAGCATCAAAGTAGAGGCCCTGCATCCACCAAAATTAATTGATTTTTTATATATAATCATTGAAAAATGCTATATATATATATATATATATATATAAAGAGAGATAGACAGCTCAAAAACATTTCGATTGACTCCAACCGAAATACCATTCCATTAAATGAATTGAAACCTTCAAAATTTTTGACAACCCTCCCAATTGACTCCAACCATTTTATTCTCAATGGTAGTGTTTGGATGTACTAAGAATAGGACTATATTTCATGCTATTCCTTCAATCAGACATAAAAAAAGTGATGGGCCCCCTAAGAATTGGTATTCCGATCAAACGTCCTTATTCTCGAATTCGTATTTCAGACTTTCTCATGGAATAGTCCTATTCTCATTTACCATATTCCAAGAGCAATGATTGAAAAAAAACTTATCCCTTTTATCGAAAAAAATTATGATATCAAATATAAAGAAGAAAAAGATGTAGCATTGACTAACCATTACTAATATAGTACATAACAATATCCACCATAAAAAGAATAGTATAATCCTCTTTCTCTTACTAACTATTACTAGTATATGTACATAACATGCAAATTTTTAATAGATCATAATAACAAATTAATTAATAAAAAATAATTTATTTAAATAATTATATTAATAATAAATTAATAATCTATTTTTTTATTATTTAGTCGAAAATATTTTTAAAATTTCTAAAAAAAATCTTCATCTATTTCTAATGGAATAGATGCTTATTTTCATGTCATCCAAACATCATTTAAAATAATACTGCATTAATTACATTAAAATAAGATGAAATATCAGATTTTAAACCAAATAAAAATCTAAAATAATAAAAAATAAGCTACTTAGAAAATTTTACTTCTATTCCTATAATAATTTTTTTTTGACATCCAATCACTAACAACAAGAAACTGCCCACTCCAAAAGAGCCGACACGATCCCACGCCTTCAATCCCTATCCCTAACCGCATAAATGCATAACATTCTACACATTGAAATGCATGCAAGAAGAGGAACAAAGGGGAAAAGAAGGGAAAAAAAAAAAAAAAAGAGAAGTGGAAGAAGAAATTCACATCCCCTCGTCACACACCCTGCAATGCAATCGACTCCAAACGCTGCTGCTCGTAGAACCTCGCAATGAACTCCTCGGCCTTTATGTCAATCTCGTTCGGCTCTCCGTTGCCTCCGTTGTCACCGTCATCTCTCTTGGCGTCACGTTCGCCATCTTCGCATGCGTCGAACGCCCGGAGGTCTTCAGCAGACGCATACGTGCTTGTGCCATCGACCGACGAGTGCAGCGGCGATGCTGCGGGGGTGAAAACGTCGTGGAAGGAGTCCACCTTCGTTACCGACGGCAGGGGTGGGAGGCCTTCACCGGCGCTGCCTCTTGGTGCTGATCAAGTTGGTGGTGGAGGGGACGCATGCCGGATGCCAAACATTTCCACAAGCTCGTCGTCCTCCCTGACCGCACCACCGCGTCGACCTGCGCGGGCGTCACCTTCTTCAACGACGGTCGACTTCGGGCCATGAAGATGAGCACGGCCCGGCCGAACCTCAGGACACTGCTGCGCTTCCTGGATCTCAGGGGAGTGGCGGGTGTTGACGAAGCCTTCTCAGGGCTCGTGGCCATGTCTTTATTCTCTTCTTCCTTCTTCTCCATGGGGATGGAGTAGCAAGAGAGGGTCGTTGGCGCTGGCCCAATGGGTTTCTTCTTCTTGTCCCTTTGGTAATACGAGGCTTGAAGCGAAGTTGGAACTCGCAAGAGATTATATACGAGGGTCAGATGATCTTTATCAGCGGGAGAGCGAGGGATGACGCGCGCACTGGTGGAACGGACCGTCGGATCTGACATGGCTAAGTTTGGTGGGGTTCTCATGGAGGTTTCGTGGGAACGGAGTGAGGGAGAAGTCAGAAGTGGCAACGCGGTTCGTTTGGCGAAATCCTCGGCGGGGAAAGCTGGGGGAGACGGGAGGTGGGAGAGCGATCCCACGATAACATTCACGTTATTGCAATGATACTCAAAGATGGCATGCAGAAGTATATATGATCTAGGAATAGAATTGAAGGATTGAGATTTGAGAAATATAAACATGAAAAAGAAAAAAGAGTAAATATCGAACAGGAATATTCTACTTTTTAAGAAATAGGTCCCACTGCCCCGAATCAGGCCTATTTTGATGAAAATTCTAATTGCGTAGAAATTTTTTACTTTTTAGACTTTGATTCGATTGAATTCATTCACTTTAAAAGCATTCCAAACAAAAAAATTACTAAAAAATAAAGGAATACAATTTCTTATTCTCAAATGATTCCAAGTGGGCAAATAATGTATTATCAAATATCGCTTATTTGAGCTCAAATATATAGTGAGTGCAACTATTATTTTGAGCTTGACATCATGAATAATTTGAGCCCAAACACCATCTTTGTTCATGGAGTAAAAAGACTCATCTTAGCTTGATCGAAGCCGTATTAGAGGACCCTGTGTGAAACTAGACTTAAGCTCCTGCATACCTAAAGAAATTGAGCTAAGAGAGAATATTTCCTTGTTCCATTCATTTGCACACCTAATTGGATAAGACCTATTTAAGAAGATTGGAATATTTGTAATATTATTGCGCATATCCGGCCCACTAAGTGACTAAGATACCTATACCAGCCAACAAAACGATAAACTTGTGAAACACTACAATAAAAATAGTTCCTTTAGCACAATTATAGAGGCATGTGTTCTTTATATAACTTTCTTTTCTAATGACATTTGGGAAAAAATGATTCTTGTCGTTAAGAAGCATGATAACATAAGCGGTGTGTAAGATGAATGTGGCTGCCATGTTCAAATTTTATGATATAATATAAAATACTTTTAATAAGATAGAATATATATTAATTATAATTTTTTACTTAAAAAAATTGATAAATACATTTAATTAGTGTGATTTAGTTATTTTGAGATCAAAATTAACCTAAATAACATTAGTTGCATTCTATATATATCTATAACCTAACCTTAATCGCATTCGATATCCATGACCCTATTATCTACTAAATATCTCTAATGTACTTGATTTGGTTAAAAACATTCTCTTGCTGGCATGCTATCCCCTGTTATACCTTAATTTTTCAAAACTCCATCGCATAATCATATGATGAAAATGATAGTACACTTAAGTTTTTATCCTAAAACGCTAGTTAGAAAAAATATTATTTGAGCTTCTTGATCTTATATAAATATTTCAAGTTTTATACACTACATAGCTAATATAAGGCTAAATAAATGCTAATATGGACTTTTATATATTCTTCGATTTAAGCCTTAGCATCCTTATCAAACTAAAAATCCAAATCCAAATTTAATCACAAACATATAGAGCTCATATATCTGCTAGTCTACACTAGCCATAGACTATCACCATATGATTATAGACAATATGTATGTATTACATGTTGATGATTTAAATAGATGATTTGTAAGAATCACTTTTATATTATTGTTATATGATTATTCGTATTTCTATATATTATAATTAATATGATTTAGTTACTTTCAAATCAAAATTAGCCTAAATAACTTTAGTTGCATTCTATATCTATAATCTAACCTTAATTGCATTCTATATCTATGGCCCTATTATCTTCTAAATATCTAACTAAAAACATTCTCTTGATGACATGCTATCCCCTGCTTATATCTTAATTTTTCAAAATTTCACTCATAATCATGTGATGAAAACGATAGTCACTTAAATTCTCACCTTAAAAAGTAGTCGATCAAAAAATATTATTTGAGCTCATTGATCTTATATAAATAAATGCTAATATGGACTTTCACATATTCTCAGGTTTAAATCTTCGCATCCTTACCAAACTAAGAATTCAAATTAAAATTTAATCACAAACATATAGAGCCCATGTATCGGCTAGTCTACACTAGCTATAGACTATCACCATATGATTATAGATAATATGTGATGATTTAAATAGATGATTTGTAAGAATCACTCTTATATTATTGTTATATATTATTCTTATTTCTGTATATTACATGAGAGCGCATATTAATGTATATTAGTCCTACATTGGGTATATATCGGATTGAGTATACATCAGGTAGATCTTGGACATTTATGTAGGATCAAAGAGTTTAAATAATACTTTTTAGCTAATTTTTTAACCAAGATCCTGGGTTGTTACAAAGCAATAGATGGGTATTTTGTTAAGATAGGTCAGTAGACTAGAACCACAATCTAGTTGACTAGTTGAATCTTGTCAATTGTAGCCATTACTCTCTCTTATTCATGAGTTCATTGGCAAGTTTGCTCCTTGAATGGTCTAGCGTGGTCAAAGACGTACATGAAATTATCATTCTTTTTTCTTATTATTCCCTTCCTTATTTTAACCTATTGTAGTCTCCTCTATCCTATGCTACTGTTGTTTTGTCAAATTTATCATTAGATGCTATGGCCCAACCTACACCCCATACCTCTAGTTTCATCCTATCTCCTAATCATCTCTATCATTGCCTTTAACCCTTTACTTTCCTTCTTTTGCTATCACTGCTCCCAACCATATAGCCTCACTTAGTTAACCCATTTGCCAAATTCTTACGAGGCTGGTTGCTAAAAATCTTAACCCTTTTTTTTTTTTTTTTGTCTACTCTTTACCCTCCTCTCTAGCATCCTTGTTGTCCCCTCTATGCTACTAAGTCTATTGCCGCAACCTGCTAGCCTAACTCTTATCAGCCTCTTCATCAATGTTGCTACTTAACTAATACCGAACACTACCCAACCACACCTCTTCTGTTATCATTTTTCTAATTATCCTCCCTTCATCTTCCTACCAATTTCATCATCTTCAATCCTTCTTTCCTACCTCTTCCTACTTTTAAGTGTCACTCAGCTATCATTCTCTTACTTTCTTTTTTTCTTTCACTCGCCATCGTTTCTCTATTATAACTTCCTAAATTCCATAATTTAGTGATACAATTCAAAAAAATAAGCATAAAAGGAATTTTAATTTTTTTAAAAAAAATTATTTAGGAGTCTTATCTATATTAATAGGAGTTTTATTTTTGTTAATATTGAATAAGTTTGCGATTCTAGTTTTTTATATTTAAAAATGTTTTGATTTTAATCTCTTGTTTTTGAAAGTGTTTTAATTCTATTCATATTTTGAGGTGCTATTTTTGCTCTCTAAATAGGCCCTATTATATATCATTGAATCAATAAATTAAGTTATAAAATTATGAGCATTCTTTTCTTTTCCTAGCTTGAAGTAACTTTTTATTTAAGTGGTGTAAGGCCATAGATTCTTCAAAGTGGTTGAAGATACTGAATCAAAGACTCTTAAGAAGTTAATACAAGATCAACCCGTATCATATTAGATATTAGAGTAGTTTGTATATATTAGATTTGGTATTAAAATTAGGTCTATAAATTTAATAATAAAATCAAGTCTCCCTACATCACTCAATCATTGCTTGAAATTCAGTTTCCTATATTTTTTTGCTGATCTACCATTAACTAGATTTTCACTAGCCTTCCTTTGTTACCGTTGCCCCCCCTCCCCCCTACCTCTAACCCAACCAATTGGTAGACTTAGGAATTTCTTTTGCATCCTTGTATGATTATATGATTGCATATATGTGTATATATTATATAAAATAAATGAATTTGATTCTAAATAGAAATGTTGATAATTTTTTAAACTTTTATACTATAAGTATAATTATCTTCATTAAATTGAGACTTGCATATAACTAGATGATTAGATATATGATGCTTTAGATCAACTAGCTATGTTTATTATTATCCATCATAGGCTAGAAATGTTATACCATTGTTGTGTCATCATAGACTAGAAATGTGGTGATTTAGTTATTCTGATATAACCTAGAAACATGAACATCTATAGTGCCAAGCTGAAAATAATTTAATATATTTATATAGTCTCTCAAATAATAAATTGGTATGGGCTTTGTACTAGCTTTATTAATATCATTGTCCCTTGACAAGTTAGAAATATGGCATTATTGTTGCCTTGTTATAGGTTGAAAATATGACACTATCATTACCTCATCATGATGTTGAAAATATGATAGTGATTAATCCAAAGCTAAATATAAATCAATTTACTTTTATGCACTAATATCTACCGAGTTGTATCTCTATCAAAAGAATTATAAAAGGATAATAAACTATTTATTTGAACACATAATGAATGAAGTTATTACTTTAATTCTGTGCCATTTGTTGATACATTGTGTCTTGTAAAATAAAAGATAGATGAATTCAAGTACTAATTATTTTTAATGTACATTTATGATTATTTAATATTATTTTAATTACTATAGTAGTTGTGAATTAATTTTTATTATGTTTTATTTAATCAAATTTAGGACAATACGGGTTAGAGATTTTTATTAAGCTATTACCTCACATCATTCTTTTATTTTTCCAAAGCTATTAGATGGTTAAACTTTAGCTAAGAGTGGAGGTCACCGATGAGAGGTGAAGTATTTAGAGCTACAATTGAATAACTGAAACTTATAATTGAGTAGCTTTTATTATTCATTAATAATAAAATTATTTTATTATGTATTAAAATGATGATTATAATTTTTAGTACTATTTTATCTTATAATTTGAGTTTTGTTTCATCCAAAGGCCTTGGGTCCATTCTCTCTATAATACGTAGCAATTTTATATAGAAAAAGTCTTTGTATACCGCCTTCCAGTGCAGGATGGCCTGCATTGGACGCAGTAATTTGCCCGCATATGGGTTTGCGCTGAAGGATTTGCCCATGGGTCCCGTATCGCAAATGCGCAAGCTCATGCGTGGATGAATCACCGAGTCCAGTGCTGATCATCCTACACTGAAGTGATGTACAAAGGCTTTTTCTTTTATATACTTGGCTTGAGCAAAGGTGGGCTTAAAATATGGCCTCAAAGATGTCACATAGGATCCTCCCCTGGAGTAAGGTTGGGAGCTAAAGGCTCATCTAGATTTACCGATATGCATGCCCAAACCTCGTTCCTATGACTTCTCTATCCAATGATGATGCCACATTCGTTTGTCATCACATAAGATGATCTCTGTTATGAGTTTCTCGTGCCAATATTCGACACACTGGCCTCAGGACATCATGTTTCTAATGCCAGTACGCAATCATCCATGTTTCTACAAAAAAAAAAAAAAAGGAAAAAAAATTTAAACAGTTTTTTGTGCTTGATGAGGTGGTCTAAAGTGTTAAGAAAAGATAAGATGGATGATATAACCCTCCATTATATGCTGATTCTTATATTAAACAATAAATTCAAATAGTATATTTGTGGCATTGGAACCTACAATCATTACACAGATTTTTTAAAAATAAAAAAAAATAAAAAGTGAGAGAAGAGAAGCACCCCCATAATTTTATTGAATCAGTGGGATTACAAGATATTAAAGGGAATAGAGATGGAGGAAAGTAGATTATAAAAGCTTTTATGAGAGTTTTTGTATATTGTGGAGCAAAGATTATCTCATATAGAAAAGAAAGAGATAATTTTATAAAGGATCAATATTCAAGAAGATTTTTTAAAAAAATTAAGTTTATCTCTTGCCATACGTCCAACATAGATGCCATCATCTATTGATCTCAACATTTTTTTTAAATGCTTTGCATGCTATTCCTTCTTAATACTATCTAAAATTAGAAAAACTAGCCCTAAAGTGCTAGCGAAGGTCTTGAAGATAGACGTTGAGAGAGGGCATGAGGTAAACAAGTGGTCCATGGATTTTCGATCAACCCCACATAGGACACATCCATTGCTTATCCTTCAAACTTTCTTAGCCAGGATGTCATCGGTATGCAATTTATTGAGAGAGGCCGACTAAAAAAAAAAAACTAATTTTCTCAAGGCAAATGCTTTCCACGCTATGGAATAGAAGGGATAAATGATACTCGGTGGTTGATAAATCTATAGAAGGACAAAACATGAACCTGCATTTTAATTGAGCTTTAAAATTGGAATGTTGTACATGGGTGGGTGAAATATTAGAGAGAGTAGATCCAAAAGATGCCTTAATTGATGGGGTACTAGTTCTGATCAGCTAGGGCCACTACTGTGCTTTATGGCTCCAAAGTGAGACCACTGAAGAGTATTTAGAGGTAGCATGGTCATAAAAGTCCTCAAAGAGAAAGGCAATGGGAAGGGAACGGTGGGGGTAGTCATTTAACTATCTTTTCATAATTTGATATTTTTTTTGTGTTGGGTAATGGGTCAAAATACGCCTAAATATCCTAATGGGCCTTGAAAGCTCATCACCGCCCTTTAGTGTGTGAATGAGAAATTGCGGAGATATTTAGTCTCATATCAGAAAAAACAAGAAAGGAAGGTTCACTTATATGGAAACCACTTCCTTGAAGCTTAAGTTCCTTAGGCTCACCATAAGTGAGAGCTTGAGGGCTCGCGCATGTGCGTGTGCGAAGGGCGCTTTATAGGTGCACTTTGCACTTCGCACGTGCGCATCGTCGCGAGGAGCTTTCAATTTTTTCTAGATCATGATGATCCGATGGTGGAGACTGATCGGATCAAGATAAGGGGCTTAGATCAATTGATCGTTGATCGATCGGATGAAGGGTCGAGATGTGGCGATCAAATCATGATCGCGATCGTGATCCAACGGTTGACACCCATCGGTTGACCAGTCAATAGGACGGTTGGTGATAAGGCACCCATTCGATCGTCGGTTAGAGATAAGTCAACGATCCGATCATGAAAAGGCATATCAAAGACATGCAACCGCCTATCTGATAACGTAATCATCAGATCACGATGATGAAAAGGCTTATCAGGATAAGGATAGGCTTATCTGATCGGCTGATCTTCAGATCACAGCCATGAAAAGGCTTATCCGATCACCTGATCTGAAGATCACGATGTCTAAAGGGCATATCAAGGGTGATAAGCCCTTAACCCTCACATCCTTTGATTTTAGAATTTAAATTAAATTAAATTCGTAGGGTTGCTTCCAAAGGATACCTAAAACCTATAAATAGGATCCTAGACCTAAGCATTTCATTCATCTCCAAGCCATTTTGAATTGAGTTCAATCTGAATCAATTCTAGTCTTCTCCTCTCTTAGGCATTTGCATACTTTCCTAAGGGTATTATAGCAATAGTGCATTGAAAAGAGAGTAGCATTCTTGGTTTGATATTTTTGGTGAATTGTAGTGCTGCTTTCATCAAAAGGAGACTGTTGTATCCTGGGAGACAATCGTTATACTGACCGTAAGCACCATTGCGGGACGAAATTGTTTTAAGGACATAGAGTGAAACTCTAGCCTTAGTCTGATTCATGAGGTAGCCACCATCTGCCAACATACACCCACCAACAATCTTAAGATAATTTTCCGTGCTACAGAAGTGCTGCTGCAGATGGCTACTATGACGACATCAGTTCAAGCCGAGAGACCGGAGAAATTCTCTGGCACGGACTTCAAGAGGTGGCAACAGAAGATGCTGTTCTACCTCACAACTCTGAACCTGGTCAGAGTGCTAAATGAAGATCCGCCTGTCCTGAAGGAAGGGGAGACCGACAAGCAAGTCATTACTGCGGTGGAGGCATGGAAGCACTCAGACTTCCTTTGCAAGAACTATATCCTGAATGGTCTGGACAATACCCTATACAATGTGTACAGTAGTATTGCTACTGCCAAGGAGTTATGGGCATCCCTGGACAAAAAGTATAAGACAGAGGATGCTGGACACAAGAAGTTTGTGGTTGGAAGGTTCCTAGACTACAAAATGGTCGACCACAAAACTATTATGGAGCAAGTCCAAGAGCTCCAGATCATCCTGCATGAAATACATGTAGAGAGAATGTCTCTAGTGAGTCATTCCAGGTAGTTGCTATCATAGAGAAGCTACCATCACTATGAAAGGACTTCAAGAACTACCTGAAGCATAAGCGGAAGGAGATGGGACTTGAAGACCTAATTGTCCGCCTTGAGGATCGAGGAGGACAATAAGAGCCAAGACAAGAAGACAGGAGAACAACCTGCTGAGCCAAAGGCCAACCTCATAGAAGGAAGAAAGAAACGCAAGTTTCCAGGCGAATGCTTTAAACAGAAGAAGGGCAATCCTAAGAAATATAAATTCAAGGAAAATGCTTTGTTTGTTGAAAGCAAGGACACAAATCCAAGGACTGTCATTTTAAGGATAAAGAAAGGAAAGAGTCAACATTACTGAAACCCTATCCAAAGAGGTATCCGAGATGATGCTGTCAGCTGTTGTATTTGAAGCAAACATGGTTGACAAAGCAAATGAATGGTACATCGACACTGAGCTACCAGACATGTCTTCTCTGATAAGAGTATGTTCTCATCATATACTCCTATCAATGGTAGAAATTTGGTCATTGGTAACTCCGCTACATCCAAGATAGAAGGACTTGGCCGCATCATTATGAAGATGACATCTGGCAAGGAGTTTCTACTGAATGATGTGCTACATGTCCCTGACATCCGAAAGAATCTTATATCAGGCTCCCTCCTAAGAAAACATGGCTGTAGGATGGTCTTTGAGTCTGATAAATTTGTACTCACTAAGGGGGGGATATTTATTGGTAGGGGTTACTTGAATAATGGATTATTCAAGGTGAATGTAATGACTGTACACAGAAACCTTGAAATAAATAAAGCTTCTTCTTCTGCTTATATGGCTGACTCTTCTTGTCTATGGCATGATAGATTAGGACATGTGAATTTTAATTCATTACGATAATTTATTAAATTAGAATTATTACCTAATCGTGAAATCGATCCACATTACAAGTGTGAAGTGTGTGTTGAAGCTAAGTTAGCAAAAACATAATTTCCATCAGTTGAAAGAAATACTAAACCTCTTGACTTAATTCACAGTGATCTATGTTACTTAAAGTCAGTTCAAACTAGAGGAGGTAAAAAGTATTTTATAACATTTATTGATGATTCAACTAGATACTGCTATGTGTATCTACTAAAGTCTAAGGATGAGGCCTTAGAAATGTTTAAATGTTATAAGAATGAAGTTGAAAATCAACTTGGGAAAAAGATTAAGGCCATAAGGAGTGATAGAGGTGGTGAATACGATGCACCTTTTGACGAATTCTGTCAAGAGCATGGCATTATTCATCAAACTACTGCTCCTTATTCTCCCCAATCTAATGGAATTGCGGAACGTAAAAACCGTACATTAAAAGAAATGATGAATGCTCTGTTAATAAATTTTGGTACACCACAGAATTTATGGGGAGAAGCAATTCTCTCAGCAAATCATATTCTTAATAAGATACCTCTTAAGAAGAAGGAAATTACTCCATATGAGTTATGGAAAGGAAAGAAGCCTTCTTACAATTACTTAAGAGTGTGGGGGTGTCTAGCTAAAGTAGCTATTCCGGATCCCAAAAAGGTCAAAATAGGACCTAAAACTATTGATTGTATATTTATTGGTTATGCACATAATAGTAGTGCTTATCGCTTTCTTGTGTATAAATCAGATATAACTGATATACAGAAAAATACAATCATGGAATCAAGGAATGCAACATTCTTTGAAGATATATTTCCAAGTAAAAGGAAATTAGAAATAAGTTCAAATAAAAGAACTTATGATGATAATACTGCTAGTAGTAGTCATCAGGAAGAATATCCTGAAGATGAACCCAGACGCAGTAAGAGACCAAGAGTTGCAAAGTTTTTTGGTCCTGATTATGTAACTTATATGTTACAAGATGAACATCAAACATTCAAGGAGGCAATGTCTAATCCAGAAGCACCCTTTTGGAAAGAAGCTGTCAATAATGAAATTGAGTCCATGATGCATAATCATACCTGGGAGTTGGTAGACTTGCCATCTGGTATGAAACCTTTAGGGTGCAAGTGGATCTTTAAGAAAAAGCTAAAGGCTGATGGATCAATTGACAAGTATAAAGCCAGATTAGTGGCTAAGGGCTTCAAACAAAAAGAAGGTATAGGCTTCTTTGATACCTATTCATCAGTAAGTAGAATAACATCTATAAGAATGTTAATTGCTTTTGCAGCCATTAACAATCTTGAAATTCATCAAATGGATGTTAAAACTGCTTTTCTGAATGGTGAATTATATGAAGAAATATACATGGAATAACTTGAGGGATTTATTGTTCTAGGACAAGAAAAAAAGATGTGTAGACTTGTTAAATCCTTATATGGATTAAAGCAAGCACCTAAGCAATGGCATATAAAATTTGATAATGTCATGTTATCAAATGGATTCAAAATAAATGAATATGACAAATGTATATATGCCAAAACCCTGCCTGAAGGGTATGTGATAATCTGCTTATATGTAGATGACCTGTTAATCATTGGTAGTAATACAGAAATGATTAAACAGACAAAGAAAATGTTAATCAAACATTTTGATATGAAAAATATGGGTGTTGCAGATGTTATACTAGGGATTCGAATCACTAGAACATCTGAAGAAATAATATTATCTCAATCTCATTATATTGAGAAAATATTAAATAAGTATAAAAAGTATGATACTAGCCCGATGAAAACACCTGTAGATGTTAATCTATATTTGGCTAAGTATACTGGAGAACCCATATCTCAATTGGAATACTCACGTATAATTGGCAGTTTAATATATATTATGAATTGCACTCGTCCTGATATAGCATATGCTGTCAATAAGTTGAGTAGATTTACAAGTAATCCAGGTCCAAATCATTGGACAGTTTAATAAGGGTATTAAGATATCTGCGATATACCCTAAGTTATGGATTACATTATTCAAGATATCCAGCTGTACTAGAAGGATACAGTGATGCAAATTGGATAGCTAACATAGAAGATACAAAATCCATAAGTGGATATGTATTCACCTTAGGAGGAGGTGTTGTGTCATGGAAATCTTCTAAGCAAATATGTATAGCTCGATCCACTATGAAATCTGAGTTTATTGCCTTAGAAAAGGAAGCTGAAGAAGCAGAATTGCTTCGAAACCTTTTAGAAGATATTCCACGTTGGTCAAAGCCTGTGTCTGCAATATGCATACATTGTGATAGTCAATCGATAATTTGCAGAGCACAGAATAAAATGTATAATGGTAAGTCTAGACATATACGTCGCAGACATAATACCATTAAGCAGTTACTTGAAATTGGTGTAATTTCTATTGACTATGTTCAGTCAAAGAAAAACCTAGCGGATCCATTAACAAAGGGGTTACCAAGAGATCAAGTAAACTGTTTATCGAGGGGAATGGGTTTAAAACCTATAACTGAAAAATCTTCATAGTGGATACCCAACCTAGCTGACTGGAGATCCCAAGATCTAGGTTCAAAAGGGACAACTAAATTATGAAGAGACTTGATAGCACTAAGGATGTATAATCCTACTCATTCCTATGATAATTGGTGCTACCTGCTAAAGGTACTAGGATAAGCATTGCTTTTAATGATTCTTATGACATGAATATTAATGTGGGGTATAACAGGATACTCTTAATAAGAATCACCTATGTGAGTGTGAACTGGGTCAATTCTATGAGAATGTTAAGGTTTAATTCTTTGAAGCACTCATGAGACCAGGAGTTGTTCGGGGCCAAAATGAACACAACCATGAGAACCAAAAGAATGCTCGGGAAGAAGTTGCGTGATTGTTATTGTCTTAGTTTACACAAAACGCTGAAAGGTTCAAGACATCATGTTCACCTTTTAGCAAGTAAACTCGATAACAACTCACTAAGGAAGGTTCAAAGTTACAAGCTACCTATCTCGATACAACTTCATCCCATTATACTCTCTTTAGTGTGTCTGCATATTCATTTGCATTAAAATCCTTTTATGTGGGGGTTTGCCTTTGTTGATCTTTGATGATCATTGATCTAAGTCTAATTTTTATTCATGTGGGGGATTGTTGGGTAATGGGCCAAAATACGCCTAAATACCCTAATGGGCCTTGAAAGCCCATCACCGCCCTTTAGTGTGTGAATAAAAAATTACGGGGACATTTAGTCCCATATCGGAAAGAACAAGAAAGGAAGGTTCACTTATATGGAAACCACTTCTTTGAAGCTTAAGTTCCTTAGGCTCACCATAAGTGGAGAGCTTGAGGGTGATGCGTAGCATCACCCTTGCGCGTGTGCGAAGGGCGCAATGGGCACTTTGTAGGCGCACTTTGCACTTCGCACATGCATATCATCGCGAGGAGCTTTAAATTTTTTCTAGATCATGATGATCAGACGGTGGAGACTGATCGGATCAAGATAAGGGGCTGAGATCAATTGATCATTGATCGATCGGATGAAGGATCGAGATGTGGTGATCAAATCATGATCGCGATCGTGATCCAACGGTTGACACCCATCGGTTGACCAGTCAACAGGACGGTTGGTGATAAGGCATCCGTCCGATCGTCGGTTGGTGATAAGGCATCCGTTCGATCGTCGGTTAGACATAAGTCAACGATCTGATCATGAAAAGGCATATCAAAGACATGCAACCGCCTATCTGATAACGTGATCATCAGATCACGATGATGAAAAGGCTTATCAGGATAAGGATAAGCTTATCTAATCGGCTAATCTTCAGATCACAGCCATGAAAAGGTTTATCCGATCGCCTGATCTGAAGATCACGATGTCTAAAGGGCATATCAAGGGTGATAAGCCCTTAACCCTCACATCCTTTGATTTTAGAATTTAAATTAAATTAAATTCGTAGGGTTGCTTCCAAAGGGTACCTAAAACCTATAAATAGGACCCTAGACCTAAGCATTTCATTCATCCCCAAGCCATTCCGAATTGAGTTCAATCTGAATCAATTCTAGTCTTCTCCTCTCTTATACATTTGCATACTTTCCTAAGGGTAGTATAGCAATAGTGCATTGAAAAGAGAGTAGCATTCTTGGTTCGATATTTTTTATGAATTGTAGTGCTGCTTTCATCAAAAGAAGACTGTTGTATCCTGGGAGACAATTGTCATACTAACCGTAAGCACCATTGCGGGATGAAATTGTCTTAAGGACATAGAGTGAAACTCTAGCCTTAGTTTGATTCATTAGGTAGCCACCATCTGCCAACATACACCCACTAACATTTTTTACCAAGTTTGAATGTCAAACAGTTTCAGAAAGCATCTAAGTTTTGGCAAATATCATTCTATAAAGGTGATGCTCTCCACACTGTTCTCCTCATCTGTATGATGTAACAACCCTCAAATAAAAGGTTCTAAATATAGGTTTTGACCAAGTAGCATTCTTCTTCTCTTGATTGTTTATAAATTTCCATGTTCAAATTACCATCAATGCTTGATCCATACTTTTGAAATTTTGGATATCCAAATTGCTTTATCTCTTGTCTCTACAATAATCTCTCAATTGACAAGGTAGTTAAATCTATTGACTAAATCTTTTCTTTACTAGAGAAAAGCCCTTTTTAACTTGTCCATGATAGGATCCCTAAGTAGGTAAGATCTTCACCATAATCTGGTGTCAGATGTGTGCCCTAGAATGAGCGAAATAGAGAGAATCTGGTAAGATAGCTGCTCACCAAATAAACGGGTCACCATAGGAGTGTGCCAGAAAGAGAGATCCTTAGAAATTAGATCAGTAACCCTCATGCTACTAGGAACATCAGTGCTGATGAAAGTAGGCCATCGTGAGATGAGAAAATCAGCAATCCATATATCCTGAACAACATCAACCGAGAATCCATCTCCTATCATCCATGAGATGTTATTCAGGATAATTAGAGCACACCGACAAACCTCCTTTCAGAAGAAAGAATGACCATGGGAAGGCTGAATATCCATTCATAGAAGGCGTCCAGTCACCGTATCTAGCATGCATAAAAGAGCTTCAGAAACAGTATGGATCAAGTAGGAACCGTGAAGCATGCTAAGCAATCAGAGACTCTCTCCTAACAGTCAGAGATTGGATTCCAAGACCCCCTTCAAAAATTGGCATGCAAATAGTGTTCCATGCCTGCAAATGAATATGATGGCCATACTGCATAGAGGCCCAGAGGAAATCTCTGAAGCATCTCTCTATCCTCCTTAGGCAAGATATCGGGATAGCAGCATTGGATGGAAGATACAGAGGAAGAAAAGTAAAAATCGAACGAATAAAGGTGATCCTTGCCATCATGGATAATCCAGTGATTTGCCAGCCGTCAATGCAGTCTCGAACCTGACGCTCGATATCAATGTAGTCACTGCTACGTGGCCGCTTTCCTGTAATAGAAATTTTCAGGTATGATAGTCGATCAGCCTTAATAGAGATCCCAAGATTTGGAGGATGGCCTCCCTAGTAGTACCAATGGTCTTCGGACTAAAGCAGATCATAGACTTTTGTAGGTTGACATTTTATCCAGAAGCCTAACAGTAGTGATGAATAATGAAAGCAAAGGTGGTCGCATTATGAGCAGTGGCTTGGCCCAGCAATATGCAATCGTCAGCGAACAGGAGATGAGAGACTGAGGGACCCAGAGAGCCCGCCATAAAGGAGGCAATGTGTAGATCCTGTTGTGCCTCATAGAATGCATGAGATAGATCATCCACAGTAAGGATGAATAAAAAAGGAAATAGTAGGCACCCCTGATGTAGCCCCACAGCCGAATAGAAGAAGTCTGATTGACTACCATTGATGATTAGAGAGAATGATGGCCTATGAATGTAGGCCATTATTCAATCATAAATAGGCCATTAAACCCAAATTCATGAAGAGTTCGGTGCAGAAATGCCTAGCTCAATCTATCATAAGCTCACTCCATATCTAGCTTAACAGTCATGAGGTACTATCTGGCAGGGGCTCGATGAAGATCATGCATAAATTCTTGAGCAATAAGGACATTATCTAAAATACTACGCTCTCTGATAAAGGCCCCCTGCTCGATGGAAATAAGGCAAGGTATCACATCCCCTAGGCGGGTGACTAAGATATGGGCATAGACCTTGTAATATATAGTGCACAGACTGATGGGCCGATAGTGTTGAGTAGAAGCATCAGTGCGTTTGGGTACAAGAGTAATGAAAGTTTGATTTCAGTCAGTAGGAATGGCTTTGGATTGAAAGGCAATCTGAATGGCCTAGACTACATCCTGAACAACAATATTCCAGTAGTGCCAGAAGAAAAAGGGTAAGAACCCATTGGGCCTAGGGGCCTTGTCAGGCCCAAGACCCCATAGCATCTGCTGAATCTCTTCAACTGTGATCAATCTGATAAGAAGATCACTCTTATGTGTAGAAACCTTCTTAGAGATCGGGATCTAGTGAATAGGAGCCCCCTTGCTAGTCAACTCAGTCCATCTGGACTAAAAGAAGTGAAATAGCTGATCTTGAATGATGTGGATATCTTTATGCTAATGGCCTTCCTCATCAGCAAGCCACCAAATCCTGTTCCCTGCACGTTGCTTCAGGGTGGTCTGATGAAAAAATTTGGTATTATGATCCCCATCGCGAATCCACTATATCTGCAACCTCTGCCTCTAGAAAATCTTCTGCTGCTGAAGAAGAGAGTGATGAAGTGCTAGCTTAGCCCAGAGAGATGTGAGGTCGGAATCAGGGAGACAACCTTCCTGATCCTCTTTGGTCTGGAGAGTGATAATATCAGCTTCCACCAACTCAACTTTTCTCACTAAGTCCCCAACCTCAATCTATTCCATATGAATAGCCTGCGCCTAGCTAGCTTAAGATGCCTTGATAACCTATAAGTAGCACTGCCTCTGACAGTTGTTCACCAAACCTAGGAGATAAGGGTCCGAGCCGAGGAATAGAAAGTCCAGAACTGCTCAAATTGAAACTGTCTCCGCTGCTGAGTATCAACCTCAGTAGATATCAGAATAGGAGAGTGATCCGAGGCAATCCTAGGCAGGTAAGTAACAGCAGCAGAAGGGTACTAATAGAGCCGTTGGGTCGTAGCCATAGCTCTATCCAGTCTCTCCCAAACATGAGCAGAACCCTGGCGATTATTACACCAAGTGAATTGAGAACCTAAGAACCCCAAATTTAGCAATCCAGCAGAAGAAATGAAGGACCTAAACTCAGAAATGTCCATTGAGTCTACAAACTGTCTACCTCCTTTCTTTTCATTGGCCCCAATAATGCAATTGAAGTCACCGGCAATGATAGATGGAAAACCCTAAGCAAGAAGAGAGAGAATCTCAGACCAAAGAATATGCCTCTTCCAAAAATCAGTACTAGCATAAACACTCGATAGAAGCCAGGGGTCAGACGTCCCCTTTGAGATAACAAGAGCAACCTGTTGGTTGCACTGATGAAAGACATCCATTCTGATGGAGGTGTTGCACCAAATAGCCAAATACCTCCTGATAGGCCTATAGACTCTACTGCATAAGAATACCAGGATCTAAAAATCTATCTTCTAAATCGGGCCAGGCTATCACCCGACAATCGGGTTTCCAAAAGAACATAGATATCAAAATTGTATAACTGCATCAGTCTCCCAAAAGAGGAGTGGAACGAAGGTTTACGAGCTCCTCTAACATTCCAAATTAGTATCTTCATTTACTAATTGGGGAAAGCTGGGACCCAGCCTAGTCCTCCAACATATCATTATCAGAAGGGCACCCAATAGCTAGGGTACCACCCTCAGTCTTCTGTATAATACAGTCCATCAGAAGGGTATCCTGCATTAGAACATCAGACTCTAATGGTCGGGGGGATGCAGGTAAGATCTGAGTATCCTTGCCCTAACCCTGGATGGCATCTTGATGCACGAGACTACCGAGTCGTGACATCATCCCTCCATCTTAGTTGACTGGGAAAGCACAACCTTCTCCCCAGCTTGGACCAAACCCTGACTACAAGAAGGCTTATCACTCGTGCCAGTCAAAACTACAGGGCCTCGAGTTGAGTTCGAAGATACTAAAAAAGTAAATTTGTCCAATTTAATATTTGAACTAGATAATAAAGCTTTTCCTTTTCTTTTATCAATTTTGGAAACAACTCGTTGAGTTTGAGATTCCGCAGACCTGGCCCGCTTTGATGGACCCGGGTGGGCATCCTTTCGGACCGTGGGCCTTTCAGCCCATTTGTCAGTACCAAAAAGGGCAAAGGGGTTTTCAGTAGATAGCATAGAAATCAGATGTGGCTGAGGGCCACATAACTCTGATTGAGTTTTAGACTTAGAGAGAGGCTCGATTTCAGACAAACCGGCACGCTGGCCTCTAGCCGGCATGGCTCCAAAGCCTTGGTGACCCAGCTTCTTTCCATCTGCCTTCTAAGCCGAATCAAGCTTTACCAGCTCTTGCCAACCATCCATCGGGATCAATCGAGGAGCAAAGCTAGTGGGGTCGGCAGCCGTTTGGGGCTTCCTCTTCGGTTCCAGAGGATAGCCAAGGAAGGTTCTCCGCTGATGAAGAGCTGCCATCCAAGGTCCAAAATTGGAAGCAGCCAAAGAAGATTCTGATACCAGAGATATGTAGAGATCCGTAGGTGGAACAAATCCCCTCAAGATGTTCATAAGCGAACTACTGCGAGAAGGGAGAACGATTCCCCCTCACTCGGACTCCCGGTCGAAGAGGTCTCCATAGGTTGATTCTCACACAGGCCCAAGTGAAACCACCCCTTATCTTCTCTTTAGTTGAGGTGTCGGAGAAGACAAAATGGCCAGCCGATGAGAGGATTGAATGCAGTATATCGTCAGTCCATAACTGCATTGGCAAGTTGGGCAGCCGAACCCAGAGGAGAGCAGAAGCCACAGAGTCTGCTACAGAAAAGAACTCTGTTCTCCAAGCTTTGGTGGCAATCGGTTAGCCGTTGGCAACCCATGGCCACCCCAGGACCATTTCCTTTGCATTCATGTTAGAGAAGCAGAAGATGTAGCACGTGTTGGGATATGTGCCCATAAACAAATGATATTTGTTATTTTGCTAAATATTTGAGAAATTTTTCAATATTATACTTGCATGCATGTTATGATGCTTTATAAATATCAAAAATTCTTGGATTATTTAAATATGACTTTAAATATTGTATATAAGTGTTATATACAGAGGATAATATTTAAAGTAGAATAATCTAAACTTGTTCGTAATTATAAATTAAAATTGCAATAGGGATCTTTAATTTAAAATTACTAGCGCGGTTCATTACATTCTGAATGAAACGATCTTATCCGGATTGTTGATAATGAGATTATCGAAATGAAAGTGCTTTATATAATTTAATTATATAGGACTGGAACACGATTAATTATGAATCTCTAATAAATTCAGTTGTTAAAATAGAGAATTCAAAATTAATCAATGATGGTCATATGTGAATCGATTTTAATTCTGAGTAATTAATAGACTCCTATTTATTGTATTATATTTTTTCACTTATCGGGTAATGATACAGAAACATAGTATCAAATTCTTGGTATATTGAAAATATAATAACATAAGAAGCCAAAAATATTAATATACAAGATGAAATCCATTCCTTCGTAAAGAAGTCAGATAGACGGTTCCATAAGTGTTGATTCGGGACTTGAATAATAAGAGCGCTCAATTTATGATTGGATCATAAATATATTATTCATTATAGAATCAATGGTACTTATGAATAAAGATGTGATTAAAGAGGTTAACGAAAAATGCCTAGCTTTAATCATGAACCATTTATTGAGGATTGATTTATATGCAGTGACTATATCAATGAAATCCTTATAAATATAATTAATTTTATAATTTTAAAAGTGCAATTCCAAATTTTTAATGGAGTAATTTGGAATTAATAATTGATTTATATGCAGTGACTATATCAATGAAATCCTTATAAATATAATTAATTTTATAATTTTGAAAGTGCAATTCCAAATTTTTAATGGAGTAATTTGGAATTAATAATTTTGATATTTTAATTAAGATGTTAATTGAATGTCAAAATTATTGGAGCTTAGAATTATAATGTCCATAGTTCCTTTGGATGGCTCCATTAAATTATGTGAACTTTATGATATGTTGGGTTGAGTTATTAATTTGGAATTGAGAATTCTAAATTATTTTTCATATAAAAATTATTTGGATTAATTTCTATTATACGGTGTGTTAGGAAACACATTATAGGTATATTCCACGAGAAGAGTCGTAAAAATTTATTTAGTTGTTGAAGAAATAAATATATGATCGTGAGAGAGCCTTTCTCTCTTCCGTAATGTTCTATGATAAATATGTCGAACCAACAATTGGTTGTTGGATCGATATGCATTAAAGTAATTCAAAACTTATTTTTAAGTTTTAATTAATTAATTAATTAATTAATTAAAGGGATTGATAGTTGTTATTCTCTATGAATATGAACAAAAATGATCAACCGAGAAGAACATCGGAACAAGAATGATCAACCACGAAGAGTTCCTCCTTCAACTTCACTTTATCTCATGAGTTGAGAATACAAAATAAATTAAATTGAGTTATGTAATCTCAACCCATATCAAAAGGAACGCTCGTTCGTGTTCATCATAATCTGGAGAACGTTTGGAAAGATCCGTGGTGATCAAAGGATTTGGTGATTCCAAGGTATCGTTCGTGAAGAACAAAAGGTTGATTTCTCAATCTCCTTTTTGTTTTTGTTATTAAATTAATACGGGTATAGATCATGCTAACTAAAATTTTTAAGATATGTGATTTGATCTGTATCTTGTTTCCATTAAGATAAGTGATTTGATCATTATCACGCTTCTACAAACATCTCAGAATCATTCTGAGATAACCTTCAATTGGTATCAGAGCAGGTTATACCCCTATTAATTTAATAATTATTTATACGATAATTGGGTAGGCACTCATGCATAATATGCTTTTAATATTTTCTTGTATTGCCGTCACCTTAGCTTCCCAAGTCCTAGGCAAGGAACGCAAGACCTTTTTCACAAGATCAGAATTATTATAAGATTTACCAAGACTTTTTAAACCATTAACTATGTCAGTAAATCTTGTAAACATATCAGCAATAGATTCACATGCATCCATTTTAAACAATTCATATTTATAAACTAGCATGTTAATCTTGGATTCCTTGACTTGATTTGTTCCCTCATGGGTAACTTCAAGTCTATCCCAGATTTCCTTAGCAGAAATGCAAATAGATATGCGATTGAATTCATTTGCATCTAATGAACAGTATAAGACATTCATAGCTTTGGCATTGAGTTGTGCCAATTTTCTATCATGTTCATCCCATTCCATTTTTGGTTTAGGAATCTCCATGCCATTAACTCTAGCAGTGGGTATGTGTGGTCCATTGACTATAATACTCCATAGATCATAGTCAAGTGCTTGAATGAATATTTTCATTCTAGCTTTCCAATAACCATAGTTAGAACCATTAAACAAGGGTGGTCTATTAGTAGATTGACCTTCGGAAAAGATGAACCAGCTTGAGTTTCCATGTGGATCTTTGACTCTTGATCGTTAGATCAAATCAAATGAGCACTAGCTCTGATACCAATTGTTGGTCCAGATAGCAACCCAAGAGGGGGGGTGAATTGGGTTTTTCAAAAATTAAACTCTTTTGAATAGATAACCCCCAGCGGAAATAAAAACTTAGATTCACAGATTTAAAACTAAGCAACTATAAATGAAGAGTTGAAGATAAAGAGACAATCACGGCAAACACAATAGATTTTATAGTGGTTCGGTGTACCTACACCTACGTCCACTCCCAAGTACCTCTTGGGTCCACACTATAATCAAACTGATTACAGCAGAGTTGTTTTGCAAGCTCACAACTCAAACTTGTTGTTTTCCCGGGCGCACAACGAACCCAGCTGGTTTTCAAGGCTCACCAGCACAAAACCTAAAACCACAAGCAAATGCTTGCACAAGGCTAACTGCCTCAACTGAATCAATCACCAGATTGACCCAGCAAACAGTATAATGAGTTTACAAATGCAAACTGCTCCTTCAATGAGAAAATATACAATAATAAAATAATAAATAGAGATTAGGAACCAAAGCATGATTCGAAGATCTTGGTGGCTTCTTCCTTCTCTTCCTTTGAATGGATCTTCCTTTGGATATGCTCTTGAGGTTCAGAAGATTGAAAAACTAGGGCTTCTCCCTTCTTTTAAGATTTCTTCTAAGTAGAACAGCAAAGGCTTGGAATCTCTTTCTCTTTTCTTGGGGAATGAGTATGATCTTTTCTTATAGGTGTTCCCTCTTTTCTTTTCTGATGGATCTCAAGGATTTTCTCTATTCTTTTCTTTTTGCCTCTTTCTTGATTTTTCCTCTCTTCTTATTTGGGATGCAATCACCCCTCTTCTTATAGATTCGATTAATTCACAAATAGTGCAAAACTATCCGTTAGAAGCAAGTGAAAAAGGATTAGATCCATAAATAACAATAGCCGTTAGGATTAAAATTGATAAAGTTAAAGTTTAGAGTCGTTCTGACAGTTCTGGAGCCGTGTCTGACATTCTGGAGTCGGCTCTGGTTTTTCTGGAGTCGGCTCTAACTCGAAATAATTTAATCCGCTCGATCTGGAGTCGTCTCTGACTTTTCTGGGGTCGACACAAAATTCTTCTGGAGTCGACTCTAACAGTCCGGGAGTCGACTCTAAGTCGTGGCCTGAAAATCCAACGTTTTGTTGTTTCTGATAGAGTCGGCTCTCACAGTTCCGGAGTTGACTCTAAGTCCGTACCGTTTTCCAGAGTCGGCTCTGCGATTCCATGTGTCGACTCTAATGTCTGCAGTCTTACCTTGACATTAGATTCAAACCAGAACTTAATTTTTCTTCTTGCTTTTGATCATTAAATAGACTTATAAACTGAAAGACTTAATCAAAATCATTAGTAACATCAAATGTTATACTCAAATAGTTTTGTTAATCATCAAAATCCTCAATTGGGTCAACAGTTAGCTTAATAGCTAACTACTTTTTCTTTTCTCCCTCCACGTTGCATGAAAGTTTTCATTGGAGTTAGCTAACAAGCTAACTACTTTATAAGTCATTTCATTCCTAGCCGCATGAAACTTGAATTGAGTTAGCTCTTGAGCTAACTACTTTTTTACATGGCCTCATGCACTTTTTAAATAGCTAACTAAAGAGCTAGCTAAAATTCAAACTCTCTCTGTTCATGAAAATGTGGGATGTTTGTCTATGTGGCTAGTTAGCTAAAGAGCTAACTAGTTTGTATTTTAGCTACCTTTCAAGCTAACTACTCTATTTTTTTATGGTAGATTTTTCCTCCAAGCCGTGCACACTTCCAAACAAGGTAACTGGGGAGTTAACCACTTTATTCTCTTTGACACATAAATTCTCATTTGAGTTAGCTAAATAGCTAACTCCTTGGCATTAAAGCATGAAACCTTGAATGGGGAGTTAACTATTTTTCCTGGACTTTTTTTTTCAGCCTTGAGCTAGCTCACTAGCTAGCTACTTTATTTTGGATTGAGGCTGATTTCTTGCCGTGGAGCCTTGCTAGCTAGCTAGCTAGTTTGGGATGTTTAGTTAGCCTTTCTTAGCTAGCTTTTACTCTCTCTTTTCTCCTCAATGGCCGCATGTCTTCTTGAGGGTTGCTGGAAATTAATTCCAGCCAACCAACTCTCTCAAATATTAAATGCTCTCTCTCTCTCTTTTAATTATATTTCTGTTTCATGGTTACTGACATTTTCTTTTGTGTTTGACAGAGATCTTTGAAAATAAATTCAAACGGTTATATTTCTTCTTGTTTTAAATTTTCTTTATTTACCAATGCGTCTAACGGACATTATTTTTGTTTTGGTTTAAATAGATGTGATTAGAGGAACACCTAGACGATTCTTGATGATTTTTGTTGATTCTTGACGATTTTTGTTGACGAATCTTTGAAAATCTGAAAAAAAAAGAAAAGAAAGAAATCAAAAGAGAGTGTTCATTGCATATTTTTCTGAGTATTCAAGAGCAAGTTCTTGTGCTGTGAAGTCGATCCTTGCTCAAGTCATCCAAATCCGATGAAGCATTCAAAAGTCTCAGCTACCTCGGAGATCCATATCCATTGCTGAAGATTTGCTTCAAAATTTGTAAAGTTCTTCTTTGAATATTTGCTCAAGTTATGAGCTATTTGTTAACTATTCTGAAATTATTTGTAATAGGGTTAGAGATAACCCTAAGATTGTTGTTTGGCTTCCTTGTGCCATGAAACAAGAGGACTAGCCGGGAAGGCTAGGGGCCTGGCTTCCTTGTGCCGTTAAACAAGAGGACTAATCGGGAAGGCTAGGGGTTTGGCTGCCTTGTGCCATAAAAAAGAGGACTAGCCAGGAAGGCTAGGGGTTGTAATCGTTGTGATATGATTAGTGAAATTCCCAAAGGGTTTTTGAGGAGTGGACGTAGGAGCCGAGTTTGGCACCGAACCACTATAAACCCTATTGTGTTTGTGATTGCTTATTATGTGTGATTTTGTTTCGTTTACTCCACTACACCGCTACGAACTAATTTTTAACTAGTGATTAAGCACATATCTGCGCTAGTAATTAATTAATTTTTAAAACCCAATTCACCCCCCTCTTGGGTTACTACATCTGGGCAACAAGTGGTATCAGAGCAGTGCTCTTGATTTATAGATTTAAAGCTTGGAGCTAAAGATCAGTGGCAATCCAAATGGGATCTATGTTGATCGAAGGACAATCAACTAATAGACCACCTTTGTTCAATGGAACAAATTACACATATTGGAAAGCACAAATGAAAATCTTCATTCAAGCACTTGATTATGATTTATGGGGAATCATAATTAATGGACCACACACACCCACTGTTAAGATTGATAATATTGATATTGCAAAGCCTGAATCAGAATGGGATGAGCAAGATAAGAAATTAGCACAATTAAATGCAAAGCTATGAATGTTCTTTATTGTTCTCTTAGATGCAAATGATTTAATCGTATATCTACTTGCATTCTGCTAAAGAGATTTGGGATAGACTTGAAGTTACCCATGAGGGTACTAATCAAGTCAAGGAATCCAAAATTAATATGCTTGTTCATAAGTATGAATTATTTAAGATGGATTCAGTGAAAATATCACTGATATGTTTACAAGATTTACTGATATATTAATGGTTTAAAAAGTTGGTAAATCTTATGCTAACAGTGATCTTGTGAGAAAAATTTTAAGATCTTTGCCTAGATCATGGGAAGCAAAAGTGACTGCAATACAAGAAGCAAAAGACCTCAATACTTTATCCTTGAAGAATTAGTGGGATCTTGATGACTCATGAACTCAACAATGACAACATGTTGATGAAGATGATTCAAAGAAGAAAAGGACTATGGCATTAAGAGTTTGTTCAAGATGAGGAAAGTGAGGAAGAAACTGATAGTGAAAAAGATGATGAAATGGCACTCATCTCCAGAAAATTCAAGAAATTTATGAGGAGAAAGAAATTTGAAAAAGAAAAATATTTACCAAAGGAGATCATAGTAAAGAAAAGGAAAGAAGTGAACCTCCTATATGCTTTGAGTGCAAGAAGCCTGGACATATCAAACCTGAATGTCCAATTGAAGAAAGGATTTAAGAAAATAAAGAAGAAGGCTATGTTGGCTACATGGAGGACAGTGAAGCAACAAGTTCGAAGAGAAGAAAAGACTGAAGTTGCCAATGTATGCTTCATGGCTGATGATAATGAGGTAAGTCCTAGTTTTCTAGATGACTTTACTTTTGATGAATTGCATGGTGCATTTTATGAATGTAGATGATTTTGCAAAATTAAGTTCAAAGAACAAAGATTTGAAAAATGAAATTAAAGAACTTATTCTTGAAAAAGAAAGAATTTCAAATAAAATGAATCATTGTTAAAGGAAAACCAAGATTTGAAAAATGAAGTGATAAATTAAGACCTATTATTGATAAATTTACTTTGAGTTCAGAAAACTTAGAAATGATATTAAATAGTCAAAGGGTTGTTTATAATAGAGCTGGTCTTGGATAATCCTATTGAAAGACAAAAATTTTGAAAAATATTTATGTGCATGCTGATGATTCAACTAAAATTACATGCTTTAAATGTGGTAAATTAGGACACAAAGCATATATTGTCACACACACAAAGTTAAAAAATATGGGTTCCAAAAGGAACTATTTTAACTAACCATGAAGGACCCAAGAAAGCTTGGGTACCTAAAGCAAAACTTAAAATGTGTTGCAGGTGTGTCTTGCACCCGAGCAACTAAAGAAATGGTACTTGGATAGTGGTGCTCAAGACACATGACGGGTGATGAATCTCAATTCATCACTTGAAGCAAAAGATGAGGTGTTGTTACTTTTGGTGATAATGGCCAAGGCCAAATTATGGGCATTGGTAAAAAAGGTATCACACCTCATCTTTTATTGATAATGTCTTATTGTGAATGGATTAAAACATAATTTATTAAGTATTAGTCAATTATGTGACAAAGGATTTAAAGTTATATTTGAATCTTCTTTATGCACTGTTACTAATCCTACAAATGATAATATGAAATTTATTGGTCATAGCATGGCAATGTATACTTGTTGATTTAAATGATTTGAATGATCAATGTTCATTGCCTAGTTGCTATAATAAAAAATGATAATAGTTGGTTATGGCATCGTAGATTAGGTCATGCAAGCACACATTTATTTCTAAATTAATAAAATGGATTTAGTAAAGGTTTGCCAAAACTTATTTTGAAAAAATAAAATCTGTGATGCATGTCAATTTGGAAAACAAACAAGAAGCATCTTTTAAATCTAAAAATTGTTTCAACTACTAGGACCTTAGAGCTACTTGCACATGGATTTTTGGACCTACTAGAACCACAAGTCTAGGAGGAAAGAAATATGGTCTTGTGATGTAGATGATTACTCTAGATTTTTGGGTTTTATTTTAGCTCACAAAGATGAAGCTTTCCTCATTTCAAAAATTATTTAAAAAATTACAAATGAAAAAATTCTAGTGTCTATTAGAAGTGATCATGGAAAAGAATTTGAAAATCAATATTTTGAAAATTTTTGTAATGAAAATGGAATTGAATCATAATTTTTCTGCACCCAGAACACCTCAACAAAATGGAGTAGTAGAAAGAAAGAATAGAACTTTAGAAGACATGGCCCGTACCATGCTATGTGAAAGTAATCTCCCAAAATATTTTTGGGCTGAAGCTATAACACTGCATGTTATTTTAAATCGAGCATTAATAGACCATCTTGAAAAAGACTCCTATGAACTTTGGAAAGGAAGAAAACCAAATTGGTTATTTTCATGCATTTGGATGTAAATGTTTTGTTTTAATAATGGAAAAACAAACCTTGATAAATTTGATGCTAAATCTGATGAAGGAATTTTTCTAGGTTATTCTAAATAGTAGAGGTTTTAGAGTTTTTAACAAAAAGACCTTAGTAGTTGAAGAATCCATTCATGTTATTTTGATGAATCTAATGATCTTCCATTAAGGAAGAGAAAAGGTATAAATGATGCAGATGAAATTGAAGATAAACTCAAAAATATCACCTTGAAGGACAAGGAGGATCAGATACAAGAGGTAAATGAAGAAAGCAATACTAATCCACCTGAAGCCTCACAAGGTAATGATGATTTAGAAAGAGGATGGAGGTATGTTCACAGTCATCCTAAAGAACAAATTATTGGTGATCCATCTCAAGGAATTAGGACTAGATCATCATTTAGAGATATTATAATAACTTGCATTTGTTTCTAAAATTGAACCTAAATGCTAGAAGAAGCTAAAAAGATATTGATTGGATAAATAGCAATGCATGAAGAACTTAATCAATTTGAAAGAAATAATGTTGGACTCTTATTGAAAGACCTAATGATCATCAAATTATAGGAACTAAATGGGTTTTTAGAAATAAATTAGATGAAATGGTAACATAATTAGAAATAAAGCTAGACTAGTGCTAAGGGATATAATCAAGAAGAAGGAATTGATTTTGATGAAACTTTGCCCCTGTTGCTAGATTAGAAGCTTCAGATTACTTCTTGCATTTGCATGCTTTATGAATTTTAAACTTATTTCAAATGGATGTTAAAAGCGCTTTCCTAAATGGATTATTGCTGAACAAGTTTTTATGGAACAACCACCCGGTTTTGAAAATCACTTGTTTCCAAACCACGTATTTAAATTAAACAAAGCTTTGTATGGTTTGAAGCAAGCACCCCGAGCTTGGTATGATAGATTAAGCAAATTCTTGATTAGTAATGACTTCATTCGAGGAAATGTGATAAACTTATTTTTAAAAGAAAAATAATGATTTTAATTATTCAAATCTATGTAGATGATATCATTTTTGGTGCCACTAATGATTCTTTATGCAAAGATTTGCTAAGCTTATGCAGGGAGAATTCGAGATGAGCATGATGGGAGAACTAAATTTTTTCTCGGACTTCAAATCAAACAAAGCAAAGAGGGATCTTCATAAGCCAATCCAAATACATCAAGGAAATGATCAAAAAGTTTGGCATGGAGATATCTAAAGTATCGGTACCCAATGAGCTCATCTTGTAGACTTGAATCTTATAATTCTGAAAAATCTGTTGATTTAAAACTTTATAGAGGTATGATAGGATCTTTATTATACTTAACTGCTAGTAGACCTGATATCTTGTTTAGTGTTTGCATGTGTGCCAGATATCAAGCTAATCCTAAAGAATCACACTTGCTTGCTGTTAAAAGAATATTTAAATATTTAAATGGAACTTTAGGACTTTGGTATGACAGATAATCTAGCATTGACTTAATAGGATACACAGATTCTGACTTTGCTGGATGTAAATTAGATAGAAAATCAACTGGAACTTGCCAATTCCTAGGTGTAACTTAATCTCATGGTTTAGCAAGAAGCAAACTTCAGTAGCATTGTCTACGCCGAGCCGAATACATTGCAGCTGGAAGTTGCTGTGCTCAAATTTTATGGATTAAGCAGCAACTAGAGGATTATGGTATCAAACAGAAAATACCAATAAAATGTGATAACACTAGTGCAATTAATTTAACTAAGAATCCCATTCAACATTCAAGAACTAAACATATAGAAATTAGACATCATTTCATTAGGGATCATGTTAATAATGGTGACATTGTACTAGAATTCTTATGTACTGAAAAACAACTAGCAGATATTTTTACTAAACCATTAGAAGAATCGAAATTTTATGAAATTAGAAGAGAACTTGGAATGATTGATCCATCTATTTAATTATGCATATGGTACTTGACTTTATGATTAAATATCATGGTTAGCATGTGTTGCTTGACTAATCTTAATCTAATCAATCAAATCCCTTCATGAAATATCTTTAAATTGCAATTATTGCTTTTGTCTTTTAGTGTGTTAGTTAGCTGAATAGTTAACTGATTTTGCCCATCTCCCTTTCATGAAACGGCCACCTACCTTATTCTTGTTTTATTTAAAGTAGTCAACTGACCAGGCAACCAACCAGCCACCTGATCAGTTAACCGCTTTAGATCTTTATATAAAAGCCTTTACATCTCTCATCTCACACATTTTTCATCAAGAAAATCTTCTCCTCCACGCCTTCTCCAAAACGTCTCCCACCTTCTCTTTATTCTTCTTCAAGCCTCAAATCTTTCTACATCTAGAAGAAAGGGAATGGCTCCAAAGAAAAATCGACTCATTCAAGAGAGGAGTCCTCCGATCTTCCTAAGAAGCCTTCTTCTTCTTCTTCAAGATGTATCTTTCCATCAATTACCACTAGATCAATAGCAAATGGAAGGTTAGTAGATTGTAATTTCCTAGAACAAGAAGAGTTTAAGATAGGAAAACTACTTGCATTTCAAGGTTGGTTAAATCTTTTATCCATTAAAAAGCCTATCTTTCCAAATTTAATATATGAGTTTTATGAGAATATAAATTTTGGTGATGGAACCATAACATTAATTGTCAAAAATGTTAAAATCCATTTTGATAGGAAAATGCTAGGTTCCGCCTTAGGTATTCCATCAAATGGTGTTCTAGTAAACTTCCCAAGTGAAAGAAGCTATAAAATTGCAATGATTTTAGGCTTAGAGGATCATGATGCTAATATAGTTAATCTTGATGCAAACATGTTATCTATTGAAAATAGATTGCTACATAGCATCATTGCAAAGATTTTTGCTCCTCGTGCTAGATCGTTTAATGCTGTAACTGATAGAGATATAGGTATAATGTTTGATATATTAGAAGAAACTCCCTTAAACTTTCCTGAATTAATGATGATAATTATGAAAGAAGCTGTAGGTAGATCTAAAGCTGCATTACCATACGGGATGTTTCTCACCTAAGTGTTTGAATTTTACCATAAAACTCAAAGGAGAAACGAATGTAGCATTACGTCACACTGATATATTTAATGCTCATTCCCTCTATCGTATGTATTATGCTAAATGAAATGGTATATGGACTAAAGTTAGGTCTAGAACTGGTGATAAACCTGCTCTTCAACCAACAAATTTAGTACCTTCAGATCCACCTCCACCTGCTTGTTCTCCTCCAAACTTCTTTAATTTTGATTATCATCAACCCAATCCATACTTAGCTGGAATGACTGAACCAAATCCATTTTTAAATGAACCTCCTGATATACCCGAATCTTCAAATCGATATAACAACCCAACTTCCACTCTTCCTACCATGTTAATCAGTGAAGATCAAATTCAGCGGATTATCTGTGAACTTTCCATTGCTGTATCAAATCGGAGTACCAGTGATAGTAATTCATCTGTTAATGACTTCACTATGGCACCCCATATCTCCTCAGTTTTTGAAACTCTTTCCCAATTAATCATGACTCAAAAACAACTTGTCCATGATGTTAGTGTGCTTAATGGCCGAGTGTTCCACCAAAATGAATATTCAGTGGATCGTATCTTGAGAGAAGTTGACCTAATGAAATCCAAGTTGGAAGCCTTTGAAAGTAAAGCTGAATGGGTAACTTATCAAATGAGATGTAATGAAAGCCAAACTAAGGATGCATCGAATGCTTTTGATCACCTGAACGCATCTACCGTGAAGCTTAGCAGTCTCGTGGAAACCTACATTGGCCTCACTGCTACCTCAGCTCTTGGTGCATCGTTCTCTCATCCACATCTTTGGACGCCTCCTCCACAACCATCAGATGATGTCCCTGGATCGCCCAGACTGGACGGATCCTCTAAGCAACCTAAAGTTATCTCTTCAGATGATGATGCATGACTTCATATTGTACTATGTTTGTTCTCTGCTTTGTGTAATGCTTGTAATATTTATCTTATGAGTGATGAATGTTTAGGACAATGGTTTGTAATATTTATCTTATGCTTGACTTGACAATGTATTATGTTTGACTTAATATAAGTATTGTATGCATCTTTTCTTCATGAATTGTGCGTTGGATTATTGCATATTCTCAAATCGTCTTTTTGATCAATGACAAAAGGAGGAGAAGAATAATGCATAAAATGAAATTATGGAGAAAATCATGCACTCCATATATTCAGGGGGAGATTAATATGTTCAGGGGGAGATTACATATTTTCTTTGCATGCTTAATGGTTTTGTATGTTTTTGTCATCATCAAAAAGGGGGAGATTGTTGGCCCCTAGATTGATTTTGATGATTACAAAACAATTAAGACTATGTTTATTAGGAAAATTAATATTATTGCAGGGATGTACATGTGTCGTACAGGTCAGCATTATCAAGCAAAATTTTATTCATTACAAAGAAGCTTATTTTCTCTTGTCTAAAATATAGCTAATTAATTCTTTATTGCTTGAATTATTGCATGACTATGTAAGATAGATTATTTCCCTCCTTAGCTAGCTTCCCCCACTTGCTAGTTAATTTATTTTTCTCTCACATTGAAGCTGGCCGAACCATGCATGGGACTAGTTAGCTTATTAGCTAACTTCTTCCTTCTCCTAGTTGACTGGTTGGCCTCTAGAGCCAACTATTTAGTGTTGATTTTCCACTTGGCCGATCACTCCTTGGAATCAGCTAGCTGGGCAGCTAGCTGGTTAGTTCATTGGAGTTAGCTAAATATCACTTGGAGCTAACTATTTTCTTCTTGCAGGTTACTTGGCCGAATGGATTAAAAATCTAGCTAGCTGGAGAGCTAGCTTGCCTTGGGCGGTTTGCATGAAAAATCTACTCTAGCTAGCTAACAAGCTAGCTAACCTTTTTTTTTTTTTTTTTGTTTTTCATGGCCGAATGGAATTTGAAAGCAGTTAGCTTAATAGCTAACTACTTTTTCTTTTCTCCCTCCATATTGCATGAAAGTTTTCATTGGAGTTAGCTAACAAGCTAACTACTTTATAAGTCTTTTCATTCTTAGCCGCATGAAACTTGAATTGAGTTAGCTCTTGAGCTAACTACTTTTTTACATGGCCTCATGCACTTTTTAAATAGCTAACTAAAGAGCTAGCTAAAATTCAAACTCTCTCTGTTCATGAAAACGTGGGATGCTTGTCTATGTGGCTAGTTAGCTAAAGAGCTAACTAGTTTGTATCTTAGCTACCTTTCAAGCTAACTACTCTATTTTTTATGGCAGATTTTTCCTCCAAGCCGTGCACACTTCCAAACAAGGTAACTGGGGAGTTAACCACTTTATTCTCCTTGCCACATGAATTCTCATTTGAGTTAGCTAAATAGCTAATTCCTTGGCATTAAAGCATGAAACCTTGAATGGGGAGTTAACTATTTTTCCTGGACTTCTTTTTCAGTCGTATGGTTTTTAAATTGAGCTAGCTCACTAGCTAGCTACTTTATTTTGGATTGAGGCTGATTTCTTGCCATGGAGCCTTTCTAGCTAGCTAGCTTGGGATGTTTAGTTAGCCTTGCTTAGCTAGCTTTTACTCTCTTTTTCTCATCCATGGCCGCACGTCTTCTTGAGGGTTGCTGGAAATTAATTCCAGCCAACCAACTCTCTCAAATATTAAATGCTCTCTCTCTCTCTTAATTATATTTCTATTTCATAGTTACTGACATTTTCTTGACAGAGATCTTTCTTTGCCAAAGGATTAAATGCAATCAATGTTTAGGAAAATAAATTCAAACAGTTATATTTCTTCCCGTTTTTAATTTTCTCTATTTACCAATGTGTCTAACGGACATTATTTTTATTTTGGTTTAAATAGATGTGATCAGAGGAACACCTAGACGATTCTTGACGATTTTTGTTGATGAATCTTTGAAAATCTGAAAAAGAAAAAGAGAAAGAAAGAAATCAAAAGAGAGTGTTCATTGCATATTTTTTGGAGTATTGAAGAGCAAATTCTTGTGCTGTGCAGTTGACAAACCTCAATCCTTGCCCAAGTCATCCAGATCCGGTGAAGCATTCAAAATTCTCAGCTACCTCGGAGATCCATATCCATTGCTGAAGATTTGCTTCGAAATTTGTAAAGTTCTTCTTTGAATATTTGCTCAAGTTATGAGCTTTTTGTTAACTATTCTGAAATTATTTGTAATAGGGTTAGAGATAACCCTAAGATTGTTGTTTGGCTTCCTTGTGCCGTAAAACAAGAGGACTAACCGGGAAGGCTAGGGGCCTAGCTTCCTTGTGCCGTTAAACAAGAGGACTAGTCGGAAAGGATAGGGGTTTGGCTGCCTTATGCCGTGAAACAAGAGGACTAGCCGGGAAGGCTAGGGGTTGTAATCGTTGTGATATGATTAGTGAAATTCCTAAAGGGTTTTTGGGGAGTGGACGTAGGATCTGAGTTTGGCACCGAACCACTATAAACCCTATTATGTTTGTGATTGCTTATTGTGTGTGATTTTATTTCATGCACTCCACTACACTGCTGCGAACTAATTTTTAACTAGTGATTAAGCACATATATGCGCTAGTAATTAATTTTTTTTTTAAATACCCAATTCACCCCCCTCTTTGGTTACTACATCTCGGCAACAATAATCACATTTACTCTTAGAAGTTTTTACGTTTCGATTTTTATGAAATGTTTTGTTATGACGATAATAATTATATTTCATGCCTAGCATATGCCATATTAGATAGAAATGTGTCTACCTAATTATTATATGTCATGCATCTATGCATTATTATTGTGTCTACCTAATTATTATATGTCATGCATCTATGCATTATTATTTTATTATTAAAAAGTTTTTAGTAAATTATATTTAATGCACTTTGCAATAAATTTAATGAGATTAAATTTGTAAATTAATTGAGCAATTGGATTTGTAAAATTAATGTGCCAAATGTGATATTTTAAATTTAAATGTTATATTTAAGTTATCACATTTAGCTTATTTTATAATTTTAAAGTGTTTAACATTATAAAATCTTAGTAATTTAAATTGTTTAAATTAACTAAGAGTTTATGAAACAAAAGTTATTTTATAAATAAAATACACTTTTGTAAAATAATGAGTGGGAGGGGTAATATGACAATATAAACCCTTGGTCTCTATCATTAGTACAACACCGTGAGTTATTAGTAGCGTATGGTGACGCTTTGACTTCATCCTCCCTACGGAGGATGTCTATTAATGGCAATATCAAGGTTGTCTTCCATGCGATAGGACTTTTAAGATGTATTTTAGAATTGACCTACGGCGGTAATTTCTAAGTTAAGTCTCAAAAGGTCTGATACGATTGGTCACGCTCATGAAGAAGTAATTAAATTAGTTAATTACTTTCTTGACCAAAATTAAGGAAATTAATGAGTATTAGAAATATGAGATATTTTGGGAGATACTTATTAACTGAGAAGTTCTCATTTTAATTAGCAACTATTTGACCTACCCTACGGCGGCACTTAGTTGTGGAGATTAAAATTCCTTAGGCCTTTAAAGTAAACATGTTTTTTGTGTATTTTAACATGTGCTTTTATGCATCTTATTTACTTTGCCTTAAATTGTGTAATGATATTTATGTAATTATTTATTGAAATTTTTCTTATCTTTCAGCAAATATGTCAAACCCAATTTTCTCACTTCTCGCCTCTCAAGCATTAACTAGTGAAAATTTTGTTAAGTGGAAAAGCAACATGAATATCCTTCTCATTAATGAAAACTACCACTATGTCCTTAAGGAGGATTGTCCTCCAGTGCCTCCAACCAATGCCTCCAAGGTTGCTGCTGAAGAGTACAACCATTGGATTGTTGCAAATAATAAAGCCCGCTGCTGCTTGTTAGCAGCAATGAATGAGGTGCTTAGAACTAAGTACGAGGCCTTTGAAACTGCAAGAGAGATTATGGAATCTCTGCAGTAGATGTTTAGGCGCCCATCTAATCAGGCTCGCTACGAAGCTGTAAAAGCCATTATGAGTGGCAAAATGGAGAATGGTTCTTATGTTCGTGAGCACATCCTCAAAATGGTCAATCATTTCAATGAGGCTGAGATCAATGGAGCTAAAATTGATGAAAAGACTCAGGTTGGCATGATTCTGGAGACACTACCTCTCACTTTTCTTTAATTCAGGACTAATTACATTATGAATCATAAAAAGTGTAATATGACTGAACTCCTGAATGAGCTGCAAATATATGAGACTCTTATAGATGATAAGGGAGGTAAGGCAATTGTTGTTGAAGCCAACGCAGCTGAGACAAAGCCTTCTTCTTTAAAGAAAAAGAAGAAGAATTATGTGGGAAAGAAAAAGGATAATAAGAAGAAGATCCAGAAGAAGAAAGGAAAGGCTGCTGCTCAGCCTAAGCCTAAAGGAAAGTATTTCCACTGTCATCAAGATGGCCATTGGAAAAGGAACTGTAAAAAGTACCTTAATGAGCTGAAACAGAAAAAGAAACAAGGTAAATTAGATTTACTAGTCATGGAAACATGCTTAGTTGAGAATGATTTCTCAAACTGGATTATTGATTCAGGAGCATCTAACCATGTCTGTGTTTCTTTGCAGATGCTTGAGTCTGCCCGGGATCTTCAAGTGCAAGATTTTACAATGAGAGTAGGCAGTGGAGAAAAGGTGTCAGCGATAGCACTAGGGATAGTTTGACTATGGTTTGCTAATAATAAATATTTTCTTTTGGATAATGTTTATTATATTCCGGGTTTCAAATGGAATTTGATTTCGGTGTCAAAGTTGCATGAACATTTATTTCTATTTCTTTTAGTATTGACTCTGTTTCAATTTATAAGAATGAAATAAATATTTATTCTGGCTATGTTGAAAATGGCTTATATTTTGTTAAACCAAATTCCAACAACTTGCTTCAAACCGAAATGTTTAAAGTCACTGAACCAACTTCTAAAAGAAGAAAAATTGCGAATAATGATAATGACATGTATTTATGGCATTTGAGGCTTGGTCATATTAATATAGATAGAATAGAATGACTAGTGAAGGATGGTCCTTTAAGAGAGCTAAGGGTTGGCACTCTACTAGTTTGTAAATCCTGTCTAGAAGGCAAAATGACCAAAAGACCTTTTTCAGCAAAAGGTGAAAGAGCAAAAGCACCTTTAGAGATCATACATACTGATGTATGTGGGCCTTTGAATGTCAAAGCTAGAGGGGGCTATGAATATTTCATCACATTCATTGATGATTATTCTAGATATGGATATGCATATCTAATGCAAAGAAAATATGAGGCCTTTGAAAAGTTCAAAGAATTCCATGCTGAAGTAGAAAAACAACTCAGTAAATCAATCAAAACTCTTCGATCTGATCGAGGAGGAGAGTACTTAGATTACGAATTTCAGGATCACTTGATTGAGAATGGAATATTATCACAGCTCACAGCACCTGCAACACCATAGTAAAATGGTGTAGCTGAAAGAATGAATCGCACTTTGCTTGATATGATAAGATCAATGTTAAGCTATTCTTCGTTGCCTAACTTATTTTGGGGATATGCATCAAAAACAGCTGTATACATTTTAAACTTAGTTCCATCTAAGTCAATCCCTAAGACTCCATTAGAGTTATGGAATGGTCGCATGCCTAGTTTGCGACACATCCACATTTGGGGATATCCAACCCATGTGCTGAAGGGAAAGACTGGGAAGTTGGAACCTCATTCAGAAGTATGCATGTTTGTTGGATACCCTAATGGAATGAGAGAAGGACTATTTTATAATGCTCAAGATGACAAAGTTTTTGTGTCGACAAATGCAACATTTTTTGAGTACAATTATATGACAGAATTCAAACCTAGAAGTAAAGTAGTTTTGGAAGAGTTGCTAGCTGATGAGATCAGCCCCACATCAACAAAAGTTGTTGAACGACAAAAAGTTAAGACCACTACTTAAGATCAAATACCACCGCCACCATGACGTAGTGGGAGGGAAATTAGATTACCCATCCGCTATGGTCAGGATGGAGAAGCACAAGTTGCAGTCACCGATGGTAGTGATGATGATCCATTGACATACAAGATGGCAATGGAGGATATTGATCAAGAGAAATGGCAGGAAGCCATAAAACTCGAAATGGAATCAATGTATTCTAATTCAGTCGGGAAGCTTGTAAGATCTACCAGAAGGCGTAAAGCCTATTGGATGCAAATGGATCTATAAGAGAAAAAGAGGAGCCAATGGAAAAGTAGAGACTTTCAAGGCTAGGTTAGTGGCAAAGGGTTTTACCCAAAAGGAAGGAGTAGACTATGAGGATACTTTTTTGCCATTAGCCATGCTAAAATCCATTCGGATTCTCTTATCCATTGTTGCTCATTATGATTATGAGATATGGTAAATTGATGTCAAGACGGCATTTTTGAACGGCCATCTTAAGGAGACTATTCATATGGTCCAACCAGAGGGTTTTGTGGTTAAAGGCCAAGAGTAGAAAGTCTGCAAATTGCAAAGGTCCATTTATGGGCTTAAGCAAGCTTCTAGATCTTGGAACATCAGATTTAATAAAGCCATAAAATGTTATGGTTTTGAACAAAATTTAGGTGAACCTTGTGTCTATAAGCAAAAGGAAGGAAATAAAATGGTCTTCTTAGCTCTTTATGTGGATGACATTTTACTCATTGGGAATGATGTAGGATCTCTGTCCAAAATAAAGAACTGGCTAGCCAGCCAAATCCAAATAAAGGATTTAGGAGAAGCAAGCTACATTCTTAGCATCCAAATTATACGGGATCGCAAGAATAGGCTTTTGGCGTTGTCTCAGGCATCGTATATTGACAAGGTGCTTGTCAGATTTGCGATGCAAAACTCTAAGAAAGGTAATTTACCTACTCAACATGGAGTTCATCTTTCTAAAGAGCAGTATCCTAAAACACCGCAAAAGGAGGAAGATATGAGATAGATTCCCTATGCTTTGACAGTTGGTAGTTTGATGTATGCAATGTTGTGTACAAGACCCGACATCTGCTTTGCAGTGGGAGTGGTTAGCTGATACCAGTCAAATCCAGGATTGGATCACTGGGTTGCAGTCAAGCATATTCTGAAATATCTGAGGCGTACGGGAAATTATATGTTGGTATATTCCAGTAGGGATTTGATTCCTATTGGATATACAAATTCTGATTTTCAATCAGATAGAGACTCTAGGAAGTCTACTTCTGGAGCGATGTTTACTTTGGGAGGAGGAGCCATTATATGGAGAAGCGTCAAGCAAACCTGCATTGCTGACTCAACCATGGAGGCTGAATATGTAGCGGCTTGTGAAGCAGCTAAGGAGGCAGTCTGGCTTCGGAAATTCTTAAAAGATCTAGAAGTTATTCCAGATATGCATGAACCAATTAGACTCTACTATAACAATAGTGGTGCAGTAGCCAATGCCAAGGAACCCGAAAACCACCGTAGAGGAAAGCATATATAGAGAAATTTTTACCTTGTGAGAGAGATTATCAGTAGAGGAGACGTTTCAGTTGAGAAGATCGCATCTGCGATAAATATAGCTGATCTGTTTACTAAGACATTACCGGCTCGAGGTTTTGAGCTACATCTTGATGGGATGGGACTTAGAGACATGTCGCATTTGCTTTAGGGCAAGTGGGAGATTGTTGGGATATGTGCCCATAAATAAATAATATTTATTATTTTACTGAATATTTAAGAAATTTTTTAATATTATACTTGCATGCATGTTATAATGCTTTATAAATATCAAAAATCCCTGGATTATTTAAATGTGACTTTAAATATTGTATATAAGTGTTATATACATAGGATAATATTTAAAGTAGAATAATCTAAACTTATCCATAATTATAAATTAAAGTTGCAATAGGGATCTTTAATTTAAAATTACTAGCGCGGTTCATTACATTCAGAATGAAACGATCTTATTTGGATTGTTGATAATGAGATTATCGGAATGAAAGCGCTTTATATAATTTGATTATATAGTACTGGAACATGATTAATTATGAATTTTAATAAATTTTGTTGTTAAAATAGAGAATTCAAAATTAATCAATGATGATCATATGTGAATCAATTTTAATTCTGAGTAATTAATAGACTCCTATTTATTGTATTATTTTTTTGACTTACTGGATAATGACACAGAAACATAGTGTCAAATTTTTGGTATATTGAAAATATAATAACATAAGTAGCTAGGAATATTAATATACAAGATGAAATTCATTCCTTCGTAAAGAAGTCAGATAGATGGTTCTCATAAGTGTTGATTCGGGACTTAATAATAAGAGCGCTCAATTTATGATTGGATCATAAATATATTATTCATTATAGAATCAATGGTACTTATGGATAAAGATGCGATTAAAGAGGTTAACGAAAAATGCCTAGCTTTAATCATGAATAGTTTATGAAGGATTGATTTATATGTAGTGACTATATCAATGGACGATTCAAATCCTTATGAATATAATTAATTTTATAATTTTAAGAGTGCAATCCTTATGAATATAATTAATTTTATAATTTTAAGAGTACAATTCCAAATTTTTAGTGGAGTAATTTGGAATTAATAATTTTGATATTTTAATTAAGATGTTAATTGAATGTCAAATTTATTGGAGCTTAGTATTATAATGTCCATAGTTCCTCTGGACGACTTCATTAAATTATGTGAACTTTATGATATGTTGGGTTGAGTTATTAATTTGAAATTGAGAATTCTAAATTATTTTTCATATAGAAATTATTTAGATTAATTTCTATTATACGGTGTCGTAGGCATATTCCACGTGAAGAGTCTACATGGAAATTTATTTAGTTGTTGGAGAAATAAATATGTGATCGTGAGAGAGCCTTTCTCTCTCCCGTAACGTTCCATGATAAATATGTCGTTGGATCGATATGCGTTAAAGTAATTTCAAGAGTTGGAACTTATCTTTAAGTTTTAATTGATTGATTAATTAATTAAAGGGGTTGATAGTTGTTATTCGATGTGCATATAAGATTCATGAGAGACAAAGAAGAACATCAGAACAAGAATGATCAACCATAGAGAGTTCCTCCTTCAACTTCACTTTATCTCATGAGTTGAGAATACAAAGTGAATTAAATTGAGTTATATAATCTCAACCCATATTAAAAGGAACGCCCACTCGTTCGTGTTCATCATAATCTGAAGAACGTTTGGAAAGATCCGTGATGATCAAAGGATTTGGTGATTCCAAAGTATCGTTCGTGAAGAACAAAAGGTCGATTTCTCAATCTCCTTTTTATTCTTGTTATTAAATTAATACATATATAGATCATGCTAACTAAAATTTTTAAGATATGTGATTTGATCCATATCTTGTTTTCGCTAAGATAAGTGATTTGATCCTTATCACGCTTCCACAAACATCTCAGAATCGTTCTGAGATAACCTTCAGCACGGTGAGCCAAGCATATAGCATCGAGTTCATCGGGGACCCCAGCCCGTTGGAACTCGCAGATGATAGCATTCGGAGGCACCCAACGGTGAAAGGCCCTAGCAAGAATGGCCTTCTTCTTCCAACATCCGACTTCCTCCTTCAGAGCCTCAGAAGGTACTTGGATTATCTTAGGGAAGCAACACTCCAGCTCCACCACCACAGCCAGCAAAGGAGGAGTTACCGAGGCAAAGTGGGATTCCGTTGTACTTTTCCATAGCATCTGTTCCACTTAGCTTCATCCGTAGCCAAAGGAGTGGGGGGGGAGGGGGAGGGGGGGACGGTAGCTACCATAATCCGATGAGATTGGATCATAGAGGATGACGAGGTTCGTCAAATATCACAGGCACAGAAACTCAGATGCTAATCTTAAAGCACGGATCAGAGCACAATAAAGTTTGTAGAATGACTTAAGCTAATACCCATTTTACTTGAATGGCCTAATGAGCCCGGTTGCAACCAAAATAAAAAGGGCCGATAAAAGTGAGTCTCTATAATGTAGTCCTTGTTTGCATTTAACCCATTTGCCTCAATAGCCATTTATCATTGCATTTATTATCATTGAGAAAAATAAGAAAAAAATATACTTAGCCCATGAAGGGAGAATCTATGAACCACCAATACTTTCACCACCATTCTCATAATTTATAAAATCACGGAAGATATTGGCTGAAGCTAATATAGTATAGTGGCAGTGAGGTGTTTCTTAGTCAATCACAGTTGGCCATTTCCTTGCACGTACAAGGTTCCCATTTGGCTTGCGCCCCGGAACCATGTTCTCTCAGGAACTGAGGTCAGTATATGATAACCACCATTCAATGCAACGTAGAATCCAGCTGGATAACAAATAGCCAGCTTGACAACGAAAAGAAAGCCTGCTTCGAAGAAGTGGAACATCATAAAAGCATTTTTTTTTAGCCACCACCCAACAATCAACCAAATGGCTGGCTGCATGTACGGCCAATATCGCACGAGTACGCCCATACGTCAATTTCGTTTCAAATTATATTTCAGTTTAATTTATAAAACAAAATATTTTGATATCTGACCGTTTTAATACTTTGTTTCGATAAATATATATATATATATATATATATATATATATATATATATATTTATTTATAATTTATATTATTTATAATAATAATAATAATATAAAAATAAAAAATTTAAATTTTTAAGAGATACGATCGTTGGATAAGATTTTTTGATATTATATATATATATATTTTTTAAAATGATTTTAAAAAGTTTAATAATTCATAAATTGGTCCTCGAAACATATTTTGTTGAAACGATCGAAACATATCGAAACAGCTGAAACACGTCGAAACGCACCGAAATGATCAAAATTCTTCCGAAACAAAACATAGTGCTTATCTTTTCAGATAAGCTACCGAAACGAAACGTCTCAGTCAAAACGAAACGAAATTGAGAACTTTGGCATGCGCATCAAGCTTTAAAAGTTGATACTGACGCCACCTTCAGCACCGCTCAGGCCTTTTGTCGCGTCTGATAATGTGTTTTTTTTTTAATTTCATCCAGATCGATCTTAAATTTAAATAAAAAAATTACGTTAGTTAACTAATAATCAACATAAAATTTTATCGAATTTTTTAAAATATAAATTTAATAAATTAAAATATATGAAGGGCTAGCTAAAATATTTTTGTTAAAAATATAATTTAAGTACCGATTTAGTTTCAAATAAAGCACAACGAAGGAAATAGATTCACGTAGCTGGTCTGATGTCGCTAAACAAAAAAATTTAAATGAGTTAAATTGTTTTATTTTAAAAAAAAAAATTATATTATACCGTATCGTTAGTTGAACCATGGCTGTCCCTTTCAGACACATTCGAAGCAGATCAATCATCTTAAAAGTTAAGATTATTCAAAGCATGGCAGTAGCTTCAATGCTTTGAGAATCGTGCGTCCTAGTGCTCTGATTCTCCGTCTGTTTTCTGCTTTAAGATTTGTGCATTCGTGTTCTTCTTCCCTGATCGTTGGGTGATCTTCATCTCTGCTTCTTCGCTGACTCTCTGGTTTTTCTCTTCGACATTCCCTCCCTTCCTATGGCCCCTGATTCGGCTGATGGCAGCCAGATTCCTGGGAGGAGGATGACGACGAACGGATTTCACTGGGTTACCCAGTCTCCTTCGCCTGCTGCTATGGAGAGGTTGCAGGCTTCGTTCCCAGAGGTGATTCATGTCCCGGTGGCGGAGCTTGAAGCGGAGGTGTCGGGCTGGCAGCAGAAGGCAGTGATCGTCCGCTCGTTCCACAGATGGATTCCGGCTGAAGCCTTCATTAGGGAATTCAGACGAGCTGGAATTTCAGGTGACATCGTTCCAATTAGCCTGGCATTCAGATGCCATGTTTTCCGTTTTGATTCCAAGGAAGCTTGCGACCTGGTTCTGCAGCGACCTTGGGTGATCAATGGCCAGGTGATTGGCACTGAGTTGTGGAAACCGGAGTTTACATCGGCGAAGGACTCCGTCTCGTCTGCTCTGATTTGGGTGAGATTGCCGCTTCTGCCTCTCGAGTTCTGGAAGGAGGAGTTCCTCAGAGCCATTCTAGAGCCAGCGGGCGATTTCATCTGTGTTGATGCTGCTACTATGGCGAAATCTAGGGGGGGTTATGCGAGGGTATGTTTGCGGGTTGACCTACGTCGCCCTCTCCGGCCAGGTACCCGGATTCAAGGGAGCTTCCATCCGTTCTGGCAGAACTTCGTCTATGAAAACTTGGAGGGAGTATGCTTGAGCTGTGCCACTCTACATTTGGACGGCCCCTGCTCTCAGTCGAGTTGTCCTGAGGGGGTTGGCTCCGATTCTGATTCTTTGTTTAGGCCGTGGCTTGTTGCAATCCGGAAGAGGTCGGCTGCTTCTAACCCTCAGATGGTGGAGAAGGTGAAGGCTTCGTCGCTGGCTTCGTCTTCAATCCCGGGCTCTGCTTCAGCGTCCCAGGCAGTGAAGAAGGGGCTTTCATCGGGCTCTGGTGAATCGGCTGAAGGGTGGGCAGCTCCGGTGAAGGTTGCTCGCCGGAGATCCTCCTCATCTTCAAAATGCAATCAAGGCCTGTAGCTGTGGTTGCGCTCCCTGGGAAGGAAGAGGGCTTGTTGGTCAACGGGATGGTTCCCGTGCCGGTTCAGAGAGAGCGTGCCGTTTCTAAGGCAACATCTCTGAACTTTAATTCACTTGATAAGCTTGGTTCCCTGGATCCTGATCTGAACCACCCGACTGTGATCCATAAACCCTTCTCCTCTTTTGCTTCAGTGGTTAGTAATGATGGTCAATTGGGTAGCAGGGAAGCCAGTCCAGGTCCCCTTAAGCGAGCTAGACCGGAGGTTTCTCTGGCTCCTAGGATTTTATCCAAATCAGATAAGAAGAAGGGAAAAGGAAAGGTTTCTTTCTCCAAAAAGGGTGAGGTGAGTTGCTGCTCTCCAAGCCAGTTGGATCAGGTCCCTTGTTTTCAGGTTGGTGCTCTGGAGGCGGTGAGGGTCCAATCTATTGGAGGGGCCGATCTTCCTTTGGCTGATTCTTCTGGCGAACCTATGGGATTGGGCCCTGGTTCCTTATCTTAGGCACAGTCTTCCTGTTCAGGTGTGTCTGATCCTGGTTCGAATGGACTGCTGATCAATCCATTACTGAAGCCTGACGACGGCTCTCAGTTGAATGGGGGTCTGGTTGATAGTGATATGTTAGAGGATCAAGGTGGGGTCCCATCCTCCGCCATCCTGTAAATGAAGATCTTACTATGGAATGTTAGAGGAGCTCGAAAGCCTTCTTTTCGATCCTCCTTCAGTAGATTATTGCAATTACACCACTTTGATATATGTGTCCTCTTGGAGACTAGGCTTTCGGGGGATAGTCTTCTCCGTTTTCATAGACAGATTGCCCATACTTGGTCATCTTATGCTGTGGAGGCTGAAGGTCTGTCGGGGGGTATGTTGGCTATATGGCGCACCTCTGCAGTCAGAATAGATGCTTTCCATCAGTGCAATCAGCAAATTGGTCTCATGATCTCTGAGGGGTCTTCTAACCCCTGGCTTCTTTCGGTGGTCTACGCCAGCACGGACTACCGGGAGAGAAGGGTTCTTTGGTCTGAACTGCTTTCCCTCCTTGCTCAGGGTATTCCGTCTATCATTGCGGGGGACTTCAATTGTATCACTGAGGCCAATGAAAAACATGGAGGCAGACGGGTTTCAGGCTCAGCTGATATCAATGAATTTAGATCTTTTATTGGTTCTTCAGGGCTTTTGGATTTGGGGTATTCGGGATCCCAATTCACTTGGTGCAATAATCGTCAGGGGTCTGCTCGAGTCTGGGAGAGACTTGATCGAGCCATGGCTTCACCCCAGTGACTCCAAAGATACCCTATGGTTACTGTCACTCATCTTCCTAGGATTGCTTCTGACCATTGCCCTATATTGATTTCTACGGAGGCTGATCAGCATATGCAGAAGCAGTTCAGATTTGAGCAATTTGGACTGGCCTTTCAGCTGCTCGTTCTATTATCTCTCAGATCTGGCATATTCCTGTTAGGGGCAATGCTGTCTATCGGTTATCTCGTCGTTTTAAGATGGCCAGACACAGACTATCCAGATGGAACAGGAATGAGGTGGGGGATCTGGTCAGATAAGTTGAGCAGGTTGAAGCTGATATTAATATTCTGCAGGCTAAGGAGGATCAGGAAGGATTTTTGGCGGACTCGGACCTCTCTTTCCTTAGGGAGTTGCTGGCTCGGCACCACTCCCTTTTGCGGCAGCAGGAGATGTATTGGTGGCAGAGATCTCGGGCTCAGTGGATTTGTGATGGGGATCGAAACACCAGATTCTTCCATTAGGCCACTCTGAAGCGGAGAGCTGCTAATCAGATTCGGAGATTAGTGGATGAAGAGGGGCATATTAGGGAGGATTTCCACTCTATCAGTGACCTTCTTCTCCATTTTTTTCGGGCTAGATGGGCTGACTCTATTGGTGATGGGGACCCGGTTGTTCAGGTTTTGTCTACTAGGAAGGTCTCCTCCCTGGACAACGATATGCTTATCAGGCCGATCTCAGCGGACGAGATTAGGGTGGCCCTGTGGGAGCTTGGTCCGAATAAGGCCCCTGGGTCTGATGGGTTTCCGCCTTTTTTCTTTCGGCAGTATTGGGACATTGTTGGTTAGGAGGTTGTTCAAGCTATTCAGGATGTTTTCCGAGCTAGACACATTCCTTCTGAATGGAATCAGACTTTCATTACCTTGGTGCCCAAGAGAGTGGATGCTTCTCTTCCGCAGCACTTTCGGCCCATTAGCCTCTGCACTACCTTGTATAAAGTCTATGCTCGCATTTTAGCTCGCCGCCTTTGTCTGGTGATTCCTCGCCTCATATCGGAGGAGGAGGGGGCTTTCATTAGAGGGAGGTCTATTTCTGATAATGTTCTTATTGCTCAGGAGTTTATGCATGTTCTTCAGAGAGCTCCGGTCAGACGATGTCTTATGGCTGTTAAGCTCGATATGGAGCGTGCTTATGATAGATTGAGCTGGGCTTTTTTGTACCGCTCTCTTCTGGAGTTTGGGTTTGATGAATTATTTATAGAATGGATTATGTCTTGCATCCATAAGCCCTCTTTTTCTCTAATCATCAATGGAAACCCGACTGATTTTTTCCACTCTAGTGTTGGTCTCCGTCAGGGTTGCCCCTTATCTCCTTTGCTGTTCATCCTGGCTGCAGATGATCTTTCTCGTGCTTTACGCCAGGCTCAGCAGGACAGGTGGATTGCCCCAGTTATGGCTGGTTCTGAGGGCCCTTTTGTCTCCCACCTCCTCTTTGCTGATGACTGTATCCTCCTAGGCCATGCTTCTATTGAGAATGCGGCTTCTTTTCATTCTATTATTCAGAGCTACTGTCAGGCTTCTGGTCAGAAGGTCAATTTTCTGAAGTCTTTTATTTGTTTTAGCCCGAAGACCTCTAGATCCACTAGAGAAGTCATCATCAGATTGTCGGGTATCACCACTCAGACTGATAGATTTATTTATTTGGGGATCCCTATAACGGGGAGAAGCCCCCGTTGCTCTGATTTCTTCGAGATCGAGAGGCGGGTGCGCCAGCGCATTGAGGGATGGTAGGTGACTGGTCTTTCGATGATGGCTAGGGTTATCATTATTCGATCAGTTCTTTCCTCTCTTCCCCTGCATATCCTGTCGAATGCAGCCATTCCGATTACTTGCTTGAGAAGGATCGAGAAATGCTTTCGTGATTTCCTATGGGCTTCTGTGCAGGATGGTCATGGGATTCACCTCTTATCCTGGGATTTGGTTTGTATGCCTATCGCTGAGGGTGGTCTCGGTATCCAGTCTTTGATTGTTAGAAGAAAATCCCTTATTGCCAGACATGCTTCTAGATTTCTTCTTGAGCCACATTGTCTTTGGAGCTCTCTAATGCGCATTAGGTATGGAGAATGGTCATCTGCCATGCATATTTCTCCACCTCGGGGATGCTCCTCCTATTGGAAGGAGGTCTGTCGCTATGGTCAGGCTATCTTGGACAATATCTCTTGGATGATCGGAGATGGTTCTTCGGTCAGTGTTATTCAGGATACCTGGATTTCAGAGCTTCCTCTCTCTCGGTGGCCCTCCTTTATTAGTATTGAGACCCCTTCCAGTCTAAGGGTCAAGGACTTGATCTCCTCTGACCCTCCAGCTTGGCACATCCCCTCGGTGACCAGATTGTTCGGTGCTGAGCTTGCCCGGCGGATTTTATCGATGCCTCTTCTTCCTGGTCGATCTTCTGATGTTAGACTCTGGCAGAGTTCCTGTCTCTCTAAGGCTCCGACCAGGGATCTGATGATGATGTTCAGACCTCAGCCTCAGCACCTGGAGGATGCTGCGTGGATTTGGAAGCTTCCTACTATCCCTAGAGTTCAGTTATTTATCTGAAAACTTCTGTGGGGCTCTCTTCCTACCTGTGCTCTCCTATCTCGGAGGGGTCTCCCTATTCAGTCGATCTGCCCGTTATGCAGCTTAGAGGAGGAATCTATAGATCATGCTATTTTCATCTGCCCCAGAGCTAGACGGGTCTGGCTTATGATGGGATATCCATTCAGACAGAATGACTCGGGCTCCCTGCACTCTTCTTTCCTTCTAGACCTTCGGAGGTGCCCTCAGCATAAGAAAAGTCTCTGGGCGGTCACTGCTTATCAGATTTGGCTAACTAAGAACCAGCTTATTTTCTCTGATGACACTATCTCTCTTCACAAGATTGCTAGGAAGATCAGATTATTGGCAGCGGACTGTGCTCGTATTGGGTTTGATATCTCTGGCCACTGGGGATCCCCTGCTGCTTCGGCAGTGAACCGGCATACGGTTCTTATCTCTTGGGAGCCCCCCCCTCCAGGGTTTGTCAAAGTCAATTTTGACGGGAGTGTCCGTGGAAGAATTGCTGGGTCAGCGTTCATTATCCGAGGACCTCATAGTGACCTTTTGGCGGCTGGAGGTTTTGGTTCTCTCGACTCCTCTGTCCCCATGACCAAGCTTCGTGCGGCTTGGGCGGGTATTTCTTTTGCTGCTTGGGTTCTTCATGCTCAGAGGATTTGTATTGAGGGCGACTCCATGTCGGTCATTGCTTGGATTCAGATGCAGAATTGCCCTCCTGCTCATTCTAATCCGATGTTGTTGGATATTTGGGCTATTCTGCGGGAGATTGATTGCGTCCAGACCCGTCATATATATCGCGAAGCCAACTCGGCGGTGGATTGGATTGCTGCTTCAGTGGCTCTGCTTTCTGGTCCATGAATTTTGACGCCAGGTGACCCCTGCCCTGCTCCTTTGCAGCAACTTTTGTACTCTGATCTATCTGGGCTGACTCGCGCTAGACTAGTGTAATCGCCCATTTGTACCAAAAAAAAAAAAGTTAAGATTTATTGACACCAAGGCGTTGCTTAGATTAATTCTTGAAATATCTTTTTAAGTGGTTATTTATCATTAACTATATGAGATGATTGTTGGTTGACTAGCAACTAATTCAAATAGCCTCAAAAGTATAGAATCTCATTTTTGGATGGTGTGCTTTTAATAGCTCCGTAAAATTTTTATTCTATTTAATTATTTTTAATTAAACTATAGAATTAATTTTTATGCTTAGAGGATTATATCACTTTAGTTTTTGAATTTTAAAAAGTTATAAATATAATTCTAAACTTTTTATTTTGTATCACTTTGATTTCTACCGTTAAATAGAGGAGACGTTATTTATTTTTATCCTACATGGTAGCATACATAGCAACACACGTAGCATTCAAATACCAAAAATAAATTTAAAATTCATAATTAACTCATTATTTAATAATTTAAAAAATATTTAAAAAATAAAAATAATCTCCTTCTGCCTTGATTTATTCTAATCCGTGAGTGTTCATGTATAGGGATTCAACTCGGGCTCATGAAACTCGGGTTTCCCTCAACCCTAACCCTAACCTTATTTATAAATGTCAACCCTAACCCTAACCCTAACCCTATTTGTAAAACCTTAACCCTAACTCTATTTTTAAAAATCGGGTTCGGGTTGAGTTTCGGATTGGAATTCGGGTTGATGAGAAAAAAATAAAATAAAATACTTTTTTCAAAGTAAATAAACATCGAATTATGGATCTCAAAGATAGAAAAACAAAATTCCTTGTCGAACGCATAAGCTGGACTTGAAGCTTTAATATTGTATTAAAAAAAGTCTTACTTGAAACAAATAAAAGGAGGAGTTGCTGTAAACAAAGAAGAGGAGAAGGCAAGAAGTGAAATGAAATGTATGGATGGTCGGCCTTTATGTTTATCCTTTTTTCGCCTACGACCGACAGCCTTGCCCTTCTCGCCCTCAAGTTGGTCATCTCGTTCGATCCGATTGACACCTTCAACGCTCCCAAAATTTTGGTGCCGATAAGCTACTCCCGTTCGGGTAATCCTCGGGTTCGGGTTATCTCATGTTCGGGTTGCGGTCAATCTTAACCCAGGTCAATTGCAAATCGGGCTGGGTTAAATCCGGGTCTTTCGAGTTCGAGTTGGGCAAACATGAGTTTAAACACTGCTGTAAATCAGGTTCGGCGGGTCGGGTTCAGGTTGAACCTACCCAAGTTGAACCCCTACTCACGTACTCGCTGTGCTCCTCCAGCGAGCTCGAGATCTTTCGACGAGCTTCTCGTGCCTGGAAGCCTGCAAACAAGTCTCGGGGATCGAAGATTCCGGCAGGGACCCTTCGATGCTCAAGTAAGTGCTCTGGGCAATAGCTGTGAGTTTGAGAAAGCTCGAAAGAGAGAAAGGCTTAGAGAAGTGCTCTCTATGAGCGAGAATGAGCGTTTATGAGTATTGTGTGTTGAGTTACCTGGTCGGGGATCCCTCTTACCCATTTTATTGGTGCTTAGAGTCTGCCAGTTTTGGAGCATGATCACTTATCAGAGCATTGATGATGGGGCAGCATAGTGGGGCTGGCCTCCATGTGATTTGTCAGAGCTGCAGGCCGTGTCCCGTTAAAGTAGGTGGCTGCAGCTGGTTAGCAGGTATTGCTTGACTTGTACAGCTATTGCAGACTGCTACAGGGCGTGGGCGGTCGTTACAATGTTTGCCAGATGTGTTCCCCACGCCACACTTTTGTTGTCCTATGCGGACAGTGGTAAGTGATGGAGCTAGGCACGTGAGTCCCACAATGAGTCTTACTTTGGTAGTCGCTGGGGGTCCTACCCGGGTGGCTAAGACTGGCTGAGGCCGAGGCTGACCTGCCGAGGCCGAGGCTGACTTGCCGAGGCTGAGTCTGACCTACCGAGGCTGAGGCCGACTCTGACTTGTCGAGGCCGAGGTTGACTAGATAAGGCCGACTCTGATTTGCCGAGGCCGAGTCTGACTGGCCGAGGCCGACTCCGACTTGCCGAGGCTGACTGCCGAGGCCGAAACTGATCTGCCGAGGTTGAGGTTGACTGGCCGAGGCCGACTCTGACTGGCTGAGGCTGAGGCTGACTTGTCGAGGCCAAGATTGACTGGCTGAGGCCGACTCTGACTTGCCGAGGCCGAGGCTGACTGGCTGAGACCGAGTCTGACCTGCCGAGGCTGAAGTTGACTGGCCGAGGCCAAGTCTGACTGGCCGAAACCGAGGCTGACTGGCTGAGGCAGAGGTTTACTCTAACCTACCGAGGCCGACGTCAGAGGCGGAGGCCGAGTTTAGTGGCCAAGGCTGACGTCAGAGGCCGAGGCCGACTTCAGTGGCCGAGGCCGATCCGAGAGCCGATTGAGTCCGATCTTGGTGAGATTATCGTGCTCATGGGGCTTATTGGCCCCATCATATGCTCATCAAGTATGATACACCAGATATATATATATGTATGTACGTATACTATGTATGTATATATATATATATATATACATACGTATGTATACATATGTATATATATATATACATACGTATGTATACAACATATGTATGTATATATACATACGTATATATATATATATATATATATATATATATATATATATATCTATATATATATATATATATATATATATATATATATATATATATACACATACATATGTATGTATACATATATATACATATATGTATATATATATA
>UESW01001702.1:67307-295116 GCA_900491605.1 Calamus simplicifolius | reverse complement strand
GGACTTTTTGTGCAGGTTCTCCCCCTCTCCCTGGAGATCGACCGTGCCCGAGTCGGAGGACGGATCCCGGCGGCAACAGATTGGCGCTAGAGGAAGGGCCTCAAGTCCCATTAAAACTTGGAAAAGGAGATAAGGATCTAAATCCGGAGCAACCTCTAATGGCCAACCGGAGGAGAGCAACCTCGGAAGCCCAAGATCAGGTCGCTTCCCAGAGGCCTGATCCGACGAGCGGTGTAGCGCCGCAACCACCACCAGTCGAAACCCCGTCACCGCCCGCCATCCCGGTGACCCCAGGACCAGTTTGCTTCGCTGGTCCAGCAAGTTCAAACTCTGACCCATCTGGTTCAAGAGCTCCTTGCACCTCCTCCAGCTTCGCACCTTCAGAAGGAGGCGGCGATTCCTTCTTCGCCGGACCTCCTCCTCTGATCCGCACGAATCCGCGGATCCCCCACATCGGCCCAGAGGGGACAAACCAGTCCCCGAGGCGGTTATGAAGAGATCCTCCCAGATCTCGGCGAGCCCGATCTCTCTCCCGGTGACATCTCACCATGACTCAACACCATCCTTGCGATTCTCACGCCCGGCTCCTCCTCTGGCTGGCGAAAAGGAGATCCATCGATCAGATCCAGGAAATGCGTCAAGAGCTGGACGCCGCCAAGCAGGCCCATCCGCCCCAGCCCAAGGCGGAGCAGGGCATCCCTTTCTCTAAGAGGATCATGGAGGAAGTGATTCCTCCCATGTCAAGTTACCGGCCGTCGAACCCTATCACGGCTCTCTGACCCGGATGACCATCTCAGCAGCTTCGGTCGATTATGATGTTCCACGGAGCATCTGATGCGGTCCTCTACGCGCCTTCCCCTCCACCCTCAGAGGATCCGCCCGAACCTGGTTCAATGCCTTGAAGCCAGGTTCTATTGATTCATTCGACGAGCTGAGCCACCTTTTTATTGGCCAGTTCGTCAGCAGTCGCCGCCACCGACGAAGGTCCGACTCCCTCTCCGAAGTTCAAGCAGAGAGAGGGAGTCCTTGAGGAATTACCTTGGCCGTTTCAATAAGGCCATGTTGGAAGTGGACCACCTTAATCATGAGGTGGCCATGTCTGCTTTGGCGGGGGGAGTTTCGAAGGAAAGCGACTTCTACCTAGCTATGGAGGTCAGCTACCCCCCCCTCTCTGATATGATGGCCCTGGCGGACAAGTACGCCAGGGTCGAGGAATCGCGGAGAGTTGCCCGCGCTGAGCAGGCAAAGAAGAGGAGCCCAAAGTCCCCGACAAGCACCGTCCCGCCCGGCGACCAAGTCCGCCTCGCCGCCAGAGAGTCCCTCCGTTGCCGCCAAGGAATTGCTCCCGAAGCCCTCCCAGGCGATTCGACCACTACACTCCGTTGACCATGCCCCGGGCGCAAATCCTCATGGAGATAGAGCGCCAGCTCCCCTGGCCAATACCTCTCCGAGGGAACCCGACCGGAAGAGATCCTACCAAGTATTGCCGCTACCATAGGGAGCACGGTCATGATACTGAAGAATGCTGGCAGCTGAAGAATGAGATTGAAAGGCTGATCCGGCAGAGACGACTGGATCAGTTCAGGAGGGCACCCGAGCCACAACAACAAGGAGGTGACCGCCAGCCTGAACTTCAACAACCTCCTCCCCCGCCGAATTCGTCCGTGATCGGCCGCATTAATATGATTGAAGAGGCCGGCGGATCGAGCCCCAGAGGCGACAGTGATGGATCAGTGCCAAAGAAGGCACGGACGGACGAACTCTCCTTCTTCGATGATGACCTCCTAGGGATACAGCTCCCCATGATGACGCACTAGTTGTATCCCTTAACTTGAATAACTATGATGTAAGCCGAATCCTAGTTGATAGTGAAAGTTCGGTAAATGTTTTGTACCTCGGTGTGTTTGCCAGGATGAAATTACTCATGGAAAACCTGCGAGCCGTGGATTCCACCCTGATGGGATTCACTGGCGACGTTATCGTCCCAGAAGGAGTCGTCACTCTGACAGTCCGCGCGGGAACCTGGCCCCTTGTAGCCATTATCCAGACGGATTTTTAGTAGCCGACCTCAGATCCCCCTACAATGCAATATTCGGCAGGCCCGGACTAATGTCCCTCAAGGCAGTCGTCTCCATCCCGCATCTATCCATGAAGTTTTCCACTGAGCGGGGAGTTGGAGTTGTTCGGGGAAGTCAGGCCATGGCTCGGCAATGCTTTGTTACAAGCCTACAGTCTAGAATGCCAGAGGTTGATGGGCTAGATGCTCGCGAGGACTTCGCCGAACAAAAGGGAGAACCGCAGAGGAATTGGAGGAGGTACCGCTGGACGAAGCTCGACCCGACCGAACCATAAAATCGGGTCGCTGCTCAAAGGAGAGTCTCGGCACAGATTGATCGACTTCCTCCGAAGTAATGCTGACATCTTCGTCTGGTCCGCCTCCGACATGCCAGGGATCAGCCCCGAGGTCTCGTCCATCATCTCAATATGGACAAGATGCACAGGCCGGTTAAACAGAAGAAGAGAAGCTTCGCCCCAGAGCGACAAAAGGCCATCGAGGAAGAGGTAGACAAACTCATCAAGGCCAATTTCGTCCGAGAGATAAATTACCCGAGCTGGCTGTCGAATGTCGTCATGGTGAAAAAGTCGAATGGCAAGTGGAGAATCTGCATCGACTTCACTGACCTCAATGAAGCCTATCCGAAGGACAGCTTCCCCCTCCCTCGGATTGACCAGCTCGTGGACGCCACCTCAGGCCACCAGATGCTATCATTCATGGACGCCTATTCCAGGTACAATCAGATCCGAATGGCCCCCGAAGATGAAGAAAAGACCGCCTTCATAACCGACCGAGGTACTTACTGTTACCGCGTTATGCCTTTTGGTCTTAAAAATGCAGGTGCCACCTACCAGAGGCTGGTCAACAAAGTATTCAAGGAGCAAATCGGCCGGAATATGGAGGTGTACGTGGATGACATGCTGGTTAAAAGCAAGGAGGCATCGCACATGTGAGGACCTCGCAGAGAGCTTTGCCACGCTGCGCAAGTACGGGATGAGACTCAACCCGACCAAATGTGCCTTCGGTTAACTCCGGAAGTTTCTCGGCTTCATGGTCTCCCAGCGAGGTATCGAAGCCAACCCCCAGAAGATTCAAGCTCTCCAACAAATGGCGCCCCCGGCATCTGTCAAAGAGGTCCAGCGCCTAACCGGAGGATAGCGGCCCTAAACCGCTTCGTGGCGCGGTCGGCCGAGAGATGCCTCCCCTTCTTCAAAACTCTTCGATCGGTCAAAAACTTCCAGTGGACTCCCGAATGCCAAAGGTCATTTCAAGATCTCAAGAAGTACCTCGGCTTGCCCCCGCTTCTCAGTAGTCCGACCCCAGGGGAGACCTATTCTTGTACCTGGCTATTTCGGAGGGGCGGTTTGCTCGGTGCTGATCAAAGAAGAAGGCAAAGTCCAAAAGCCGATCTACTATGTCAGCAGGCTACTCCGCGATGCGGAGACAAGGTACAGCAGAATTGAAAAGATGGTGCTGGCCTTAATTACCTCAGTTCGAAAGCTGCGGCCATACTTCCAAGCACATTTCGTGACGGTTCTGACCGACCAACCCATCAAGCGGTGGTCCACCGTCCCGAGACATCGGGGAGAATGACCAAGTGGGCCGTCGAGCTAAGTGAGCATGACATACATTTCCAGCCTCGCCCAGCCATCAAAGCCCAGGTGCTTGCCGACTTCCTCCTCGAGTGTACCATCCCGGAGGACGGTTCTACCCCAGACTCCCCGAAGAACCAAAAGCTGGAGCCCGGTGGCTCCTCCATGTCGACGGGTCATCTAATGCCCATCGCTCCGGTGCGGGTCTAGTTCTTACCAGTCCGGAGGGGATAACCTTCGAATATGGCGTCCGATTCTCCTTCCCGGCCTCCAACAACGAAGCCGAGTACGAAGCCCTGTTAGCCGGCCTCCGAATCGCCCGCAATTTGAAAGTGGAGAAGCTCAGTGCCTTCACCGACTCTCAGCTGGTAGCCGGCCATGTACGGGGAGAGTTTGAGGCCCGGGAGCCGAACATGATTCGATATCTCCAGGAGGTACGGAACCTGCTTCCCCATTTTGCCGAATTCGAAATTATTCAGATTCCCAGATCCGAGAACGCCCGCGCCGACCTACTTTCTCGATTGGCGACCGCGGAAACAATGGATGCCGAGCAAAAGTTCCACTTGGAGACTCTGGAAAGCCCAGCATCGCGGAGCCGACCGAATAATGCAAGTTGAGGCCGAACCATCATGGTTCGACCCTATCCTCAAATACCTCAAAGAAGGATCGCTTCCGTCCGACCGAAGAGAGGCTAGAAAACTGAAGCTGCAGGCCACTCACTACGCGTTGATCGACAACCAGCTTTACAAACGATCTTTTTCCATGCCGCTGCTCAGATGCCTTCGCCCGTCCGAAGCAGATTATGCTCTGCGCGAGGTACATGAAGGGATTTGCGGCAACCATCTGGGAAGTCGGTCCCTATGCCACAAAGTGCTACGACAAGGCTACTACTGGCCGACCATGCAGAAAGACGCAGACGACCTAGTCCGAGCCTGCGACCCTGCCAGAGGCATTCGAGCATCCAAAGGCTCCCTTCCGCCGAGCTAATTTCCATATCCTCCGCTTGGCCCTTCGCCAAATGGGGGATGGACATCCTCGGCCCATTCCCGCTTGCCACAGGACAGCGGAAATTTCTATTTGTCGCCATCGACTACTTCACCAAATGGGTCGAGGCGGAAGCAGTTGCGCAAATTACCGAAGCACGGGCCAGAGATTTTGTTTGGAGGTCTATCATCTGCCGATTCGGCCTCCCGCATACCATAATCACCGACAACGGCAAGCAGTTTGACAACTCTAAATTCCGCCAGTTCTGTGAGGAACATGGAATCCGTCATCACCTTACTTCAGTCGGGCACCCACAAGCCAATGGAGCGGCCGAAGTGACCAACAGGACCCTCCTTCAGGGAATCAAAGCTCGCCTCTCCAGAGCCCAAGGCAGGTGGGCGGAAGAGCTGCACCATGTCTTATGGGCCTACCGCACCACCCCGAGAATCCCGACAGGTGAAACCCCATTCCGAATGGCTTTCGGTACAGAGGCCGTTATCCCTGTGGAAATAGGCCTCCCATCATTGCGGGTGGAAAGCTACTCGGAAGAAGCTAGCAACGAGCAGCTCCGCACCAACCTCGACTTGGTGGAGAAATTAGGGAGAAGGCCCGGATTAGAATGGCTGCTTATCAGCAAAGAGTAGCCCGTTATCACGCCTCCAGAGTCAAAGGGAAAGCCTTCCTGCCCGGCGACCTTGTCCTCCGAAAGGCCTCTGTTTCCAAACCGCTGGAACAAGGAAAGCTGGCACCGAACTGGGAGGGCCCGTACCAAGTGGCAGAAATCATCGGACCTGGAACCTACAAGCTACAAGATCTGGATGGGAAATCCATTTCCCGGACGTGGAATTCGGACAATCTCGAAAATATTATCAATAGGGTACGTCTCTCCAGATTTATTTTCATATGCCCATTATATCTTCCTATTGGCACATTTTCCTCAATGCAAATCATTATGCACTACATCACCAAAAATTGCAAAAAGAAACAGATGCTGCTTACCAATCCTCGGCATGACCGAGCTACTTGTCTGGACAGGATTTCTCCGAACCTCGGCTGGGCCGAGCAACAAATTCTCCGAACCTTGGCGAGGCCAAGTAAAATATTCTCCGAACCTCGGCTGGGCCGAGCAGCAAATTCTCCGAACCTTGGCAGGGCCAAGTAAAATATTCTCCGAACCTCGGCTGGGCCGAGCAACAAATTCTCCAAACCTTAGCAGGGCCAAGTAAAACATTCTCCGAACCTTGGCAGGGCCAAGTAAAACATTCTCCGAACCTCGACTAGGCCGAGCAGCAAATTCTCCGAACCTTGGCAGGGCCAAGTAAAACATTCTCCGAACCTTGGCAGGGCCAAGTAAAATATTCTCCGAACCTCGGCTGGGCCGAGCAGCAAATTCTCCGAACCTTGGCAGGGCCAAGTAAAATATTCTCCGAACCTCGGCTGGGCCGAGCAACAAATTCTCCGAACCTTGGTAGGGCCAAGTAAAATATTCTCCGAACCTCGGCCGGGCCGAGCAACAAATTCTCTGAACCTTGGCAGGGCCAAGTAAAACATTCTCTGAACCTCGGCTGGGCCGAGCAACAAATTCTCCGAACCTTGGCAGGGCCAAGTAAAACGTTCTCCGAACCTCAGCAAGGCTGAGTAAAGATTTCTTCAGGTTAAGATGTCGGCTGAAAGCCGAGGTGCGTAGGCCCCAATTAAGGCCGAGGGACTTCCAAATAGCCCCTGAAACTTCTGCCGGTTTAAAACGAAACACGCTGAGCGAAAAACCGTTGACACACAAAAGGAAGGGCCCCTTAAGCCCCGCGTAATCGGCCAAAAGCCCCGAGCAGAACCGGGGGATTCCCCTCTGCAGCTGAAAATCTTTGGGTAATGCCCCCATAACCCATCGATCAAAGCGTCTATATCAGCGCATAAGCCAGCGGGGCCACACCCTAACTATTACGAGAATAGCATGATCAAGGCCAAAACTCTTAAAGAAGAGGATTACTCAAAATAAATCCATTTTTCATTCATCAAGAAAAGGGATTACAAAAGTGACAGAAAAAACATAAAAAGAAAGCAAAAAAGGCCCTGGATCATGGATCGGAGTCGCCCCCCGACGCCAGCAAATCCTCCAGGCGATCGGTGAGATCAGCCACCTGCTGGCGAAGCGATTCGACCTCCTCCCTCTGCCGGTTTACCTCCCGGCGCAGGGCCTCCGCCTCCTTGGTCATTATGTCCATTTACTCCTCCACGACCCTCACGAGCTGCTGATTACTCGCGAGGGCCGACGCCAAGCCCAGTCCGTCGACAGTGACGAAGGTACGCCTCCTCTTCGAGTGAAGCAGGTTGTTGAGTGAGGTGCGCAGCTCACTAGATGATCGCCCTTGAGAGGCCATTGTTTCAGGACTTAAACCGAGGGATGGCTGAAACCGATACCCCTCGGTCATATTTATACTCGCTGGACAGGTATCTCGATCGGCCGCACCATAGCCGCCGATCCATAAGAGCTCGCCACGTGTCGTCATTTCAATGCCTGCAGAATCCAAAGTGTCGCGCCCCATCCCGAGCGAGATCGGTAAGCACGAGCAGACTGTTTGGGAATTCCCCCAAGCAAGACATTTTCCGATCTGGCGGCCCTCGCAATAAATACCCTCAGCGCTTCCCCAAGCCTCCTAAAGCTGGCCTCTTTTTCGAGAAGCGCAGAGGGAAGAAGTCCGGCATCCGGCCAATGACCTGTCCCTTCGGGAAGAGTAGCGTCACCCATCAAAAAGCATGACAATATACTGCTCGTACCGACCTGGCACCCATCGCCAAGCGCCGCATAGACCTAGCACTATGGCTCACAATGACAACTGAACCGCTCCCTTGAGCCCAAATCTCCGAACCTCGGCTGGGCCGAGTGACAGAATCTCTGAACCTTGGCAGGGCCAAGTAAAATATTCTCCGAACCTTGGCTGGGCCGAGCAGCAATTTCTTTGAACCTTGGCAGGGCCAAGTAAAACATTCTCCGAACCTGGGCAGGGCCAAGTATAGCATTCTCCGAACCTTGGCAGGCCCAAGTAAAACATTCTCCGAACCTTGGCAGGGCTAAGTAAAACATTCTCCGAACCTGGGCAGGGCCAAGTATAGCATTCTCTGAACCTGGCAGGCCCAAGTAAAACATTCTCCGAACCTTGGCAGGGCCAAGTAAAACATTCTCCGAACCTGGGCAGGGCCAAGTATAGCATTCTCCGAACCTTGGCAAAGCCAAGCCAAAACTCTCCGAACCTCGGCTGGGCCGAGCAACAAGTCCCCTGAACCACTACGAGAAAAAGCATAGATTCCCTAAACTTCGGCAAAGCCGACCTGCAAGAATGCGAGTTCCGATAAGAGCGAAGCGCGAAAATACCAAACTTCGGACCAAAGTAAGGAACGTATTTCATCGAAATGATCCCTGAACCGTTGCTTGCGAACATCGATTAGTTCGGACAGCGTGGGAGCCTCATCTAAGGACAAGCGGGATGCCTTTGTACCCCACAAACAACAATGACAGCAAACTCGGCACAGAAAAGATAGAGATCGAAAAACAAAACATAACTCTCTTTATTGCCAGTCGAGATCGATTACAAATGCTTTAGAGGCGTTACAAGAACATTGAAATGCATAAAATAAAGACGAATACAAAAATCGGGCAACTACTCCAAAGCAGACGTAGGCAACTGTGATGCTCCGGCGTCCAATCGCCGAACCAGATAAGTCGCTCGAGCTGATAATAGCCGGGCGACATGGACCAATAGTTGCGACCAGCTTCAGCCAATAATGATATCTCGATGACCCAACCGAGATATCTGGATGGCCATCCCAGACCATCCCATCGAGGGACCCCCCGGCGGGCAGGTAGGAAGCCAGCGAACCCTGGCGGCGGAGTGCTCTCCCAAATCGAGTATGCACTGCCCCACCTCGCCATGGCTCAAGGATAAGGTGTCGGTGGGCGGCGCATTTTTGCCCCCTCCCCATGTGGTGAAATATTCCCCAGGCAGGCGAGCCTAGGAATCCAAATCAGGGGAGGAGGAGAAGTTCACGCAAGCCATAGGGAGCCCGCGTGCACTCCCTACCATGCGTCTCCAGAGGGGAACCACAAAGGTCACACGGGAAGAGTATATGTGCGCTCTCCGTGTGACCTCTGCGCCCTCTATGTGCGCTCTCCATGTGATCTCCGGGACTCATCCCCTAAGGGCGAGCCATCCTTCGGCAGCTCTTTCATCGCCCCAACTATCTGGAGGCAAAGAGCTTACAAGAGAAAAGCTCAGTCCTCCCACTCGCAGCAACAGAAAAACAAGCATGATGAAAGCTTTAACGGGAAAGAAACTTTGGGGATGACCAAAACTGACCTCCATTTCCCCCTTTTTATAGGCAGAAATGAACCGGGGAAAAGCTACCCAAGCTGGAAGCCCCGAGATTCAAACATCTGGCCCATGCCACCACGTGGCCCTTCAGGATAGATGCGGCGCCCTACTGCATGCCAAGCCCACCGCCTGAGCTGTGACGTATATGGAGATCTCCTCCTGATCCCGAATCATGATCATTAAATGCAGGGGATCGTTTACTAGCACTTCGAAAACTGGCAGGTTCAGGAGATCGTCCTTTGAAAATAACGTCCTCCAATGGTAAGCGGCTACGTGCGCAGCACGATGAAACGACCTGCATGGAAAAATAGCACCTTCCGAAAAGCTTTAAGTGCAGCTTTACGTTCCCCACAGCACCATACCACCAATTTTGGTAAAACAAAAACCGATTCGCCTTCAAAATGGCAGGGCGCTGACAGAATAGCAAAAAGCGTGAAAACCTACCTTACTCGTCGGCCCCAGCCGACCTATCTTTGCCCATCGGCCCTAGCTGACCTATTTTGCGCGTCGGCCCTAGCCGACCTATTTTGCTTGTCGGCCCTAGCCGACCTATCTATGCTCGTCGGCCTTAGCCGACCTATCTTCGTTCGTCGGCCCCAGCCGACCTATCTTTGCCCATCGGCCCTAGCCGATCTATCTTGCTTGTCGGCCCTAGCCGACCTATCTTGATTGTCGGCCCAAGCCGACCCACTTTGCCAATCGGTCTTAACCGTCCAGCTTTATTTCTTGAGCCTTAGTTAAGACATGAGCCGAACCGGATCTCCTGTCGGTTTGCCAGTCAAGGCAATCGCCCCACCTTGGGTTAAGCCAATGCACTCCCTCAATCCCGAAACGAAAATGACTAAAAAGCATCAGCGAGCCACAAGTCGCTTGCGATTGAGGCGAGACTAGACGACAACGAGGCCATGCAAGAAAGGCACTTAGATGGAAACAGGAAACTCTTTTATTAAGAAATGTCAGACAGACTTCTAAAAGACAAAATACAAGAATAGCTCCTAAGGGCCGGGACCGCGTCAGCTTTAGAAGAGTCCTCGGTTACATCCACGGAAGCGTGACTAGACTCACCCTTCTCCAATATCTTTGCCCCCCCAACGGCAGTTTGCGACCGCCCCTTAGAAGCAGTGGCTTCGCTGGAACCCGGGACATCACTAGGGTCAGTGTCGGAGACGTCGACATATTCGTCCTCTTCTTCCCCTTCGGACTCACCCTCATCAGGAGTTTCAGCGTCCAGAAAAGAGAGATCCCATTCTGGATGCTCGCTGGATATCTTCTCTTTGTATTCCTGCAGCCCAAGTTGGAAGGCGTCAACACCGATGGCATCCTGCCTCCCCTTGAGTATGGCGAGCTGCATGTTGGCCTCAGCAGCCCGTTTCTCAGCCTCTGCAACTTGGGCCCGCAGAATGACATTTTGCTCCTCAAACTCGCCGGCCCGCGCCTCGAGTTCTGAGCTCTTATTGCGGTTGGACACAATCTCACCTTGAAGAGCCCGAACCTCCAACTCCAGCTTCGCCATCTGAGAAAGCCAAAGTTAGTCGGCATCACAAGAAGCCAGTAGAAGAAACTAAAAAGGGGGGAAAATGAGATCGTACCTCCTCCTCTCGTCTGGCCAACCTCTTGGCCAACTCCTCAGCCTCGCCCCTGGCTCTTGTCCTATCAGCCCCGACTAGCTCGACTCTCTCCTGCAGATTGTTGATCCTCGACTGTTTGGCTCCGATTTCCTCCCGGGCTTGGGACAGCTTGTTGTTCACTCGAGCTATCACCCCTTGTTGCCATTTAGCGCCCTCCCTCAAGTGGGCAATTTCGCTGTCACGACGCTTCAGTCGCTCCTTCACCTCATCGAGCATCCTGGTCAAACGCTTCCTCTCGTCGCAGCTTCCTTCCCTAGCCAACCCATACTCTCGCTATGTTCTCTCCGCATCGCCTTCACCTCCGCAGAATGTTTCGATTCGATTCTGGCCAGCTCCAAGCATGCGTTGTCATTCTTCGCCAGAAGTTCCTGCAACTCCTCCACCCTACGCTTTTGCTTGGACACCTCGGCCAGGGTGACCTGGTGTGCCGCCCTTATTCCCTTCAAGCTCCTATCAGTCATATCCATAAGCTCTTCGAACTTCTCAGACACCTTCAGTCGTGATTGAAGCTCGGCATTGTCCCTCCTGGCCTGAATGCTGGCCCCCGTCGCCAAACTCAAACGCCAGCACATCGCCCGAGAAAGCAAAACGCTCTGCGAGACAAAAGATGAATAAAAACCCACGATGCGGTCACTCAGGAAACATCTACCGCACAAAAGAAATAACTTACCCGCAAGGCATAGGCCCGAGTCATCCTCATCAGGGTCGTATTGTCGATGTCGGGAAGGAGATGGATACTCTTGGCCATGCCTTGCTGACCGAACGCGGCATCGACCAGCTCCAAGTCTGCAAACTTGTCTGCCGAAGGATCTGCACCCGGATACAAGGCCGACCTCATTAAGGCGGAAAACGCCTCCTCAACACTAGCACCCGAGCTGCTGGGTTGACCGTCCCCGCCTGAGGGACCGGCCGGGGCGACCTCCGTTTGAGAGGCCTTCAACCTTCCAGCCTCTTCTACCAAGGCCCTAGCTTGGGTTTCTTCAGATAGTTCGGCCAGCCCAAGCGCCAGCCTCCCCAGAATCTTTTTCGAGGGAGCTCCCAATGCGGAACTCCCACCTTGCTGCGTCCCCTCCTCTGACGCATCCTTCCCGGTTACCGCCACCTGCATCTCCTCCGCAAGCTCCCCCGAAGCCTCGGTCTGACCCGCTTCTTGACCCATCGAGGGCGGTCCGACCTCGCTACTACCGGACTCCCCTGCAGAGAGACCAAGGGGGGACTCCCCCTGAACCTCCTCGGCTGCAGCTGTCCCATCTCCCTCTCCTGCTGGAGCCGGTGGTGATCTCGTGGGGACAACAGGCCCCTCAGAAATGACCACCTTCGCCAGATCTGTCGCTGGTTCCTCTTTCAAGGGGGACGCGGTCGGACGAGCCAACGGAGCCTCGTCTGAGCTATCCGATATCTCTAACACGGGAGGACAAGGGATCACGGCTTCTCTCCCCAAACCTCCCTTCGCCCCCGGCATTCCTATCACAACCGCTCCGGTGTCCGGCGGGCTTCTTGCGGAGGTATGGGCCCTTTTCTCGGGCCTCCCGCTATCTGCGCCACTGCTCTCCCCTGGGCGCTTTCCTCTCTTCCTCTTAGAGAGGCTCGATAACGCCGACCTCTTGGCTGAAAGGATGAAACACGCGCGATCAGATCCAAGCACATTCATCGAGAAAACGCGCAGCAAGAAAGGGACAAAAGAAGGGATTCACCTTGCGGGTCCAGGGGGCTGAGCCCTACTGCGAAGAGGGCCTCCTCTGATAGCAGGTCGTTAGCTGAAAACACTCGGCCATTGCGAAGGACGTCCAAATCCCTCTCCGCCTGCGCTGACAAAACTGGATGCGTCTCTGCATCCCTAGCAAAGTTCCCCCATTTCCGAGGGAAGTCGGATCCAATGTTCCCCTCTGCGATAACGAACCGGCTCTTCCATCCCTTGATGGAAGATGGCTTATCCACAATGACGTTGAAGGACCTCCAGGGTCCAATGTACGGCCACTCTGATTTCCTCCCGGGTATCAGATGGTAGCAGGCACGAAAAAGGGGAAGAGTGGCGACAATCTGAATCTGGTGGCACATCGAGATGAATCCGATGATGCTCCGCCAACTATTTGGGGCCACCATCGCCGGGCAGATGTTGTAGTGGGTCATTATCTCCTTCACCAAAGGATGGAGAGGAAACGAAAGCCCGCCTTCAAACTGTCTTCGTAAACGAAGACCCCAGACTCCAGATCTCGTGAGACCCTATCCTCAGACTCCGGCGCCTGCAGGACGATATCTGAGGGCATACCATACCATTGGTGAATCCTTCCCAGATCCTCAGCTAAAATCTCCGAAACCACATCATCGGGACTCATCGTCATCTCGATTGAGAAAAAAACACCGGGCGGGACGACGAGAATCGAGGAGGATGAAAGGCCAAACTTTTCAAAAAAACAAGATGAGAGGATGCTGCGAACGTGCACATATATATATTGTACGTCTATCGCCTTGCTTCCCCACTAAGGAAGCCGCCTTGAGAAGACGGGGCGTCCCGCCCGAGGTGTTCGGAACCGCCTCGACAAATGCCCGATCGTTCGGGATTCGCAACGTGGCGCATTCCCAACCGTCACTTCTAAGGGAGCCTTACCCCCGAAGGCACGATGATCCTGACGCATTAATTAGGGCATCATTGCACGGGCTGTCCAAACCAAAACGCCCCATCCGAAACGCGCCGCTCGGACTTATACTCCCTATGCCCGAACCTACGCTTCGAACTAGAGAGTGGAGGGCATGTGTTGGGGGGTAAAATCGTCATTGCATCAATATCCATGCGAGGCGGCTAAGGCCGACCTCCTCCCTTTGCCCTTCTAGGCTTCCACAGCTCGGCCCCTCCGGGCTTCCTTAGCTCGGCCCTTTCCGGGCTTCCATAGCTCGGCTCCTTCCGGGCCTCCGTAGCTCGGCCCTTCCGGGCTTCCGTAGCTCGGCCCTTCCGGGCTTCCCTAGCTCGGCCCTTCCGGGCTTCCCTAGCTCGGCTCCTTCCGGGCTTCCGTAGCTCGGCTTCGTCCGGGCTTCCACAGCTCGGCCCCCCCTCCGGGCTTCCTTAGCTCGGCCCTTCCGGGCTTCCGTAGCTCGGTTCCTTCCGGGCCTCCGTAGCTCGGCCCTTCCGGGCTTCCGTAGCTCGGCTTCGTCCGGGCTTCCACAGCTCGGTCCCTTCCGGGCCTCCATAGCTCAGCCCTTCCGGGCTTCCATAGCTCGGTCCTTCCCGGGTCACCATGGCTCGGCTACGTTAAATGATCCTTAATCCAATACCCACCTCCACGGAACCTGACGCAGGAGAGCCCAGGTTCACCATAACGGCATCCTAGACAAGGAATCATGTCGAAACGTGGCCTAGGACCTATCATAACCACCCCAGGCCTACTCAGCCAGATCTCGGTCATCAAGAAGCTCTCCTGGCCGTCGATCCCCTAACAAACAGGATACGGATTCCAACGGCCCCACAACGGCCTGATTCTATCCACCTCCATATCCTAACAACTTCTGAACCTTCCAGAAGACGCTCAAGACACAGGTGGCCACCTATAACTATCAGACTGACAGATTTCCTCAGGTACGCATACCCACGCACTCCTGGACGCACACTCATACGTGCGCTCTCACTCTCCTGCCCTCACGCCGGCAGCTCGTCGGTGCTCTTGCCTTCCAGAGCTCCCGATTGGCTGCCCCCGGAGAGGCCTCTCGGAGAGATCCACCTCCCCATTATCTTGTTGATCGCCGATTTCTTCTCCACTGACTTGAGCGTCGGAGGGTCTTCCGCGGAGGGCCACCCCCAACGCCTCTCGCGCGATGACTTTTTGTGCAGGTCCACCCCCTCTCCCTGGAGATCGATCGCGCCCGAGTCGAAGAACGGATCCCGACGGCAACAATATATATATATATATATATATATATCAGATAAATTTAATAATAACAAAAATAAAGATAGACAAAATCCAACGGCAAATACATAGCATATATATATATATATATATATATATATATATATATATATATATATCAGATAAATTTAATAATAAACAAAAATAAAGATAGACAAAATCGAACGGCAAATACATAGCATATTATACTTAAGTCCCATCCCCTCCAATTCTTCGTCAGTTTGAAGTGTTTGGCGGTGAGAGCTGTTAGCGCGATGATGACGCTTAACGCACATCAAATAATATTTAGCTTTGAAATTTAAAATTGCGGACGCGGTTCGTGGACCAATGACCAACGCACCTCCCATTATCATCATTCACAAGGACAGCTTGCTTCCCCCACTAGCCAACACGTCTACTCTTATCCTCTCTGTCTTCTATTAATTAACGAATATACAAGCAGAACAGCCTATCATAATGAGCAATTAAAAAACAAAACTAAAAGTAGTTATTAGTTGGAACTTGGAAGTCGTCTTCTAACATCTTGTTGCTGCAAGAACTGATGGAGAGGCAGCCACCGCAGAGTCCGTAATTGCTAAATTACGCGACTGTTCCTCTCAATTTTCTATGGACTAAAGACGGTTATTAAGGTAATATTTAAAATAAAAAATAAAAAAAATATTTAGAAGATATTCTCTCTTATTCTCAAAGAATACGTTTGGATGTCAAAAAGTTATTCCGGAAATAGAATACTTTCGAAGAATAGCTTATTCCCCTTTTTATTCCAAATTTTTGTTTGGATGAAAATATGCTATTCCATGTTATTGCAGTGCAATTAATGCAATGTTATTCCAAATGTTGTTTGGATGACATGGGAATAAGCCTCTATTCCACTTGGAATATCTAATGAATTTTTTGGTAATCCTAAACTTACCCCTTGTCCAAAAGAAGGGAGAGCGTATCTGCTCCCTCGCTTTCTCGAGGACCTTCTCAGGAAGAGGAGAAGATTCTGAGACAAGAATGACGACCCACGAAACTAGTGTCAGGAAAGAGGATGAAGACCGAACCGAGAACTTCGCTAGATCCAGTTGATCCTCTTCGTCCACGAAGAGAGAAGACTTGGGAGACTTATTTTGGGAACATCAGCAGAGAAAATGTCAGATGGGAGGAGCAAGGATCAGAAGTCGGCGATCGATTTTGAGGAAACCCTAATTGCGAGAGCTGGAGGTTGAAGATCGGCCCTGTCTCAAATCCCACCTTTTTTAACATCCGTTGATTGCCCTTGGAATAGGTACAGTGGCGTTGACACGTATTTCAGGGGACCGCGTGGAATAGGAAATGGGAATACGAGGCGTTGATGGGAATAAGGAAACTGGTAGGGCCCACCAACGTTTTAACCTGGCGTTTGGGGGAATAACCTAGAATAAAGCCCTATTCCAGGCCTTATTCCTGCATCTAAATGTTGCCAAAAGCCATAACTATAAAGGATAGTTGAGAATAAAGTTAATCAGAGAATAATCTATGGTTAATCATGAATTATTTCTTAATTTATTCTCTAAAAAATTACAGAAATAACTGATTATTCCTTTAAATAAAAATAAAAAAAGTTATCATATGAATTTATCTTTTTGCATTTGATATGATCAATAGGATAGCCAAGAATATCTTTAGATAGTCAGAGAATAAACTCTATACAATTATTCATGAATAATATATATATATATATATATATATATATATATATATATATATATATATATATATATATTGTATCAAACACTTTCTTACTAAGCCATCTAAGTAACCTTGCAAGGCCATTGTGTTGTATAAAAAATCCAATTTTCCTTGCTATGGTTATTCTTGCTGCAAAGACTTGGGAGGCTAAAAATGTAGAAATATTCAACTTGACGCAACAACCGTAGAAAATATTGCTCAACTGCTTTAAAAAAAATATTTTTTTAAGTCAACAGATCTCATAACCTTAACTCGCATCGACAAGGCACCGCTGGAAGAGCAATGCATCCAAACCTCCGCGTTATTTAGAAATTCCGTGAGCAAAACCGTGTCCGGCCCGACGGAAACATCGAATCCTCACGCCGATCCTGCCCACGCTTTCCATGAACCTGCGTTCATTCCCAGCTTTTCTTCAGTGCCAAGCAGCTGCGCCCTTATAAAACCCACCCCTCGCCCCTCTCCACCCTCATCCAACCTCGCCGTCCAAGCCAGACTTCCTTCCTGTCATCACCGCTGTCTTTATTGCTACTACTATAGCAACAATAGCCAGCACTAGAGATGGGCAAGAAGAAAGCAGCGTTGGCCGGCCGGGCATGGAACCTGCTGCGCTTGGCCCTCGTGTGGGTTCGGAAGGGCGGTGCCTTCAAACGGGGATTAATGTTCGACCTACGCCTCGTCGCTCGCAACCTTAAGAGCCTGAAGCCCGGTGGCCGTCACTCCGATAAGCTCAGCTATGGCGAACGCGAATTTTCCTTCGAAGAGACTCCTGCCTTCCATTTCAAGACCCCATCCATCCGGCTTCCCCGCCTTCCATGCATAACTCCCGCGGCTGACTTCGATCGTGACGACGACTATATCTTCTTCAAGCGCGAGAAAAAGAACGAATTCTTTAATGAAGAATTTCAGAAAGAGTGTTCGATGGGCAGTTGCGAAGGTGGTGAAGATGACGGCGTTGATTGTTTCGATGAGGAGGGGTTAGCTGTGGCGAATTGATCGAGGTGGAGGAAGAACAAGGAATTGATTCGAAGGCAGAGGAGTTCATAGCTAAGTTCTACGAGCAGATGAAGCTACAACGCCAGGTCTCGTTGCTTCAATATAATGAGATGCTTCGTAGAGGCATGAGTTGAATGGAAACAGTTCAAAGAAATCAATGCAAGGATTGAGTTACCATGTTTTCTTACGGCTCTGTTTGTTTATCATACTTTCGATTCTTTTGTTCCGGCTGTGGTGTAAATATTGAGTGCTTTCATAGGAAAGCTTTTGATGTATCTATGAGTTTAAAAATAGTTCGAGTTTTCTTGAGGTATCATTCGGTCCCCTTGTTTGAAATTATGGAAGTTTTGGGCTACTTTCAATGGGGAGAACATGCCCGATCGAGCCCTTGGAGAGGAGTGATGTCTAAAGAACCCGAAAGAAATTAATTAGAAAAGACCAAGCTGCTGATGGTATGCACGGCAGTTGGAAATCAAGGCTGATAGCTGGAAGGCCAGACTCTGCTCCAGTTCACGTTAGTCTTTTGGGTCTCGGCAAATGGTGCCGTGCCTCGTGCTGCTGGATTTTGTATTTCAGCAAAGAGATGCGGTCCAAATCCGTGACATGCCAAACTCCTCTGCCTCTGCGGGAGATGTGACATCAACCATCCATTATCTGCAACCACCTCTGCTCTGTTCCGCGGGAGATGTGACATCAACCATCCATTGGCCTGCTCCATGGCATTCTCCTCTAATTTCCTCCTACCCTTCCTTTCCTTCATTTATTTATTTATTTTCTATATGTATGCAATAACTCAAACTGCGCAATTAGAAAAGGCTGATTTTCTACAGAGATGATTGCTTCTTTGCTGCAAGGATTCCAATCAATATGACCTGGTTTTTCTATTTTAAGATAAAATTTTACTTGTATCTTGGATTAACTAGTATCTATCGTTCATATATATATATATATATATATATATATATATATATATATATATATATATATATATATATATATATATATATATATAGAGAGAGAGAGAGAGAGAGAGAGAGAGAGAGAGATAGTGCAAATACTATAACATAATTTAAGCCAACTACGTTAGCTAAAGGAATTGTACAACAACCCAAAAATGGCTTTACATTGAATGAACGATTTTAAAGAACATATAACTCAAGTTTATCTACCATTGGTTAACTTATGCTTGAATTTTTAAAATCATATGAGCTCATCCTACTACCAAGTTTGGGCCAATAAGTGATCTTGAAGTATTACAAATAGTATTAGAATCAATTTGAATGCATAAAAGTTGGTAGGAGAAAAAAATTATTCACTCTTATTCAAGTATGTGTAAGTTAGTGGCCAGGAGGAAATGATCATCCATGATACAATGATAGAATCTTTCCATGGTGTAGCGGCATGGAGCTACTCTTGCAGTACTGATGATGTTGTTCTCAACTTAATGCAAATTTTAGCTAGCTTATGGCATATGATGAGATAGTGAAATATTGTAATGCTTCAAAAATAATCATACATCGGATGAAAAAAAAAAATTTGAAGAACTTATAACTCAAGTTTACCTGTTATCAATTAATTTGCATTTGAGTTTTTAAAATCATATGTACTTCACATTTGTTATAGCTAGAAACATATATGATTATATATGTCTTCTTATTGTATTCTCTCACCAATGATCTAAAATTATCATGGCAATCCCTTTTGGGTTAGTTTTTTTATGGACAATGGAATTCGTTATCTGATAAGCATATGGATTAGAGATCCCTAGAACCTTCCTCAAGGAGCTAGAATGTTCATTGTTTTATCATGATGTGGATCACAAGTTACCAAGGGGGGAAAAGGAGTTTAGGTATCCAAACAACCTTAAAGACTTTACATGATTAGCTTCTTTGATGAAAGCCAAGGAGAGACTTTGTGCCTTTCTCTATTTGATTTTTTTTTGAAAAAAAATCTTCACAAATCATAACTTCGACTAGAATTTCTCTTTATAATATTTTTTATTTATTTATATTTAGAGTCATTAAACTTATTTTTGCTTATTGTTCATATATGATCCGGTGGAGAAAAAAGAATTTCTTTCAACCTAATTGGATTTATTGAATGGATAATTGAAAATAAGGGCAATTCTTTTTTCACTATATTTTCACTATATTTTCTCTAAGAGAATACAATTTTAGATTTTTTTTTCACTATATTTTCTCTAAGAGAATATATAGTTGGGAAAAGGCTTAGATGAGTTGAGTTGAGATATTTTCTCTAAAAGAATTCATATTAGTGTAATATGCTTTTACAAAATCTAAATTTTATTCCATATCTAGAATGACTTTTTCAAATTTGTCATAATTAGTAAAAGTAATTAGACAAAATATCAAATTCCTCTTAAATTATATCTTAGGTTATACATGGCTTAACTACTTCAGCCAATTCCTCTTAACTTATAGGTTATGATCGATCAAATTTTTATTCGAAAAAAAAAGATTTTCGATAGATTGATCTATTTGAAAGCCTAATTATTATCACACATATTCGATCACTTTATATATATATATAATATTCTCTTAAAGGTTGGAAACAATATCATGAAACTTCAAAAGTTATTCAATTTCAAAGGAAAGAGTACCTAAATCTGACATTACAAAAGAAAGTTATGGCTTTTGAAAGTTTAGGTGGATAGTTAAACTCCCAATATGATGGATCTTGTTTTAAAACTTTTATTCTGACCTACTAAACTGACTAGAGTTGTTCGATGATCATTTTAGATTAATATTTTAGCAGAGATAAAAATTATTTAGGTAGAATTTAAGTATATTATATTATAATTGAAATGAGTTATGATTAGATATTATCCTATATATCTAATTCTTGAATTAGGTTATGCATTCCACTAAGATAGATATGCCTCGTATTTGGTTGTTAGGGATTTTATTTTAAAAAAATAGTTAATTGATAAAATATAGCCAAGTTGAGCAATATGCACCATAATTGATTGTCATGTCTATTGGGTCATTAACACCCATAAAGGTGTATCAATTAATTTAGAGTTAACTACATTTAGCTTCTCTTAACAATAGGTGTTTACACATTTCTTTCTAAACTAAAAAACTTACAATCAATCCTTATTTTGATTTAAATTATAATTATTCCTTATCATTTAAATTGGATATTAAAAGAAATAAAAAAAATGATCATGTGATAGCACTAAAGATAATAAATAATGCGATAAAAAGCAACGACACCTATCCTTTAAAAGAAATGGTTTGGATCAAGAGAACAACTTTTTTTTTCTTTTTTACTATTAATTACAAAATTACATCCATATACTCATCCTTATTTACCATTTATGTCAGATTCAATAATATCATAACTTTTCCTCACCTATTGTCTTGCCAAGAGCTACTACCATTTCCTCATGCTTCACTAAAAGATTTATATCCTCTTTAGATTAGCTGTTGGGTTATCTTTAAATAATTATTTATTTATAACTATATAAAATAACTGTTGGTCAATCAAATAGGCTTTTTGCTTAGCCTAGCTGCCATATATTTTGTTATGTTGTCTCATATACCTTTCCTTTTTATTTTTAAAGAAACATGATAACCTCTGTAATTTAGTGCCAGATTAGAGAGGTTCAATGCGATGATCATGACCATTCATGCGCTATATAAAGACTACGATTGCATGGGCCATGTGCAATACGTGAGGTTCATTGCCATGGAAAATTAAATCACCTCTCGTCGCAATTTAACAATGCTTGCGATTCATAATTAACTTTGATGGGAGTATCCGGGATAGAGCTGTTGGATCTACATTCATCATTCGGGGGCCGATGGGTGATCTTTTGGCGGCGGAAGGTGTTGGTTCCCTGGACTCATCAGTTCCTATGACGGATCTCTGTGCTGCTTGGACGGATCTTTCATATGCTGTCAGGATTCTCCATGCTCATAGGATTATAATTGAGGGGGATTCTATGACTGTCATTTCTTGGTTATTGAAGGAAAGCTGCTTAGATGGTCCCTCAAATCAGATTCTAAGGGATTGTTGGTCTATGTTGCGGAAGGTTGATTCCGTCCAGATCCGCCATATTTATCATGAGGCCAACTCGGCGGCAGACTGGGTGGCTGTCTTTGCTGCTCAGCATGCGGGTCCATGGATTTGGAGGCCATGCGACCCCTATCCTATCCCTCTGCAGCAGATTTTGTTTTCTGATGTATCTGAGCTGATTCATACGAGAATTGTATAATCACCCGTTTGTAACAAAAAACAACGCTTGTGATTCACTCGTCCAATCCTGTACGAGGCCTCCGAAGGATATGCTCCCATTATTATTATTATTATTATTATTATTATTATTATTATTATTTATTATTATTATTATTATTATTTTGGTACAGACGGACGATCACACTATCCTAGTGCGAGTCAATCCAGAATTATCAGAGTACAAAATTTGCTTGAAAGCTAAGGGACAAGGGTCATCCTAATTCCAATACCAAAATCCCACATGAAGGGCCATAGCCGACACTACCCAGTCAGTCGCTGAATTAGCTTTCCGGTAGATGTGCCGGATGTGGACTCTGGGAGAGCCATGCAGAATCGCACGAATGTCACTGAGGAGAGGGTTGGTCGAGATGTGGTCACAATCACCTGACTGAAGCCACCGGATGACAGTCAGAGAATCTCCTTCAATGAAGAGGCTGTGAGTATGAAGTCTCTAAACAGCATGAGAAATACTAGCCCATGCAGTATGAAGCTCAGCCAGAGGGATCGACGAGTCTAAGGAAGCAAAACCGTCAGCCGACAATAAAGCACCATCAGACCCCCGAATAATAAAAGTAGACCCCGCTAGTCTTCCCCGAACACTCCCGTCAAAGTTGATTTCACAAACCCTGGAGGGGGGCTCCCAAGATATAAAAACTGTGTGACGGTTCGCTGCCATAGCAGCAGGGGATTCCCAGTGGCCAGAGTTGCAAAAATCAATACCTTTGAATAGAAGAGCACTTTTAGCAACCATGGATCTGATCTTCCGCTCTAATCCAAGAGGAGAGATAGTAATATCAGCAAAGATAACCTGGTTCTGCGATAGCCAGATCTGATAGGCAGTAATAGCCCAAAGAATGCTCCGCTGTCGAGAGGCTCTCCGAATATCAACAAGGAATTGGGAGCACAAAGAACCATAACCATTAACTCCACATATATACCCTGTCCGCATCCAAATCCGCCTCCACCTGTGGCACAAAAGGATCGCATGGTCAATAGTCTCCTCCTCCTCTCCACACAGCGGATAAGTCGCCTCAATAGGGAGACCCCTTCTAGAAAGCAAGGAGCAGCAGGGAAGGCAATTCCACATGATCTTCCATAAAAATAACTGGACCTGGGATGAATGGGGAGCTTCCAAATCTAGATAGCATCCCTCGAGACCAGAGGCTAGGATATATACTCCTCGATAAGATCCGAAGTGGGAGCCCTGGGAAGACAAGATCTACACCATAATCTAGTATCCTGAGAGGGGCCTAGGATAATAGGTGTTGGCCCAGATGACAACCCAAGAGGGGGGGTGAATTGGGTTCTTTAAAAAAAAAAAATTAAACCTTTTGAAATATTTGTTTGCTTAGTGTGAGTGAAAGTGAATGCAGATGCAAAAATAAAATACAATCAATAAGATAGAGATAGAGATAGAGATAAAGGAGACATGGCAAACACAAAGATCTTATAGTGGTTCGGTGTATCCAACACCTACGTCCACTCCCAAGATTCACTTGGGTCCACACTATAATCTTCCTTGATTACAGCCGAGTTGTTTTACAAGCTCACAACTCAAACTTGTTGTTTTCCCGGGATCACAACGAACCCAGCCGGTTTTCCGGGCTCACCAGCACAAAACCCTAACACAAGCTATACCAAGCTTGTACCGAGGTAAGACTACCTCCACTAGTTCAATCCCCCATATTGAACTAGACACAAATAAAAGAAATATTGTTTTTCAAGTACACAGCTCCTCAATGAGCAAATAATCAAGTAAATGAACAAGGTTTAGAAAAGCCTGATTTGTAGTTGGTTGGCTTTTGAGCTTTTCTTCTTTTCTTCTTTTCTTCTTCTCCTTGCTAGATTGAATCAAGCCTCAGTTCCGATTCTTTACAGTTGAAGCAGTTGAGAAGGATTGAAAAGCAAGAAACTGATCCTCTTTCTCCAATTTGGAAAATCCACCAAAACTTTGATTTGAATGCCTTGGATTCCTCTTGAGCTTTTTGGAGTGGAGTGGATTTGAGCTAGAAGGTTTTTCTCTTGAGATTCAGGCTCTCTCTTTTTCGGATTTTTGAATTAGGATTTCTCTATTTCCGTTTTCCCTCTTTGTTTTTCCGTTTTTTCCTCTCTCTTGTTTTTGAATGATAGTCTTCCCTTTTTATAGATTTCTTTCAAACCATTTTTGGAAGAAAACTATCTGTTGGAGTGTACCTTGCAACAAAATATATCCGTTAGAAATAAAGTAAAATAGAAATATTACCGTTAGAGCTGATCTGGCAATTTGATTTTTCATTCCAGGTGGGTTGGAGTCGACTCTAACTTTTCTGGAGTCGGCTCTAACTCGAAACACTTTAATCCATTAATTCTGGAGTCGTCTCTGACTTTTCTGGGGTCGATAAGAAACTTTTCTGGAGTCGACTCTAACAGACCCGGAGTCGACTCTAAGTCGGGGCCAGAAAAATCAATGTTCTGTCTTTTCTGATAAAGTCGGCTCTCACAGTCTCGGAGTCGACTCTAACTTCTGTGCCAAATTCTGGAGTCGGCTCTGTGATTCTCGGAGTCGACTCTAATGTCTGCAATCTTACCTAGACATTAGATTCGATCCAGAACAAGATTTAACTCCTGATTTTGATCATTCAATCGACTTATAATCTGAAAAAGCTTAATCAAAATCATTAGAGCCTTCAATAGTTATACTCAAATAGTTTTGTTAATCATCAAAATCATCAATTGGGTCAACAATCTCCCCCTTTTTGATGATAACAAAAACTTTGAGTATATGCATTCAAAAAATTCATTCGAACTAAAGATTATAGTCATTTTAAAGCTTAGAACATTTTTAATAAAGGATTTGATGCCAATATTCAAAGTGAACTTTTAAAATTATGCATGAGTTCTATATAAGCCATCAATTATGAACATTTAAACTAAATGTACAGAAAATTGCAATTAAGCTTGTTGTTAAGCTCCCCATGCATTGAATAGCTCCCCCTATATATAAAAATCAAATTTTAATTGAACTGATTAAAATTTCAAGTCTCTTTCTTTTTGCATAAACAATCATTTCTCCCCCTTTCTTTCTTTCTTTTTGCATATTCAACCATCTCTCATTAAAATTTTAAGTCTTTTTTTTTTTTTTTTTTTGCATATTCAACCATCTCTCCCCCTTTTTTGTTATCAGCAATAAGGAGAGTATTAGATAAAGAAAGTTATTAGAGAAAAATTGTTGGTTCAATAAGACATAGGTATTCAAACAGTCAATCATAGACAGATTTGAAAAAGTGTAATTGCATTACATAAGTAAGAAACATTACATAAGTTGATTCAAGTACATTCCAAAGTGAGATACATTAGATACTCAAAATTCCTAAATACAAACTATCAAGATAAAGTAAACCTGGAGAAACTAAGATACAAAAGAGTATCAAAATCAAAATCAAAGTCAGATATGTTTGAATACAGTTTTCTTCAAGTGACCTATGATTTCTATTACATCATCTTTTTGAGATTTCTTAAAATTTTCAAGACAAGCTTCAATCTGTGAGACTGCAAGGTCAATGTCCTTCTTCAGTTGACCAGTTGCATGAACATAAGATCCCGAGCCATCAGCAATGCCTTCCATCCTTTCAAATATTTTGTGAAGTTCAGCACCAAAGGATTCAACAGAATTGCTTATGGAAAAGGAAATCATGTCAAGTCTCGAGTTAAGTTCTTCTTTTAGCTGATTGAAGTCTTCTTTTAATTGATTAATCTCATGAGATCTCTGACTGTCATATTCAGCAAGCAAGGCTCTCAACTGACCAATCTGCTCATCAAAGAATCTCCCAGAAGCAGTAACAGACAGATGTGGAGGAGAGGGAACTGTGCTCGATCCAGCTTCTGAAGGTCCAGCTGTAGATGGTCCCGCAATAAATGGATCAGGGACTGATGGTTCCGCAGTGGATGGTCCAGGGATATCTTCTACTCTGGCCTCTTCAGTTCTATCTCTCTCAGCTCTTTCTTCTCGTCCTCCTTTCATCCAGATACCATTTAACTTCTTGAAGCCCATCCGATGAATAGTAGAAATACTATAATAGTCAGTGTGCCTTAATTTTCTTAGGGGTTCATTATCCATAATTAGCACACCTTGGCTTCTAAAGATCAATGTCAGAACCATACCATATGGCAGTGTAGATCTTTTCTTTGTAGCAACCTCTGCCATATAACCAATCATCATGCCAGCTAGGTTGACTGGCCTTCCAGTTATAATACAATCCATCAAAAGAATGTCTCGCTCCGAGACGTACTCAAATCTACCAATTTTGGGGAATAAAATTCTTTCACATATGTTGTGTAGTAACCTGAGCTCCAGATTTAATTGATTAGCAAGAATTTTCTCAAACTCGGTTATATCCCTCCCTAACATTCTTGACAATGCACCACTTCTATCATCATGCTGATATTCCATAATACCAATTATGGGCATTTCCAACAGATTTCCAAGGATTTCAGCAGTTATTACAACTCTAGTTCCTCTTACAATACTGACTAAACCGCCTTCTCCTCTACTCAAATCATTGTAAAATTCTCTCACTAGGGCAGGATAAGTGGGGATATCTAATGAACAAATCTTTTCCCACCCCATTTCTTTTAAACATCTTCCTATTGAGAAGCCCTCCGACTCAAAGAAATCAAAGTTGACCTTCCTTCCAGTTGTGATAGTCTTACCGGCTAGTTGATCTACTTTGGGTGAAGAGGGTGAAGGAGGAGAATCTTCTTGAGTGGCCGAAGAGGAGGATGGCGAGGGTTGCCTCCGAATCGTGCGTCGCCTCGTGGGAACGGATGCTCCTTCGACGAAACCGCACCTCTTGGGTGCCATTGAGTTGATTGGAATGTGTAATCAAAGGTTTTGAGAAGATTGGGGAGGTTGGAAAGGCTTTGGAACTCCTTGGAGGGGTTTTGGGAGACGGATAAAATGATTTGGGGTCGACTCCGTCTTTTTATTTTTGACCTAGTTCGACCTAGAGTCGACTCCCGAAAACTGGGTGTCGGCTCCGAACCAGAAAGTCTGTCAGCACTCGAATTAGAGTCGGCTCTACAGAAGCCGGAGTCGGCTCTAATTGCTTAGACAGAACATCAAAAACTAAGGTGTCGACTCCACAAACTGTTAGAGTCAACTCTAACAGTTTCAGAGATAAAAAAATCAAGTTTCAAGGATCTGAAACTATTCAAATTAATCATCAAACTCTAGATAAATATTCCTTAGCAATTGGGGAAACAATGAATCAAGATCTAGATAGATTTCCTTATTGAATATCGAGATTTTTCAAGAAATTGATGAAATCTAGATAGTTGTTCTTAAGAGTTTCAAAAAATTATTCCAAAGGATCACAAACTCCTAATTCTCCTCTAAGATAACAAAATCTCTCTTCACTTAAGGGTTTTGTAAATATATCTGCCAGTTGTTCTTCAGTATTCACATAATCAAGATAAATTTCATTATTGGCAACATGTTCTCTTATAAAGTGATATCTAATTTCAATATGCTTTGTTCTTGAGTGTTGAATTGGATTTTTAGTTAGATTGATTGCACTTGTATTATCACATCTTATAGGTGTCTTATCAAGTGTGATACCATAGTCTTCAAGTTGTCTCTTAATCTATAGGATTTGAGCACAGCAACTTCCAGCTGCAACATATTCTGCTTCAGCAGTAGATAATGCAACCGAATTTTGCTTTTTGCTAAACCATGAGATTAAGTTACTTCCTAAAAATTGGCATGCAGCACTTGTGCTTTTTCTATCTAACTTACATCCAGCATAATCAGAATCAGAATAAGTAATCAGATTTAATGTTGAGTCTCTAGAATACCATAAACCTACATTTTTTGTTCCACTAAGGTATCTAAGAATTCTTTTAATAGCAATTAAATGTGATTCTTTAGGTTCAGACTGAAATCTAGCACATAAGCAAACAGCAAACATTATGTCTGGTCTACTTGCAGTTAAGTAAAGCAGGGATCCGATTATACCTCGATAATATTTTTGATCAACCTTCTTACCTTCTTCATCTTTGTCCAGCTTGCATGAAGGACTCATTGGTATTCCGAGGGGTTTGATTGATTCCATACCAAACTTCTTTAGAATTTCTTTTGTGTACTTTATTTGGTTGATAAAGATTCCCTCTTTGCTTTGTTTGATTTGGAGTCCAAGGAAGAAATTGAGTTCTCCCATCATGCTCATTTCAAATTCTCCCTGCATTAACTTAGCAAACTTTGACATAGAAGATTATTAGTAGCACCAAATACAATGTCATCAACATAAATTTGAGCTACAAGTAAATCTTTTTCTTTTCTTTTCAAAAACAATGTTTTATCAACATTTTCTCTTATAAAATCATTTTCAATCAAAAATTTACTTAGTCTATCATACCAAGCTCTAGGTGCTTGTTTCAAACCATATAAAGCTTTGTGCAATTTAAAAACATGATTTGGAAATTCATGATCTTCAAATCCCGGTGGTTGTTCAACAAATACTTTTTCATTTATTAATCCATTTAAAAATGCACTTTTGACATCCATTTGAAATAAATTAAAGTTCATGTGACATGCAAATGCAAGTAATAGCCTAATGGCTTCTAATCTAGCTACAGGTGCAAAGGTTTCATCAAAATCAATACCTTCTTCTTGATTATATCCTTTTGCAACTAATCTAGCTTTGTTTCTAATTACTATGCCATTTTCATCTAGTTTATTTCTAAAAACCCATTTTGATCCTATAACAGAATGATCTTTAGGTCTTTCCACTAATGTCCATACATCATTTCTAGTGAATTGGTTTAATTCTTCTTGCATAGCTAACATCCAATTATTATCTTTTTCAGCTTCTTCAATGGTTTTAGGTTCAATTTGAGAAACAAAAGCAAGGTGATTACTAATATTTCTCATAGATGATCTAGTTCTTATTCCTTGAGATGGATCATCTATAATCAATTCCTTGGGATGACTATAAGCATATCTTCAATCTCTTGGTAGATCTACATCATTATGATTAGTATTAATAACATCAGCATTAGGCGAATCATTATCTTTAGCTTCTTGTTCATGATCTGAAGATACATCAATATTAAGTTTTTCAAGATTGTTTTTGAGAATGTTTGTATCTTCCTCATCATCAATCCTTTTGGAACTTGATGCTAAAGATTCATCAAAAACTACATGAATAGATTCTTCAACAATTAAACTTCCTTTATTGAACACTCTATATGCTTTACTAGTTGTTGAATAACCTAAGAATATTCCTTCATTAGATTTTGCATCAAATTTACCTAAGTTATTTTTACCATTATTATGAATAAAACATTTACAACCAAATGCATGAAAATATTTAATGTTGGGTTTTCTATCATGCCATAATTCATAAGGTGTTTTCTTTAAAATAGGTCTTATTAATGCTCTATTTAGGATGTAACATGCTGTGTTAATAGCTTCCGTCCAAAAGTATTTCGGGAGTTTACTTTCACATAGCATGGTACGGGCCATGTCTTCTAGAGTTCTATTTTTCCTTTCAACTACTCCATTTTGTTGAGGGGTTCTTGGTGCAGAAAAATTATGATTAATACCATTTTCATTGCAAAAACTTTCAAATAAGTGATTTTCAAATTCAGTTCCATGATCACTTCTTAGAGATACTATGGTAGTGTTTTTCTCATTTGTTACTTTCTTGAAGAATTTCAAGAATATCGAGAAAGTCTCATCTTTGTGAGCTAAAAAATTACCCAAGTGAATCTAGAGTAATCATCTACTATCACAAGACCATATTTCTTTCCTCCTAGACTTGTGGTTCTAGTTGGTCCAAAAAGGTCCATGTGAAGTAGCTCTAATGGCCTAGAAGTTGAAACAACATTTTTAGATTTAAAAGAACTTTTCGTTTGTTTTCCAAACTGATATGCATCACATATTTTGTTATTTTTAAAATCTATTTTAGGTAGTCCTTTTACTAAATCCATTCTAATTAGTTTTGAAATCAGGTGTGTGCTTGCGTGACCTAATCTTCGATGCCACAACCAACCAATCTCATTCATATTAGCATTATTAGCAACTAAGCAATGATTATTAGTAGACAAATTGTCTAAGTCAATCAAGTATACATTGCCATTTCTATTTCCAATAAAAACAATGCTATTATCAATGGGATTAGCAACTGTGCATATAGAAGATTCAAATGATACTTTAAAACCTTTGTCACATAATTGACTAATGCTAATTAAATTTTGTTTCAAACCATCAACATATAAGACATTTTCAATATATGTGGAGGGAGTTATTTGAATGTTATCAAGCCCCAAGATTTGGCCTTTGCCATTATCCCCAAATGTAACTACTCCTCCTCTTTTGCTTTCGAGGGTGATGAATTGATCTTTGTCACCCGTCATGTGGCTTGAGCAGCCGCTATCAAGATACCACTTTCGCTTTGATCTTTTGGCTGCAAGACACTCCTGCAAAGATGATCAAGTCTTATGTTTAGGCACCCAAGCTTTCTTGGGTCCTTCATGGTTAGTAGCAATAAAAACTGTTCCTTTTGGAACCCATATTTTCTTTCCTTTAATATTTAAGTTTTTATTAGGTTTTAGAATTTTACATTCATAAGATTTATGTCCCTTTTGATTACATTTAAAGCATGTAAAATTACTTTAGCCGGCACGCACAAAAATATTAGCCAGCACGCACAAAAATATTTTTCAGTGATTTTTGTTTTCTAAAAGTGTTATACCCTAATCCAGCTTTGTCAAAAACTGCTTTTTGACTATTTAATAACATGTCCAATTTAGTTGAGCTTAAGGTAAACTTATCAACTATGTTCTTATATTTTTCAATCTCTTTCCTTAGTTTATCATTTTCATTGGAAATTAATTCTTTTTCTTTTACCAATATTTTATTTTTAGATTTAAGTTTCTTAACTTCATTATTAAGATCTTCCTTTTCTTTAATGAAAGTTGAATTTTCATTTTTCAAAAGCTTGTATTTCTTTTTCAAAACCTTGAAATCATCGACAAGTTCATTAAAAGCATCAAATAATTCATCAAATGCAAACTCATCGCAAGGGTTATCGGAACTTACCTCATCATTGTCGTCCGCCATAAAACATGCATTTACGACTTCCTTTTGTTCTTCTTCTTCGGAAGAAGATTCTTTGCTATCACTCCAAGTCGCCACATAAGCCTTCTTTTCTTTTTGTAGGCTTTCTTTAATTTAGGACATTCATTCCTAAAGTGCCCCGGTTTATTACACTCATAGCAAGTCAAGGGGTCTTTCTCTTTTTCTTTGTCCTTGTCCTTGTTCTTATCCTTTTCTCCTTCCCACTTTGCTCCAAATTTCTTCTTGTGGAAGGGTTTCTTTCTCCTCATGAATCTTTTAAACTTTTTAGCTAAGAGAGCAGTCTCTTCATCATCATCATCATCATCATCGCTGCTGCTCTCTTCTTCTTTTGCAGCTTTGAGGGCAATCACTTTCTTCTTCTTTGTGTCCTCCTCTACGTGCTGCTTCATTGTCAACTCATGGGTCATAAGTGATCCTAGAAGCTCCTCTAAGGGCAGAGTGTTGAGGTCCTTTGCTTCTTGGATTGCTGTCATTTTGGCTTCCCATGATCTTGGTAGTGACCTAAGAATTTTTCGAACAAGTTCTGAGTTAGTATATGTCTTACCAAGACTTTTTAAACCATTTACAATATCTGTAAATCTAGTATACATGCATGCAATGGTTTCAGATTGTTCCATGCTAAACAACTCATATTTATGAACAAGAATATTAATTTTAGATTCTTTTACTTGGTTGGTACCCTCATGGGTAACCTCTAATCTATCCCAAATCTCCTTTGCGGAATTACAAGTGGAGATTCTATTAAATTCATTAGCATCTAAAGAGCAATATAAGACATTCATGACCTTAGCATTGAGCTGTGCCATTTTTCTATCATTATCATTCCAATCCCTTTCGGGCTTAGGAACAATAGTGCCATCAATAACATGTGTGGGTGTACTAGGTCCATTAATTATAACACCCCATAGTTCATAGTCAGAAGCTTGAATGAATATCCTCATTCTAGCTTTCCAATATGAATAATTTGAACCATTAAACAGTGAAGGTCTATTCATAGAATGACCTTCAGCAAATGATCCAACTTGAGCTGCCATTTGGATATTTAGCTCTTGATCGTGTGATCAAAATCTAATGAGCACTTTCTCTGATACCAATTGTTGGCCCAGATGACAACCCAAGAGGGGGGGGTGAATTGGGTTCTTTATAAAAAAAAATTTAAACCTTTTGAAATATTTGTTTGCTTAGTGTGAGTGAAAGTGAATGCAGATGCAAAAACAAAATACAATCAATAAGATAGAGATAGAGATAGAGATAAAGGAGACACGGCAAACACAAAGATTTTATAGTGGTTCAGTATATCCAACACCTACGTCCACTCCCAAGATTCACTTGGGTCCACAATATAATCTTTCTGGATTACAGCCGAGTTGTTTTACAAGCTCACAACTCAAACTTGTTGTTTTTCCAGGATCACAACGAACCCAGCCGATTTTTTGGGCTCACCAGCACAAAAACCCTAACACAAGCTATACCAAGCTTGTACCGAGGTAAGACTACCTCCACTAGTTCAATCCCCCAGATTGAACTAGACACAAACAAAAGAAATATTGTTTTTCAAGTACACAGCTCCTCAATGAGCAAATAATCAAGTAAATGAATAAGGTTTAGAAAAGCCTGATTTGTAGTTGGTTGGCTTTTGAGCTTTTCTTCTTTTCTTCTTTTCTTCTTCTCCTTGCTAGATTGAATCAAGCCTCAGATCCGATTCTTCACAGTTGAAGCAGTTGAGAAGGATTGAAAAGCAAGAAACTGATCCTCTTTCTCCAATTTGGGAAATCCACCAAAACTTTGATTTGAATGCCTTGGATTCCTCTTGAGCTTTTTGGAGTGGAGTGGATTTGAGCTAGAAGGTTTTTCTCTTGAGATTCAGGCTCTCTCTTTTTCGGATTTTTGAATTAGGATTTCTCTATTTCCGTTTTTCCTCTTTGTTTTTCCATTTTTTCCTCTCTCTTATTTTTGAATGATAGTCTTCCCTTTTTATAGATTTCTTTCAAACCATTTTTGGAAGAAAACTATCCGTTGGAGTGTACCTTGCAACAAAATATATCCGTTAGAAATAAAGTAAAATAGAAATATTACCGTTAGAGCTGATCTGGCAATTTGATTTTTCATTCCAGGTGGGTTGGAGTTGACTCTAACTTTTCTGGAGTCGGCTCTAACTCGAAACACTTTAATCCGTTAATTCTGGAGTCGTCTCTGACTTTTCTGGGGTCGACAAGAAACTTTTCTGGAGTCGACTATAATAGACCCGGAGTCGACTCTAAGTCGGGGCCAGAAAAATCAACGTTCTGTCTTTTCTGATAGAGTCGGCTCTCACAGTCTCGGAGTCGACTCTAACTTCCATGCCAGATTCTGGAGTTAGCTCTGTGATTCTTGGAGTCGACTCTAATGTCTGCAATCTTACCTAGATATTAGATTCGATCCAGAACAAGATTTAACTCCTGATTTTGATCATTCAATCGACTTATAATCTAAAAAAGCTTAATCAAAATCATTAGAGCCTTCAATAGTTATACTCAAATAGTTTTGTTAATCATCAAAATCATCAATGGGTCAACAATAGGAATGGAGAGAATCCACCTAGAGAGCTCCTTCCCAAATAACCTGTCAACAACCTGGGAATCCCAAGAGGAAGAATCCTGAGTAATGAGCTCCTGAACTCTCATGCCAGGCGGAACTTCCGAGCTAATGAATGACGGCCAACGAAAGAGGGAAAGATCCAAAATCCAAGAATCCTAAACAACATCAACCGAGGCACCGTCACCAATTATCCAGGAGATGTTGTTCAAGATAGTCGGAGCATGACGACAAACCTCTCTCCAAAAGTAGGATTGCCCCCGAGTAGATAGAAAATCCGAAGGAGGCCAGGCACCATATCTCACACGCATAGTGGAGCTCCAGAAACAGTGAGGATCAAGAATAAATCTCGAGGCATGCCTGGCCAACAGAGCCTCTCTCCTAGCAATCAAGGACTGGATACCAAGGCCATCCTCCCGCAGAGGCATACAGATCGACTCCCATGCCTGAAGATGAATACCATAACCGTCCTGCATAGAAGCCTACAGAGAGTCCCTGAAGCATCACTCCAATCTTCGAAGACACGTGATAGGGACCACTGCATTAGATAGAAGATACATAGGGAGAGACGTAAGCACTGAGTGAATAAGGGTGATCATCGCCATCATAGATAAGCCGGACACCTACCAACCATCCAACCGGTCCCGAATGCATCGCTCGAGGTAAGTATAATCACTGATACAAGGATGCCTACCCAAGAGAGGGATCCCCAAATAAGAAAGTGCATCTGCCTTATTCGATATGCCCAGAGCTTGATGTATGACATCCCTGGTTGACCTGGAAGTTTTAGGGCTGAAGCAGATCGTAGACTTATCTAAGTTAACCCTCTGACCAGAAGCACCACAATAGCTCTGAATAATAGAGCCATAACCACCAGCATTCTGAAGAGAAGTCTGACGCAACAGAATGCAGTCGTCCGCAAAAAGGAGATGGGAGAGGGGGGGCCCCGAGGAAGCAACCATAAAGGGGGTGATACGCCCGTCCTGCTGAGCCTGATAAAGAGCGCGAGATAGATCATCCGTAGCCAGAACAAACAAAAACGGGGATAATGGACAACCCTGTCTTAGGCCCACAGAAGACTGGAAGAAAGGGGACTGCACTCCATTAACAATTAGAGAGAATGACGGCTTCTGGATGCAGGCCATAATCCAATCAATAAATAAAGCATGAAAACCAAATTCAAGCAGGGTTTGGTGCATGAAACTCCAGCTCATCCTATCGTAGGCCCGCTCCATGTCTAACTTGACGGCCATAAGACACTGCCTGGCCAGAGCTCTCTGGAGATCATGCATAAACTCTTGCGCAATAAGGACATTATCGAAAATGCTCCGACCTTTGACAAAAGCCCCCTGTTCAGAAGAGATAAGCTGAGGAATGACCACCCGCAGATGGAAGACTAAAAGGCGAGCGCAAACCTTATATAAGGTAGTGCAAAGACTAATCGAGCGAAAGTGCTGAGGAGAAGAGGCATCCGGGCGCTTCGGCACAAGGGTGATGAGAGTCTGATTCCAATCTGCAGGAATGGATCTGGATAGGAAAGCACTGTGGATAGCTTGGGTGACCTCTCGGCCGACAATATCCTAATAATGACGGAAAAAAAATGGCGGAAAACCATCCGGGCCAGGTGCCTTATCGGACCCAAGGTCCCATAAAGCTGAATGGATCTCATCATCAGAGATAGGCCTGATCAGCAGGTTGTTCTAAAGCTCAGAGACCTTCTTAGATGAAGGAACCCTGACAACCGGCGCCCCCACCCCAGTAGACTCCGTCCATCTAGATAGAAAAAACTGGAATAGCTGATCCCGGATAATAACAGAATCCTCTTGGGAGTTGCCCTCTGCATCAACTAACCACCGAATCCTGTTAGCAGCCCGATGCTTCAGAGTGGCATGATTAAAGAATCTAGTATTGTGATCCCCCTCTCGAAGCCACTGAACCCTAGATCGCTGCCTCCAATAGGACTCATGCTGCAGAAGCAAGGAATGATGAAGAGCAAGCTTAGATCTGAGAGAGAAGAGATCAGTATCAGAGAGACAGCCATCCCGATCCTCCCTATCCTGCAAGGCGGCAATATCAGCTTCCACCTGCTCGATGTTTCTCATAAGATTTCCAACCTCCAATCTGTTCCATCTCGATAGATGATGTCTCAGCAGCTCCAACCGCCTAGAGAGATGATAAGAAGCATTACCCCTCATCGGTAGGTGCCAAACCTGAGCCACGATAGACCGAGCCGAGAGATAGGAGGTCTAGAACTGCTCAAATCTAAACTGACGCCGCTGCACTAAGTCAGTAACAGTGGATATCAAGAGAGGACAATGATCAGAGGCGACGCGAGGCAGATGAGTGACAGTGGCAGTGGGGAACATCTGAGTCCATTGGGCAGTGGCCAAGGCTATATCCAACCTTTCCCAAACTCTAGCCGAGCCCTGGTGGTTATTGCACCAGGTAAATTAGGAACCCGAGAAACCCAAATCCAGAAGACCAGCTGAGGAGATAAAGGATATGAACTCCATAATATCTGGAGTATCAGTAACCTGCCTACCGCCTCTCTTCTCATTAGCAGCAGTAATGCAGTTGAAGTCACCAGCCAAGATAGAAGGAATACCCTGAGCAAGGAGAGAAAGACTCTCAGTTCAAAGAGCACGACGTTCCCTGAAATTAGTGCTAGCATAAGCTCCCAACAGAAGCCAGGGGTCAGAAGAGCCCTCCTAGACTAGAAGAGCAATCTGCTGATCACACTGATTAAAAGCATTAATCTTAATCAAAGAGTGGCGCCAAAACTCAACCATCCCACCAGATAGACCAACAGACTCCACTGCATAAGAAGACCATGATCTGGCAGCCTGTTTCCAAAAGCGAACCAAACTATCACCCGATAACCAAGTTTCCAATAGAATGCAAATGTCAAAATTATGGATCTGCAACAATCGAGCAAAGGAGGATCGAAAAGCAGGTTTTCGAGCTCCTCTGACGTTCCATATAAGGATTTTCATTAGAAAATGGGGGAAGGGTGGGACCCACCTTGATCTTCAACCATAGCCAAATCAGTAGGGTGCCCTATGCTCAGCACACCACCCTCTACCATCTGAGAATTACAATCCATCTGGATATTACCAGCCCCTTGGGAACCGGCCTCAGTTACAGATTCCAAAGAGCAGGAAGCAGCAACAGGGAGGGCAGAATCCATGGACTGGTCTTGAATAGCTACCTTAAGGCAGGATAGCACCGAATCATGACACCGGATCTCACCCTTGGATGATTGACCCAAGTGCTTGTCACATTCAATGATCTGACTACAAGAGGCCGTATCAGGCTTGTTGACCAAAATGGCAGGACCATTGCAAGGGATCATAGGATCTGAAGATGTTATTTTCTTCTTAGGGTCCTTAGACTTAGAAGAAATTCCTTTCCCTTTTCGATTTCCTCTATTTGAGCTCGATCTCAGGGATAAGGAATCCTCGGGCTTGGCCCGCTTGGAGGGACCCGGGTTAGCATCAGGCCGAGACACAAGGCTGCAGTCCCCATTGCCCACATCCAAAAGGGCAAATGGATTCTTTAGAGTCAGAGCCTGCTTGTCTGAACTCAAGGCATCAGTGCCATTTAGCAAGGCTACAGGCCTTAGTGATTTTATCAAACCGGCACGGAGCCCCCCTGCCGACACACATCCATTAGCATTGGCACCCTTAGATAATCCTTCTGAAACCACCAGGCCAGCTGACTGGAGAACCTGAGCCATAGCCTCATTTCCACCCCCCTTGCCAGCCTACAGAGGACGCCGCCGTGCCTGCTTGCTGGACGAAGCCCTCCCATCCGCCGGAATTCCATGCCTGACCGCAATAAACTGAGGAGAATCCGAAGCAACGGAGGGGGACCCAGCCACCTGAATTGACTGCACCCCCGCCTGAGAAGTGGATTTCCATTGGCGAGTAATCGACATTCAGGGGCCATACAACGGCCCCGGCGAAGCCGAAGCTGGGTCAGACGACTGAGCAGACGGAGAGCAGGGGCCCAAAAGGTGAATCGAACCGCAGTTGGAGCAAATTCCAGTCAAATGCTCGAATTGAAAAGATTGCCAGAAGGGAGAAGACATCCCCTGGATTCTGACACCAGGCTGGAGGGACCACCGGAGATCAACTCGGACGCATGCTCTGGCAAACGCTCCCCTTGACAAAGACCGAGTTGCAGAGTCGGCGACGATGAACTTCCCCACTGGCGCCAGGATAGCTTCAAGCACCGAATCAACCCAATACTCCATGGGCAGAGCCGGCAAGCGCACCCATAGAAGGGCCGAGAACATAGAGTCCTTGGCCGGAACAAAATCCGGTCGCCAGCTCTCAATTGCAACGGGTTGTCCATTGACAACCCACGGCCAGCCATTAATGAGCTCCTGAGCTCCCGAGTCCTCAAAACGGAAAACATAGCAACGGTGAGCGAGGCATACCGTGTGGATGTCGCCGGAGATGCCTGCACGCCAAAACTCCCTAACGAAGGCTTCCGGAGGAACCCAGCGGTGGTAAGTCCGTGCCAAGACCGCTTTCTCCTTCTAACAAGCACTAGACACCTCCAGGACCTCAGCCGGGATTTGGACAACCTTTGGGAAGTGACTCTCGAGCTCCGCCACCTTCGCCAGAGATGGGGAAGATGAAACCCATTCGTACCCGGGATCGTGCCCCCTGTTCCACACCTTTCAAGCATCCCGAGCATCATCCGCTGCCATGAGAGTAGGGAGAGGAAGACGTGGACCACCGATGGCTGGGAAAGACGCCGGCCGCAGCCAACCACATCGGAGATCAAGCAAGCAACCGTCGAGAGCACGAATCTAAAAGCAAGCAACTGCCGAGAGAAAAAGACTTTCACTCTGGTGATCTTATGTTGATCAAGTATTTGAAAAGCAAAACGACATGCTCCCATTTAAACGTCTGAGTTGTGAGTAGATGTATTATGTATACATTTGACGACTGTGATCAAAGCTTTGACATCTTCTGTGCACTCCCACTCAAGCATTTCAAGCGTTAAAATTTTCGAAATAGTCTTCAATCAATCATGGACAAACGGTGGATTCACCGCCCGATGGCAGTTTCTGGTGAGATTCTATTTACACTGTAAAAATTACTCTCCACACCTTCTAATTTTTTAAAAAAATTTTAATCCCTAAATTACTATTAAATTTCTTTCCCACCCATTTTTTTTCCTCTCCACACCCCTTTCTTTCATCCCACTAGACCGATACCCTTCTCTTCTCTTCCCTTCTCCTTTCTCAATCGGTAGCGGCGAGCAGCGGCAGTGCAGCACCAATGGCAGCGATGGCTGTAGTAGCTGATGTGGCCAATAACAGGCCACGTAATACAAACAATAAGGCCCCGTGGTCTCTTGGCCCCTAGGCGGCCCTATGGCCAGCCCTAGGCGGCCCCTTGTTCCCTGGGCCCCTAGGCGGCCTCATGGCCAGTCCTAGGCGGCCCCGTGGTCTCTTGGCCCCTAGGCGGCCCTATGGCCAGCCCTAGGTGGCCCCTTGGTCCCTGAGCCCCTAGGCGGCCTCATGGCCAGTCCTAGGCAGCCCCTCGGTCCCTGGGCTCCTAAGCGGCCCTATGGCCAATCCTACGCGGCCCCTTGGTCCCTTGGCCCCTAGGCAGCCCTACGGCCAGTCCTAGGCGGCCCCGTGGTCCCTTGGCCCCTAGGTGGCCCCACGGCCAATCCTAGGTAGCCCCTTGGTCCCTGGGCCCCTAGGCGGCCCCACGGCCAATCCTAGGCGGCCCCTTGGTCCCTGGGCTCCTAGGCGGCCCTATGGCCAGTCTTAGGCGGCCCCTTGGTCCCTTAGCCCCTAGGAGGCCCAACGGCCAGTCCTAAGCGGCCCCATGGTCCCTTGTCCCCTGACGGCCCCACGGCCAGTCCTAGGCGGCCCCTTGGTCCCTGGGCCCCTAGGCGGCCCCACGGCCAGTCCTAGGCGGCACCGCGGTCCCTGGGCTCCTAGGCGGCCCTATGGCCAATCCTAGGCGGCTCCATGGTCCCTTGGCCTCTAGGCAGCCCTACGGCCAGTCCTGGGCGGCCCCTTAGTCCCTTAGCCTCTAGGCGGCCCTACGGCCAGTCCTAGGTGGCCATCAAATACCTAGAAATATTAAAAATACAAAAGGCATAATCTCGGGCATCCCGATTCAGAGAATCTCAGCCCAGACAGACAGTGATGGATCCTTTTCAGAGGATCTCAGCCCAAAAAGAAAAGGCTATCAGCAGCATTTAATGGCTCTGGCAAAATAAGCATCAAAAGGCAATTACCTGCCAAAATGTGTCAATCACTTCAAGTCAGACAAGCCACTAAGGCCCGAAAAGTCATTAGCAGTATTTAATGGCTTTGGCAAAATAAGCATCAAAAGGCGATTACCTGTCATTAAGTACCAATTACTTTGAGTCAGAAAAGCCACTAAAGCCCAAAAAGTCATTAGCAGACTTTAATGACCCTGGATAAGTGAGTACTAAAAGCCAATCATCTCTGAATAAAACAATGATGACATCGAAACAATGGATACGGACCCAATCCGATTTGTCCTGACATTCTATCCTTGAGAATGCTGACACGTCACGACATTCAGACAAAAAACAAAAGGATATGCCAATAAAAGGAAGGTAAGAACAAACGAAGGGGGGGGGCTTCTACTAAGCGAAAAAGGCCTCATTTTCTTCCGGGGATTTTTCTTCTTCTTCTACAAAAAAATCATTGTTGTGTTCCTGGTTACTAACTTGAGCATCAGAGGGTCCCCCAACTGGAATCCCCAGTTACGGGACTTCTTACAGGATCCTGGAGGTGAAGCGTCACAGTAACTGTCACCCAAGGCTATCGTCCCAAAGTGACCAGGCATCAACAGATTGGCGCGCCAGGTAGGGGGCAGCGCGGTCGCAGAATTAAGGAAGCTCACCTCCCTCTTAACTCTGCTCAGAAAGATCTTCCCCAGAAGACTCAATGGAGCCAACATATATTCAGGAGGCCTCATCTGATTCCCCAGAGGGGATCCCTTTCGGGCTAATTCATCAGGAACTAGCTCTCCTATTTCTTCTTCACCTATGACATCAGCCTCTCCTCATGAGCAGCTGGCTTGCCTTACTCAGCAGATGCAAGCCCTCATTGGAGTGGTTTGCGAGTTGCATGAGCAGCAGCCTGCAGCTGCTCATCAGTAGGCTAGATTCCCTGCACCGTCGCAAATTACTGCCCCAGTCAGCCAGCAGTCTGCACATAGAAAGTCCTCTCAAAAGAATTCTTCTCACCACCAAGTTCCATCTAAGCGTCCTCACCGAGAGAGCCTCAAGAGGTCGAGATCTTCTACTCTTTGCTCTGGTGGTTATGATCGCCGAAGAGGAAAAGAACCTAGAAGTTCACATCGTCATCAACCTCAATATCCTACTTCTTCTTCATTCGAATCTATCGATGAAGATATTAATGATCGAATGGAAAGGCGCTTGGAAGAGCAAAATCGACGCCTGGAGGAGCTTAGTTAAAAGCTCCATGATCATTCGAGAATGGAGTATGATTCTCATCCCCCTCTCTCTTGTCGGATCACGGAAGAACGCATACCCCGCCAGTTTTGTTTTCCTCAATTAGACCCATATAATGGCACTACTGACCCATTGGATCATTTAGAGAGTTATAAGTCTCTCATGCAGGTTCAATGGGCCACGGATGCTTTATTATGTATCGCTTTCTCTGTCACTCTTTGGAAGGCTGCTCGTGCTTGATATTTTAGACTGCTGCCGTGCAGCATCGACTCTTTTCAGCAACTGGAAAAGGCCTTTTTGGCGTAATTCGATGCCTGTCGCAAAATCCCTCGGGTGGCGGACAACCTCTTCTCCATCCAGCAAAGGGAAGGCGAACTCTTGAAGGATTTCATAGCTCGGTTCAAAGCTGCAGCACTGGAGGTCTACCATCTAGATGATGTCGTGGCCACCCTAGCCTTGAAGCGGGGACTTCGTCCCTCTCGCTTCACATATTCCTTGGACAAGAGAACGCCTAGCTCTTATACTGAGCTCCTAGAGCGGGCGCATAAATACATCCGTGCCGATGAGGCCGATCACACCAAAAGGGATGCTGATCGATCGGCTAGCAAGAAGCCACTTCGAGAGGCGACGAGCGGACTCCCCCTGCGTCGTCCAGATAATCGGCGCCAGAACCCACATGCTGAAGAAGGGAGTTATACTCCTCTCCTCGCCCCAAGATCCCATATCCTCATGGAGATAGAAGGTGAGCCTTATCTTAAGTGTCCCCGTCCTCTGAGAGCTGGTGCTGCCCGCGATAGAAGTCACTACTGCCGTTTCCACAGGGACTACGGCCATGATACTGATGAATGTCGCAACTTGAAGCGCGCCATTGAGGAGCTTATTCAACAAGGCCACCTTGGGAGCTTCGTCAAGAAAGGAACTCCAACTATCCCACCAATGATGGGGCCCCCACCCGCTCAAGCTGGCGTCGACAACACTCCAACGGAGCGTATGGTGGGTATGCTCTCCTGGGGGGCAGCTTCATCAGCCAAAAGAGCTAGGGGGGATGAGAGAGTAGAAGATGTAAATCCCTATTTTGAAAGGGAGTTAGGAGGAGGGGACCGTCTGAGCGATGATAGTGTAGTCGTCTCTATGACGATTGCTAAACATCCTGTAAAAAGAATACTTGTTGATAGTGGAAGTTCAGTAGATATACTTACTTACGATACTTTTGTTCGGATGGGCCTATCCCCTAACTTGTTATCACCTGTGGCGACTCCCCTCGTCGGTTTCACTGGAGATACTGTTAAGGTGGAGGGCGAGATTACCTTGCCGGTCACGGCGGGATCGCCGTCCCGTCAAAGCACGGTCCTGATGAGGTTCCTGGTGGCCAGGGTACCACTAGCCTACAATGCTATTCTTGATCGCCCTGGTTTGAACCTCTTGGACGCAATCATATCCACCAAGCGCCGGCTGGTGAGGTTTCCAACCAATCAAGGAGTAGGAGAGATGCTTGGGAAACAGAACCCCACACAATTATGTTATTATATGGCTCCTAGCCCTCAGGAGATGCCGGCTCCCCCTGCCCCAGTGCTGTTCAACCCCAGGGAATCCGAGAGAAGGAGAGAATCAGCAGAGCGATTGCTATCTCACACTTTGGGGGATGATCCCACCTAGACTGTGCAAATAGGTGAGCTTCTCCCTTTGGAAGTAAAAAATGAACTTCTCACCTTCTTACGGGCAAACTCAGATATTTTTGCATGGTCTGGCTCGAACATGCCCGGTATTCCTCCGGAGGTGATAACTCACAAGCTCAACATCGATGCCCAGTGTTGACCCGTTCGACAAAAGAAAAGAAGCTTCGCCCTCGAGAGGCAAAGGGCTATAGACGAGGAGGTCAACAAACTCTTGGTCGCCGGCCATGTTCGGGAAGCTCAATACCCAAGCTGGTTGGCGAATGTGATTATGGTCCGGAAGGCCAGTGGAAGTTGGCGAATCTGCATCGACTTTACTGATCTTAATAAAGCATGTCCTAAGGACAGCTTTCCTCTACCACGGATTGACCAACTGGTGGACTCCACCTCCGAACATGAACTCCTAAGTTTTATGGACGCCTTCTCCGACTACAACCAAATAAAGATGGATCCGGCGGATGAGGAGAATACTTCTTTCATTACTGAGAAGGGCATTTATTGCTACAAAGTGATGCCCTTCGGACTAAAGAATGCCGGGGCCACCTATCAAAGATTGATGAATAAAGTCTTCAAAGACTAGATTGGGCATAATATGGAGGTATATGTCGATGACATGCTGACTAAGAGCATCCATACCGCCAACCACATCACTGACTTAGAGGAAACCTTCAGCAATCTCAGAAGACATCAAATTAAGCTTAATTCCTGTAAATGCGCTTTTGGTGTTACTGCAGGGAAATTTCTGGGCTTCTTAGTCACTCAGCGAGGAATCGAGGTGAATCCAGAGAAGATTCAAGCTATTCTCGATATGCGGTGGCCGGTCAATAAGAAGGAGGTCCAATGACTTACTGGAAGAATAGCCGCCCTGAGCCGGTTCTTATCCAGATCGGCGGAGAGGTGTTTACTTTTCTTTAAAGCCTTATAAAAAGTCGATGGCTTCGAGTGGACAGATAGCTGTCAAAGGGCTTTCGAGGAGTTAAAGGAATTTCTGTCTACTCCACCATTACTATCGAAGCCTGAAGAAGGAGAGCAGCTTTTCGTCTATCTAGCTGCTACCCTGGAAGCGGACAGCTCTGTTCTGGTCTGGCTCGATCAGGATGGGATGCAGAAGCCCATCTACTATACCAGAAGGTACTTCATGATGCGAAGATCCGGTATTCTCAGGTAGAAAAGATCATCTTTGCCTTGGTCGTCTCTGCCCAGCACCTCCGACCATACTTTCAGGTGCACCCGATAGTGGTGCTTACAGATCAGCCTCTTAGATCTATATTGGCGCGACTTGACACTTCAGGCCGTCTGGCGAAATGGGCCATCAAACTAGGAGAATTCGATTTATCATTCCGAGCCCGCCCTGCTCTTAAGTCCCAAGTGTTGGCGGATTTTTTGGTGGAGTACACTTGGACAACAAACAGGATAGTGACGCCCTTGAGGAACGTCCTATGACCCAAGAAGATTTGGCAGAGGCCTGGATCCTTCATGTGGATGGTGCCTCCAATTCTCAGGGAAGCGAGGTAGGTCTTATTTTGGCAAGTCCGGAGGGGATGACCTTTGGGTATGCCCTTCGCTTTCTTTTCAAGGCTACCAACAATCAAGCTGAATACAAAGCCCTATTAGCTGGGATCAAACTTGCCCGTGAACTGGGAGTGAAGCATCTTCGAGCCTTTACTGACTCTCAACTCATCTTCGGGCACATCACTGGAGAATTCGAGGCTCATGACCCTACCATGTCACGATACCTGGACAAAGTCAGGGCGTTGACTTCTTGGTTGGCTTATTTCACCATCAACTACATTCCCAGGGGAGAGAATGCAAGAGCTGATGCATTGTTAAAGTTGGCCACTTCGGTGGACAAAAGCCTAGAAAGAGAGTACGTCGAGCATTTTGGAGAATCCAAGTATTGATTATGTAGAGGAAGTTATGCCAATTGAGCAGGAGCCAACTTGGATGGATGCTTACGTCCGTTACCTCACTAGTGGCTCTCTTCCCGCCGATCCAACGAAAGCTAAGCTGCTAAAGAAGAGGGCGACCAAGTTTGTATTGTTAGAGGGCCGCTTATACAGGAAGTCTTTTTCTCACCCTCTCCTAAAGTGTGTAGGCCCGGCGGACGCTGATTATATTCTCAGAGAAATCCATGAAGGAATTTGCGGGAGTCACATGGGGGCAGGTCTCTAGCATACAAGGCTCTTCGATAAGGATATTACTGGCTTACCATGCGACAGGATGCTGCTGAGCTGGTTCGAAGGTGCGATAGCTGCCAATGACACTCCAATATCCAGCGATAGTCGGCTTCACTTTTAAGCCCCTTGACTGCTCCCTAGCCTTTTGCTATGTGAGGGATGGACATACTTGGGCCTTTTCCCCCAACTGCAGGGCAGAGGAGGTTTCTATTGGTAGCCATCGATTATTTCACTAAATGGGTCGAAGTCGAGGCATTGGCTAAAATCACTGAAGCCAAGACGAGGACATTCTTTTGGAAGTCTATCATTTGTTGCTTCGGCTTACCCTATACCCTGATTACCGATAATGACCGACAGTTTGACAACTCAACGTTCAAGGCCTTCTGCGATGAGCTTGGCATTTGTCACCGATTCACTTCTATCGGGCACCCCCAATCTAATGGAGAGGCGGAGGTTATGAATCACATCATACTTCGGGGGCTCCGCACCCAGTTGGATGAATCCAAGGGCAGATGGGTGGAGGAGCTTTCGAGTGTATTATGGGCATACCATACTACTCCCAGGGCCCCCACAGGAGAAACTCCTTTCAGCCTCATTTTTGGGTCTGAGGCGGTCATCCCGGTGGAAATCGGTCTTCCCAGCTCCCGAGTAGAAGCATATGAGGAAGACAAAAATTCTGATCAGTGGAGAGCCAATTTAGATTTCATCGACGAAACCCGAGACCTTGCTCGGTTAAGGATGGCCACTTTCCGCCAGTGAGCCAGAAGTATTATAATGCTTGGGTTCGTCCCAAGACATTTCGCTTTGGAGATCTGGTTCTTAGAAAAGTTGAGGTGTCCAAACCAACTAAAGGAGGCAAGCTATCGCCAAACTGGGAAGGGCCATATCGAGTCACCAAAGCACTTTCACGAGGAGCCTACAAATTGGAAGGGATGGACGGGCGGCCAATTCCATGCACTTGGAACGCCGATAACCTCCGCCAGTACTATCAGTAATAAATGTATGCCCTATGGATATAAATGTACTAGACAAATGATTATAAAAGTAGTTCTAAACTCTAATGGCTCAAGCTCAATATCGCGGGCTCAGCGGTCTAAGAGGACCAGACACCCCGGACTGGCGCGAGAAACCTCTGGTGGTTCAAGTCTGTATTCCTTGACGGCCCTGAGTCATACCCACAGGCCGGCGCGAGAAACCCCCGTGGAGAACTACAAGCGAGGCTCAGCGGTCTAAGAGGACCAGACACCCTGGACCGGCGCAAGAAACCTCCGGTGGTTCAAGTCTGTATTCCTTGATGGCCCTGAGTCATACCCACGAGCCGGCGCGAGAAATCCCCGTAGAGAACTACAAGCGAGGCTCAATTGTCTAAGAGGACCACACACCTCGGACCGGCGCGAGTAACCTTCGATGGTTCAAGTCTGTATTCCATGATGGCCCTAAGTCATACCCATGGGCTGGCGTGAGAAACCCCCGTGGAGAACTACAAGCGAGGCTTAGCGGTCTAAGAGGACCAGACACCCCGGACCGGCGCATGAAACCTCCGGTAGTTCAAGTCTGTATTCCTTGACGGCCCTGAGTCATACCCACGGGCCGATGCGAGAAACCCCCATGGAGAACTACAAGCGAGGCTTAGCGGTCTAAGAGGACCAGACACCCCGGACCGGCACGAGAAACCTTCGACGGTTCAAGTCTGTATTCCCTGACGGCCCTAAGTCATACCCATGGGCCAGCGCGAGAAACCCCCGTGGAGAACTACAAGCGAGGCTCAGCAGTCTAAGAGGACCAGACACTCCAGACTGGCGCACGAAACCTCCGGCGGTTCAAGTCTGTATTCCTTGACGGCCCTGAGTCATACCCATGGGCCGGTGCGAGAAACCCCCGTGGAGAACTACAAGCAAGGCTCAGCGGTCTAAGAGGACCAGACACCTCGGACCGACGCACGAAACCTCTGGCGGTTCAAGTCTGTATTCCTTGACGGCCCTGAGTCATACCCACGGGCCGGCGTGAGAAACCCCCGTGGAGAACTACAAGCGAGGCTCAGCGGTCTAAGAGGACTACAAGGAAGACAGGGCTGGTCCTAGGCAGCCATAGTCATTTACGGCCCCAAGCCGGCCCTCGGGCCGGTCCTAGGCGGCCATAAGCGTTCAAGGCTCCTAGCCGGCCCTCGGGCTGGTCCTAGGCAGCCATAGTCGTTCAAGGCTCCTAGCCGGCCCTCGGGCTGGTCCTAGGCGGCCATAGTCGTTCAAGGCCCCTAGCCGACCCTCAGGCTGGTCCTAGGTGACCATAGTCATTTACGGCCCCTAGCCGGCCCTCGGGCTGGTCCTAGGCGGCCATAGTCGTTCAAGGCTCCTAGCCGGCCCTCGGGCTGGTCCTAGGTGGCCATAGTCGTTCAAGGCCCCTAGCCGGCCCTCGGGCTAATCCTAGGTGGCCATAGTCATTCACGGCCCCTAGCCGACCCTCGGGCCGGTCCTAGGCAGCCATAGTTGTTCAAGGCCCCTAGCCGGCCCTCGGGTTGGTCCTAGGCGGCCATAGTCGTTCAAGGCCCCTAGCCGGCCCTCGGGCTGGTCCCAGACGGCCATAGTCATTTACGGCCCATAGGTGGCCTTGCCAGCGCTTAACACCTAGTCAATCCTAGGCTAGCACCGGGTGATTCTAAAAGAAACTCTTTAAGACGATGCGACGGACCCCTTACATAATTTTAGAATGAATAACACTAGCAAAGCACTAAGCATAGACAAGAAGATAGGAATTATCAGACTTTGAAATGATTATAGGTTAATAAAACCAATCTAAATATAGAACCAACACATAAAATTACCTGACAACAGAATTTCGTTACTAAAACATTGTCATACAAGAAGCCAATCTTGGCTGAACCACAGAAACAGGAAAAAGAGGGGCTCAAAATCAAGACCCTGAGGACTCTGACTCATCCTCCGAATCATCACCCACGGGCTGAATGCTATCGAGGTCGCCCAGCTTGTAGACTTGTGAAATTTTCTTCTTGTACTTTTTGAAGCCCTTGGCGAAAGCATCCACGGCTGCTTCACTACATTCTGCTGCAAATTCGGCGGAATTCTTGTAGGACTCCACAGCCTGCCGGGCTCTCAGATCGGCGGCGCTAACTTGGAGAACAACCTCAGCTTGGGCAGCCATTACCCTCTCTCTAGCTTGGACTTCAGCAGAAATTAATTTGGATAAGGTTTCTCTCATCTCATCTTCAGCGGAAGCCAGCTTCCCTTCAACATAAATCAGCCGCTCCTCAGTGGTGGCTAGTCTCTCTTCTGCAGCCCTAGTCTCTAATTCAAGCAACTCAACTCTATCTTCTTCAGCCACAGCTCTCTCCTCAGCTTGGGTCACCTTGAGAAGGGCGGTCCCCAACTTCTCCTTAGTCAGCCTTAACCTCGATACATCTCGGCTAATTTGGCCTCAACCTCTTCAATCCGGGCTTTCAAGGCCTGATTTTCCCCCTCAGCAGTCTTCAGTGAGTCGGATGCTGCAAGCTCCCAAGCCTTGGCCTCAGACAACTCTTGAGTTAACCCACTCACTTGGGCCTTGAGGGCATCCAATCCGGGCAAACTCTGGTTCCGTTTTCCCTCGAGACAAGTATCTTGAAAGACAAATGCACTATTGGACGCATGCAAAATAGGAAGTTAATTGAGAAAAGAAAGGAAAAAGAGAAAAGAAGGGAGTAAAATAAAAAGCTGAAAGATCTCCCATAATCACCTGGAGGATGGCAGTAAAGAAAGTATCAAAGGATTTCTCCAATGATTGATGACAAAGTTCGGCCTAGAGGTTGGGCAAGGTGGAACGACTAAGTAACCATTCGGCCAGACATCCTTGGTGCGTCGCATTGGTCCCAGGCGGCCGGCTGGGACCGTCCTCATGAGCAGGCGTCTCTGCCCCCTCCTGAGGTGAATGAACCTCCAAAAACCGATCGTCGTCGGCCTCTCGTGCCGGAGGTGTCATCGTCCTTTCATCTGGCACAGCTTCACCTTCGACTTCAGGGGAGGGCGGGGAGCTCTCCCTCGTTGGCTCATCTCGAGCCTCAGATAGAGGGACCCCTGTGGGGAACTCTTTCGGGGCCTTGGCTGGCGGAACCTTTGTTACCAGCCCCGCGGCATGAGGGTCCCCTCTCTTCAGGCCCCCCACTAATGTAACTTCAGGAGAGGAAGGCGGAGCCACTCCACTCGGCATTGGATCATCCCCTGCTACCCGTCTGGACTTCTTGGGCCCTCTTTTCACTGGACCCTCGTCCGCTTTCCTTTTCCTTAGAGCCTCTGACAAAGACTTGGTGGAGAACCGCATTTCTGCATCAAAGGAGCAAAAAGTTAGAAAACAAAGGCAATAAAACAAACAAGAACAAGACAAAAAGTCATATGAAAAACCTATATACAAACACACGTGCAGTGAACAAAATAGGGAATGAAAAGGAAGAAAGAAAAGAATTGGTCGACAGTCGAAAATGATAGCGCTCACCGGGGGTCGATGAGGGCACCACTGATGCTGCTAAGGCTTCACAAAGGTTGTCCTCCGATAGTAGCTCTGTGCAAGGGGGAATGATAGAGGACAAGAGGGCCTGGAAAAGTTCTCGGTCCCTTTCCTCAATACTGGAATTTTTATTGGGGCTGGTGTCGGGACTATTCCAAGAGGTCTTTATCTTTTCACCATGGACATAGAAGAAATGCGACTTCCACCCTTTTATTTTAGAGGGCAAGTCTCATTTGAGGACCCTCTTTGGACGAGAAACAAAACTCCACCAGCCACTTCCGGAGACATTTCTAAGTTTATACAAAGCTCGAAACAAGGAAACTCGAGCGGGAGCACCATGGAAATAGCAGAGTACTAAGAGTGCATATATAATACAAATGGAATTCGGAGTCAGCTGGGTGGGAATTAAGTTATACCTATTTAAAAGATTCAAAAAGAAAGGATGAAGAGGGAGGCGGAGTCCACCCTTGAGGAATTCTTCATATAGGGCGACTCCTCCTCCCCGCCCACTAGTGACCTTGTCACCAAACCAAGGAGCGGACAGATAGACACTGTTGGGAATTCCATATTGAACCCTAATTCTCTGAATGTCAGGCTCTTTCAAGACAGAACGTATTCCCCCCGGGCCCGTGGAACTACGTCCGGAGGGAGAGGTCGAATGTGGCGGAGGGGGTGAAACCCTAGAAGCCGAAGAAACATGCCTGTCTACGGAGGGAGGAACCTCACTCGATGGGACCTGGCCTGATGGAGTCTCACTCGAATGAACCCCGCCCAATGGAACCTCGCTAGAGGAGACCCTATCGGAGGCCCGACCTCCCGTCTCAGACCGGCCGAGTATGGAAATCCCGCCAGGAGCGAGACGACGCACTGCGAGGATCTCCTCCCTAGATGGCTCTACTAGAGGCCTCTTACCTTTCCTATCGACCGGGGGATCCATCAAAAAGAAAAAGGAAGAAAATGCAAAGAAAACCAAGGAACTGACCTCAAAACAGGAGGACGAGATCAAAGGAAAGCTCAGCGCAGGGAAGAAGAGTAGGAAGTAAGAGAAAAGTAGAAACAGTAGAAGACAAAAGGGGAGGGCGGGGTAAAAGCAGCTTCTCAAAACTAGAAAACCTCGCCCATCATGAAGAGTAAGGCGACGAACGTCGAGTGTGGTCCAAGTGTCATTAGCCTATAGGAGGAGCACGTTTCCCCTAGCAAAAAGAGCCATCAGTGCGATTTAAGTACATCAAGCCCTCTTTTGTCAATCATGAAGCGTCCCTCTCTCCTATAATGATGAATGTGCTTTCTATCTTCTTAGAAACACGCGCCCATCATAAACGGACTGCGACGTATCAAATTTAATTACTTAGAAAAAATTTTTCATGCTTCTTTCTCTTGGCAAACGCTAAACACGTGAGACACCAAGACTTAGGAGCAGGGGGGCATATAATGTGGCCAATAACAGGCCATGTAATACAAACAATAAGGCCCCGTGGTCTCTTGGCCCCTAGGCAGTCCTATGGCCAGCCCTAGGCAGCCTCTTGTTCCCTAGGCCCCTAGGCGGCCCCACAGCTAGTCCTAGGCGGCCCCGTGGTCTCTTGGCCCCTAGGTGGCCCTATGTGCAGCCCCTTGGTCCCTGGGCCCCTAGGCGGCCACATGGCCAGTCCTAGGTGGTCCCGCGATCCGTGGGCTCCTAGGCGGCCTCATAGCCACTCCTAAGCGGCCCCTTGGTCCCTTGGCCCCTAGGCAGCCCTACGGTCAGTCCTAGGCGGCCCCATGGTCCCTTGGCCCCTAAGCGGTCCCACAGCAGTCCTAGGCGGCCCCATGGTCCCTTGGCCCCTAGGTGGCCCCATGGCCAGTCCTAAGCGGCCCCTTGGTCCCTGGGCCCCTAGGCGGCCCCATGGCCAGTCCTAGGTGGCCCCTTGGTCCCTTGGCCCCTAAGCGGCCCTACGGCCAGTCCTAAGCAGCCCCATAGTCCCTTGGCCCCTAGACAGCCCCTAGGCCAGTCCTAGGCGGCCCCTTGGTCCCTGTGCCCCTAGGCGGCCCCACGGTCAGTCCTAGGAGGCCTCATGGTCCCTGGGCTCTTAGGGCCCCACGGCTAGTCCTAGGCGGCCCCACGGTCCCTAGGCTCCTAGGCGGCCCTATGGCCAATCCTAGGCGGCCCCGTGGTCCCTTGGCCCCTAGGCGGCCCTACGGCCAGTCCTGGGCGGCCCCTTAGTCCCTTGGCCTCTAGGCGGCCCTACGGCCAGTCCTAGGTGGCCATCAGATACCTAGAAATATTAAAAATACAAAAGACATCATCTCAGGCATCTCGATTCAGAGAATCTCAGCCCAGACAGACAATGATGGATCCTTTTCAGAGGATCTCAGCCCAAAAAGAAAAAGCCATCAGTAGCATTTAATGGCTATGGCAAAATAAGCATCAAAAGGCAATTACCTGCCAAAATGTGCCAATCACTTCAAGTCAGACAAGCCGCTAAGGCCCGAAAAGTCATTAGCAATATTTAATGGCTTTGGCAAAATAAGCATCAAAAGGCGATTACCTGTCATTAAGTACCAATCACTTCGAGTCAGAAAAGCCACTAAAGCCCAAAAAGTCATTAGCAGACTTTAATGACCCTAGATAAGTAAGTACTAAAAGCCGATCATCTTTGAATAAAATAATGATGACATCGGAACAATGGATATGGACCCAATCCGAGACATTCTATCCATGAGAATGCTGACACGTCACGACATTCAGACAAAAAACAAAAGGATAAGCCAATAAAAGGAAAGTAAGAACAAACGAAGGGGGGGTTTCTACTAAGCGAAAAAGGCCTCATTTTCTTCTGGGGATTTTTCTTCTTCTTCTACAAAAAAATTATTGCTGTGTTCCTGGTTACTAACTTGAGCGTTGGAGGGTCCCCCAACTGGAATCCCTAGTTACGAGACTTCTTGCAGGATCCTAGAGGTGAAGTGTCACAGTAACTGTCACCCAAGGCTATCATCCCAAAGTGACCAGGCATCAATAGTAGTGATGGTGGCAACGAGTAAATGCGGTGGCTCTTGTCAATCAGATGCCTCATCCCGAATCCTCTTGACGCGTGGCTTCCCCTACTCCCTTTTTCAGCCTCAGTTGCTTTGGTCTCTTCTTTTTCGGCACTGACTCCTCTCCTTTAGTTTTTGGCTCAATTTTCTTTACCTTTTTGTTCAGTCATGTTTGGTGAAACAGATCTTTGTTCGATTAAATATGGCTAAAAAAAAACCTTTTGTTCGACTTAGTCTTTGTTCGATCTTGATAGATCAAACGAAAAACCTTTATTCGATCCATTGTGATTGAACGAAAGCTTTTTGTTTGGAGAGATGAGGGGAGGGGAGGGAGAGGGGTTTGTTCGAATTAAGGTGGAGCAGAAAAAAAAGTATGGAGAGCATAATGATTATATATATATATTTTTTAAAGCGCAGGTGTGGAGAGTAATTTTTGCGAAAAAGTCTTTATACACCGCCCTCGATGCAGCAAGGCCTACGTGGGCTGCACCGCCTCTTCTGATTGGTTCATATGGATCCTACGTGGATGACGTGCCAGGCGGTATGGCTCTACTACGATGTTAAGTTCTGAACGTGACGGCCATTTAAAGCGCTTCACTTTTTTTAAAAATTAGCGTGCAGACAAAAATGCCCTTTCCCTCTATTCTATCACCATTTTACGTTGGATTTCATCTGTGCAAGAAAAAGTCTTTCTTCCCCCTCGCTCTGGCTTTCGGATGCTAAAGAATCAGTCCAAGGCTTGAGCACGATCCTACGCCCTCGCTCTGAGAGTCCGGTCGAAAGAAAATATTTTAGCTTCGAGGCTGGAATATCGGGCTATTGGAGTCTTTGTACAAAAACTTCTGGAGGAAATGTCGTCCGCAGCACAAAGTAAAAAGTCCTTCTTCTCACTTCTTTGTAAAGCTCCTTTATTACACCAACTATTTTTCTCGTTAGAGGTAGTTAATGTGTGACCAAACCGTTTAATGCGCGGGTAACTTCCTTAGAACAAAACAGTTATGACATTCTGACAGTTATGACTGTTTAGAGTTTACTGTTTTGTAAGCACGAATATCATACTCTTTTAACTAGGATGTTATACCTCATGAACTGGGGTGTTGTCAGAGTGTTTCGGCCTATATTCCCCGTTATTTCCTGTCCATATAGCTCTAGTGCCGTCATGCTTGGCCGAAAATCGTTCGTGACACCGCAGTTCAAACATCACAACACCCTACCGACAATGTTACGATACCCATGCTTATAACCTTATGACACCCAAGGAGGAATTCGGCCAAAAATCATTCGTGACATCGCAGTTGAAATGTTATGACACCCTAGCGGCAACGCTATGACACATATGCTTATAACCTTCACAATCTTCGTATGTTGCTTTCCGGGATATCGTAGCTTGTTCTATGGGGTGTCTTTAAATGCTAAAGGGTGTGTCGTACTTATAACTAACGCTGGAGAGCAGGCCCGCGACACACAAGTTATGTTCACCCAAAAAAGATCTACGATGCCATAGTTGAAACATTAAGACACCCAAGCGTCAACGCTACGACACCCCGTATGGAGAACAATCCCCGCGACACCCCGCTTTAACAGTCACGTCATTGGTGTCGTTGCCTTAAAGCTAGGGTGTCGTCAGATGCGTGCTGGGGTGTAGTTAACAGCCTGAGTCGGCGATGTCATCGGTCCCCCCCTAACAGTCCCCGCATTGGAGCCATCGCCTTAAAGCTAGGGTGTCGTTAGATGAGAACTGGGGTGTTGTTAACAGCCTGAGTTGGTGATGTCGTCGTTCGCGACACCCCAGTTGAAACCTTACGACACCCTAGCACCAATTCTACGACACCCGTGCTTATAACTGACTACGGAGAGAAGGCCCGCAACACCCAAGTTACAAACCTAAGACACCCGTTCATGCTTAGGAGAAAACTTTAGCACATCCCAGGATGAAATCGATCAGAAAACAGTTACGACATCCAAGCTCCCTTATCCTTCGGTCTGGCAGCAAACACAAAAGTTACTAAAATTTCTTTTTATTCATCACACAAATAAAGACAAGAAGAAAAGAAAAGAAAAAAATACAGGAGCCCTCACTGGGGCTTGTCATTTTCTCCGGGCACTGCCGAGCTCCCCCCACACTGCGGGGCTAACTCGGTGATCTGGCGCTGGAGGGACGCTACTTGCCCCTCCAGCTGGCTGTTGGCCCGACGCAGGACCTCGATCTCTCTCGTTGAAATGGCCAGGTATTGCTCGGCCACCCTATGGAGTCGCTCGCTGTTTGCGAGCGATGATGCAAAGACCTCCGCATCGATGGTTACCGTTGTGCGGCGGCTCCCATGGGGGCCAGTCGATCGCCCCTCGCCTCTAGAAGCCATCTCAGTATCCAAAAATTTTGGAAGATTAGCTAAAAAGGTGATTAACGATAGCATTCCCCCATCCATATTTAAGGTACTCCTAGCGGGTGTTTCGATTGCCCGAGCTATCAGCTCTGGCGCCCCTATCGTGGAAACTCGCCACGTGCCACCATCTCAATGGGCGATCAAAGGAAATGAAGGGCGTCGGGAAGCCAAATACCGGGTTACCATAGTAAGCTTGATGACGTCCCAAGAGGAAACCTCACGACACCCCAGGAGGAATTTGGCCGAAGATCCTTCGCGACACCCCAGTTGAAACCTAATGACACCATAGCACCAATGCTCAGACACCCGTGCTTATAACTGACCACGGAGAGAATCCCAGCGACATCCCAGGAGGATTGGATTTTGGTCGAAAATCCTTCGTGACACCCCAATTGAAACCTCATGACACTGTAGCACCAATGCTACGACACCCGTGCTTATAACTGACCACGAAGAGAATCCCCACGACACCCCTAGTAGAATTCGTCCGAAAATCCTTCGCGACACCCTAGTTGAAATCTCATGACACCCTAGCTTTAAGGCGATGACACCCGTGCTTAAAACTGACCACGGAGAGAATCCCCACGACACCCTAGTTCGAATTCGGTCGAAAATCCTTCCTGACACCCCAGTTGAAACCTCATGACACTGTAGCACCAATGCTACGACACCCGTGCTTATAACTGACCATGGAGAGAATTCCCGCGACACCCCTGGTGGAATTCGGCCGAAAATCCTTCGCAACACCCCAGTTGAAATCTCACGACACCCTAGCTTTAAGGCGATGACACCCGTGCTTAAAACTGACCATGGAGAGAATCCCCGCGACAACCCTGGTGGAATTCGGCCAAAAATCCTTCGCGATACCCCAGTTGAAATCTCACGACACCCTAGCTTTAAGACGACGACACCCGTGCTTAAAACTGACCACGGAGAGAATCCCCGCGATACCCTAGTTCGAATTTGGCCGAAAATCCTTTGCGATGCCCCAGTTGAAACCTCACGACACCATAGCACCAATGCTACGACACCCGTGCTTATAACTGACCATGGAGAGAATCCCCGCGATACCCCTGATGGAATTTGGCCGAAAATCCTTTACAACACACCAGTTAAAATCTCACGACACCCTAGCTTTAAGGCGACGACACCCATGCTTAAAACTGACCACGGAGAGAATCCCCGCGACAACCCTGGTGGAATTCGGCCAAAAATCCTTCGCGACACCCGAGTTGAAATCTCACGACACCCTAGCTTTAAGGCGATGACACCCATGCTTAAAACTGACCACGAAAAGAATCCCCACGACACCTAGTTCGAATTCGGCCGAAAATCCTTTACGACATCCCAGTTGAAACCTCACGACACCATAGCACCAATGCTATGACACCCGTGCTTATAACTGACCATGGAGAGAATCCCCGCGACACCCCTGGTGGAATTTGGCCGAAAATCCTTTACAACACACCAGTTGAAATCTCACGACACCCTAGCTTTAAGGCGACGACACCCGTGCTTAAAACTGACCACGGAGAGAATCCCCGCGACAACCCTGGTGGAATTCGGCCGAAAATCCTTCGCGACACCCGAGTTGAAATCTCACGACACCCTAGCTTTAAGGTGATGACACCCATGCTTAAAACTGACCACGGAAAGAATCCCCGTGACACCCTAGTTCGAATTTGGCCGAAAATCCTTCGCGATACCCCAGTTGAAACCTCACAACACCGTAGCACCAATGCTACGACACCCATGCTTATAACTGACTACGGAGAGAATCCCCGTGACACCTCAGGAGGATTGGATTTCGGCCGAAAATCCTACGCGACACCCTAGTTGAAACCTCACAACACCCTAGCACCAATGCTACGACACCCGTGCTTATAGCTTTAAGGCGACGACCAACCCGCCTTAACAGTCAATGCACGGGTGTCGTCGCCTTAAAACTAGGGTGTCGTCAGATGAGAACTAGGGTGTCGGTAACAGCATGAGTCAGGGATGGTGTCGTTAGGCCCTTCATCAATGTGTTATGAATTGGTGTCGTAATTTTACAGCTTCGGTGTCGTTTTTTGTAAACTGGGGTGTCGTGACTTCTGAATTCAGATCATAGGTGTCGTATTGTTTTAACCTTCGTGTCCTAATTCTTTGTCAGGATATATTGACAACTAAATCTATGGATATCATTGTTCATGACTGTGTGCCTATATTTCCACAGACGATGCTGAAATTAAAGATCAGAAAGAAATCGATAACACTCCCGGCCGTGCACCTTCACCCATCGCTCCAAATGCAGTGGATGATACTGTAGTTCCTCAAACTGGAATGGAATTCAATTCAGCAGATGATGTATATACGTTCTACAATAGATACGCGAAACGAGTTGGTTTTGGAATCACAACAGTGTGTAGCAGGGCCAATGCCAGTGTCGATCCTTTCAGTTCAAGGGGTACCTATGTAGGCATGCCTTGTTGGTTCTTCATCAAAGTAACGTATTTCGTTTACCAGATAAATACTTCTTGAAGAGATGGTGCAATACTGAAGGTTATGATAAAAGCACACAAAAATTACGGTACGCAGTGACAATTTTTTAATTGAAATGTCATAATATATTTTCGTTAATATTATATTAATGATTGTAGATATAGTTTGCTGAGTTATCGGATGATGAAGCTCGTAGAGATAGTTTCCATGTCTGAAGATGCATTTAATGTAGTGATGGATGGTCTAACACCTATATTCAAAATTGTCGTAGATGCCAACTGTGCAGCTAAGCCAGGTACAGAGCTTGTAATTCAAGATCCTGAATAAATTAGGACGAAAGGTCGCCCAAGAGAGAACAGATTAAAGAGTAGAGTCGAGAAGAAGTCAAAAAGATTAAGGAAAAATCTGGTCAAGGAAAGAGCTGCTTCAAGCAACAGGCAGACTTGTATGCAATCAATTAATACCAGAGAGGACGAGGAAAGAATTGTACCGCCTTCCGAAACTTTGATGGACGAATTTGATGCTTATGTATTGAGTCAACTTACACAGGAGCATATATAAAACATGGGTGTCGTAACTTTCTAACTAGGGTGTCTTGGTCGCAAATGAAGTGCTTTCTAACTAGGGTGTCTTTTTCAGTCAAATGAAGTGCTTTTAGCGTGACGATACCCCAAATCTGGGCTAATGACTCCCTAGCTCTAGTGCGGCGACACCCGAAAGGCGAAATCCTACGATATCCCAGTACTCACAAAAGGACACAGAAGCTTTTAGTGCGACGACACCCCAGCCTGGGCTAATGACTCCCTAGCTCTAGCGCGGCGACACCCGAAAGGCAAAATCCTACGACATTCCAGTACTCACGAAAGGACACCGAAGCTTTTAGCACGACGACACCCCAGCTTGGGCTAACGACTCCCTAGCTCTAGCGCAGCGACACTCGAAAGGAAAAATCCTACGACATCCCAGTAGTAACAAAAAGACACGGAAGCTTTTAGCGCGACGACACCCCATCTCTGGGCTAACGACTCCCTAGCTCTAGCGCGGAGATACCCGAAAGGTGAAATCCAACGACATCCCAGTAGTAACGAAAAGACACTGAAGCTTTTAGCGCGACGACACTCCAGCTCTGGGCTAACGACTCCCTAGCTCTAGCATGGCGACACCCGAAAGGCGAAATCCTACGACATCCCAGTGCTCACAAAAGGACACCAAAGCTTTTAGCACGATGATGCCCCAGCTCTGCGCTAATGACTCCCTAGCTCTAGCGCGGCGACACCCGAAAGGCAAAATCCTATGATATCCCAGTGCTCAATTTACGACACTCTAGTGTTCAATTTACGACATCATATATGAAAACTTAAGAAAATGTGAAGTAGAAAAGGAAAAAATATGAATAAATCGAGGACACCCTTGTTCTCAATATAAAATTTGTGCATTTACATTAAATCTGAATCAGTGTTAATATGAATAAATTACATTTAATTTTCATTCAAAGAAGAATTAAAAAAATTAAGAACATTTTTCGACAATGTCGTTGATCTTTTTGCTCAGGCCCTCTCTCAATATCGTCGCAGCTAATTGTCACCGGTAATCTCTGACTTCCTCATCCGTGAAATCCATCTTCATATCAGGATTGTCCCGTCGAGCAAGACATTCCATGTATCTCAGACAGTATAGATCGCAATCCAGCGATCCGGTCGGTTGGCTTGGGCAATCCGAAATCTCTTCCATCGGCCAAGTCATCGCTTCCTTCTTATTGTAGTAGATATGGAATATGTGGACAAGAATTGTATACCATTTCTTTGCATTGGCCTTGTACTTGGGGTTGCATTTCATTGAATTCAGGTGCATGACACCTTTCTTTCCATGTCGACAGCAACCAAATGCCAGTGCGAGTTATCAAAGTTTATTATAGTGAAAAGAAATCAGAATTGGGACTTATCTTCATCGGATACATTGTCAAATATCGAGGCCCCTGATGTTTCAGCGAGTTCATGAGCAGGTGATAAAAAAGTCAAACACAGAGCGGATATGAAAACTGATGCAAATATGTACTTATGGTATCGGTCCGGATGCTCTGTCCAGTTGTGCATCAGAAACTCCTGACCGGCATCAATTATCTACCAATGCAATTTAAACCGATTAATATAATTATAAAATCAACAACTAGAACAGGTTTCTTGATATACTTACATCATCTATTATCATTTCATTGTTAATGAGATCTTGAAGATTTTTTCTTGTTATAATGCCAGAAAACATATTGGTGTAGATGATCTCGTCGGTTAGTCGTTCGCTCAAAAAATTTTGAATAATAATTTGGTCATCTTCGACCGTTTTGTTGGGCTTTGACGTGCCCACTGTCTTCGCCGACTTTTTAGGACGGGTTGTCTCATAACAATCTCCGACGACATTGGATGCCTTATGCTTCCTCGGCTCTTTTTTAACCCTCCTAACAAGCGAAGGCACTCCAACGATTTCTATGTCCATATCATCACCCTTTGGCGCTGAGGTGCCAAGTTTATTATCGGATTTGGACTCCTCTTTATTTTCATTCTCATGCTCTGTTTTATCATCCAATGAATCCCCCTCCAATCTCTTCTCCTCTGCTTTTGCATTCCCCGTCTTAGTTGGACACTCGGATGAATGGTCCTCCTCCATCTTCTTCTCCTCACTATTTCCATTACTAGGCTCGCGGAGGACCAACTCCAGGGAATGCACCTTCTTTGTTTTCCCGTCTCCCTTGTCCTCCTCATTTTTTGCATTACTTTCCTTTCTGAGCAGTGAACTGAGGAGGCTCTCAGCAATGGACAGCCTGTGCCTGACATCGTCGAGTTGATCCTTAACGCACTCCAATTCAGTCCTCAACTCGGCACATCCTGCGCAGCTATCTGTTGGTTGAGGGGATGCTACTTTCTGCTGAGTGAGAAGCCAGTGCTCTTCTGATAGTGGTACAGTAGCTCCCTCCATCTGTAATGCAAGATGATAACAAATTAATATTAAGTGAAAATATTGACACATTAAGTTGAAAAATATGGTCAGAGCAATGGAGCAATGTACTAGCTTACCAAGTCGTGAGGCTGCAAGTCAGCAACCCGAACCGACTGGATCTTTATTTGGTGGTCATACCACTTCAACAGCCGGGGCAGTTTATCAGGATATGCTAGTGCTCGCATTGATGTATGCTCGAGGAACCATGCCTGAACATGATATTTTTTGGATATTAAATAATATAATATTAACAAAGAAATTATACTAAGAATACTATTTCTGCGTCTCAATAATCCTTACCACCAGTGCTGCCGAGCATCCGAACAGGGTAGGCTGCCTCCTAACTTTTTTTGCATTCTTTGAGTGGACCGGCTCCTCGGAACGCAAGCAAGCAGCTATTTCTGGGAGAGCCAGAACAATCAACTCCTTCAATGCCGAAGCCCAGTCGATGCTATCCAGTTGACTTAAGTCATCCAAGTGCTGGATGAGATACCGTGGACATCTCTGATTAGACTTTGGAGCCAAAAATATGGCCAACATGTATGCGATCCAAAGTCGGATGGTGTCCTCGACATCCTCCTGTGCCTTAGATGATCAGAGTTGAAATATTAACTTCTCCAAACCTTCTTGATGAAGATCTAAACCCTGGCCAAAACGTCTGAACAACATTCTGTTGAACAATTGGCTGGATGTGTCCATCTTCTTCCCATGAGCTGAAAGATCCAGAATGAGTGCGACTTTGTCGGCACTAAATAAAACTAGCTTTCCGCTGAAAATGAACTCGTCGCCTCCATTGTGACATCTTATGATGTCTGCTAGCAGTCGCCCGTCGACTGTGAACGTCTGCATGTCGACGAAGGCACCAAATGGGGTCCTTCGAATAAGTTTTGTATGCCGTCTAGTGAACCTCATCCTCTAAACCTTCTGAATGTATACGGCCGGCCTGCAACTATTCTTAAACAGCTGGGAAGCCTTCACTAGGGGGACTGGAACAATTTTCATGTCAACTGAAACATGGGGTAAGACATAAGACATACTTGTCATAAAATTTTAAGAGAGGATGTCATAATATTTTAACATAGTGATAAACATACCTGAAGGAGCCACATCCTCATTCGAATGAAGAACGATGTCCTTGCATTGTTCCTCCATTTTTTCCACCTGGTTCTTCCTTGTTCGCGGTCTTCATCCACAAACGAAAGCACTCATCTCCATGAATGAAGTATATGGAAGAAAGAACTATGGAAGAAATTTAGGACACCAGTGGCTTCTCGAGCAAGAAATAAAGGATGGCTTCTCGAGCAAAAGGATGGCTTCTCGAGCAACAGACGAAGGACCTCTAGGGTTTATGCCGACCTCAGAGAAATACGAAAGGACACCAGGATCGCCACGATCACATCACACTGACACGCAAACCCATAGGAACTAGCCACGTTTTACAACTTTTCTCGAAAAGATGGCATAGCTGAGTTACTAGGGTGTCGTCGAATTAGTACTAGGGTGACGTCAAAATTCTCGCATTATTCAAATATATCGTAGTGGTGTCATAAGTTAATAACAAGGGTGTCGTAAAGTTTTAACTGGGGTGTCGTAAAGTTTTAACTGGGGTGTCGTATCATTGGTGCTAGGGTGTCGTGAGGTTTCAACTGTGGTGTCACGAAGGATTTTTGGCCGAATTCGACCAGGGGTGTCGCGGGGATTCTCTCCGTGGTCAGTTTTAAGCATGGGTGTCGTCACCTTAAAGCTAAAGTGTCGTGAGATTTCAACTGGGGTGTCGCGAAAGATTTTCGACCGAATTTGAACTAGGGTGTCGCGGGGATTCTCTCCATGGTCATTTTTAAGCACGGGTGTCGTCGACTTAAAGCTAGGGTGTCGTGAGATTTCAACTGGAGTGTCGCGAAGGATTTTCGGCTGAATTCCACCAGGGTTGTCGCAGGGATTCTCTCCGTGGTCAGTTTTAAGCACGGGTGTCGTCGCCTTAAAGCTAGGGTGTCGTGAGATTTCAACTGGGGTGTCGCGAAGGATTTTCGGCCGAATTCCACCAGGGGTGTCGCAGGGATTCTCTCCGTGGTCAGTTTTAAGCATGGGTATCGCAGCATTGGTACTAGGGTGTCGCAGTATTTGGCTTCCCCACACTCTCTTCAGTAATGGTTTTTGTTCACAAGGGGGGCGAATTCCTCCTGGGGTGTTTGCTGCCATTCGCTCTTATCATGTTGAAACCCACGACACCCTAGTTCAAAACCTACGACACCCTAGTTCAAAACGTTAAGACAAAGCATTAGTTCAAAACTTACGACACCCTAGTTGAAAACCCACGACACCCTAGTTCAAAACCCACGACACCCTAGTTCAAAACGTTAAGACAAAGCAGCATTGGTTCAAAACTCACGACACCCTTGTAGAAAAACCCACGATACCCTAGTTCAAAACCCACGACACTATAGTTCAAAACGTTAAGACAAAGCATTAGTTCAAAACTCACGACATCCTAGTTGAAAACCCACGACACCCAGTTCAAAACCCACGACACCCTAGTTTTTTATTGTCAAGCTCATAAACCACAACAACCTCATAACGAAAGAATGTTTCGTGCTGCGGACGACATTTCCTTTAGAAGTTTTTGTACAAAGACTCTAGTAGCCAGGTATTCCAACTTCGAAGCTGAAATATTTTCTTTCGACCGGACTCTCAGAGCGAGGGCGTAGGATCGTGCTCAAGCATTGGACTGATTCCTTAGCATCCAAAAGCCAGAGCGAGGGGAAAGAAAGAGTTTTTCTTGCATAAAATGACGATAGAATGGAGGGAAATGTTATTTTCATCTGTACGCTAATTTAAATAAAAAAGAGAAGCGCTTTAAATGATCGTCACGTTCAGAACGTAACATCATAGCAGAGTCATACCATCTGACACATTATCCATATAAAATTTATATAGATCAATCAGAAAAGATGATGTAATTTATATAGACCTTGGTGCATTGGAGGTGGTGTACATGAACTTTTCTAATTTTTGCTGTGTAAATAGAATCTCCCAGTTTCTGATGGCTGCCAGCGGCCTACAACTGGCGGGCCCCTGCCCCGAAATCGAACGGCTTCAAGAGGCCAGCGGGCCCCACTGGCCACCTCATTTTGACTTGCCTTCAAAACGGGAAGTCCTCGCAGCCGGCTCTCCGCTCCCACATGGCATTCATTCCCACCTACTGACGTGTCTTCCTCCCAAAGCTGGTCCTGTCGGCCCCACCGTAATTTCAAAGCCGCTCCTTGCTTTGCTACCCAATTATATTGCGACACGTCACGAGACAGCACTGAGCTCCGTGCGTCTCCTTGCTGCGGGAGCCGTACCATTAATTCCTATACCACTGTTGCGTTATGCGCACCGTCGTTTAGATCGATCGGAGGAGATAGTTTTATAGGATTGGCGTGGACGGCCGATTTCTCGATGGCAGAAAACTTTTATGCGTGCTGTTGGAAGGTGCGGTGGCCCTCAGGGCCGTTTGGAATTTGAAATGGGATCTCCCTCCCCAAAAGAGCCGTTGGACTATGGCATACCCCTTCTCCTCCCCAGTATTTAATTAGTTTTCTCGATTAATTTATTCTCCTTATAAAACTTTAATGCTCGATCTCTCGGAAGCTCTGCTTCTCCACTCTCGCCATTAATGGTCTTAACCTACAACTCGATTAATCCCACCATCTTCTCTTCTTTTCCTCTCCTTTGCCCTTCTCGTTCGGAAACCCTAACCCTAACCTAATTTAGAGAACCCACTTCCGAAAGACGGTTGAGGAAGCCGGAACTTCTAATCTTGGTTTTGCCGATGTCTACTTTGAGGTTCGTACTCTGGTTCATAAATATATCTTGATTGGTTGCTTTCCTAGTCTTTGTTTTCGTTTTGGGGCCTAGGGTTTTAGAGAATGGGAGTGGGAGGCGATTATTCTGGAGCAGTTAGGGTGTTTTTACTTGTATTTCTCACCTTTTTTTGTTGATTTTTATTGTTTATGGAGTGTTTTAACAGTTTAGTCGGTCTCGTGTGTCTTTGATAGGTAGATCTAAAGACGGTTCATTTATTCTAACAGAGATAACGTCTTATTTTTTTTCTTATTATTTCTGATTTCGCTATGCGTTTTCTTGTTTTCGTTAATAGTTGTGGAATCGATAATTTCTCTCTATTGGTCCTGCTGCATTTAATCTACCATTTTGATTCGATGAATTAGTGAAGGATTAGGGTTTCTGTGGGTGGGTTTTATAGTTTCAGAAGTACGATCCTTTTTAAGTACTTTCATTATTTTTCTTTGTCGATGTAGAAGCACCCTTAATGACAGTATGAGAAATGAGGCACTGAACTGTTAAGATCACGTAGCAAGGATGGGGGCGGAAAAGGGAGGATCAAAGAGCAGCGGTTTCTTTCATCTGTTTGATTGGAACAGGAAGTCCCGCAAGAAATTATTTTCCAGTGGAACAAATTCACCAGGTAATTCAATATCAGCCCTGATGCTTGAAAGCAGCTGTTGTTTTTTATCTTTTCTCTTCTTTTCTTATTATAAGGAAATTCTTTTCCCTAACACTATGTTTTTTGCCTTACAGAGAGCTCGAAACAGGGAAAGACAAGTGATGGTAATTTGCCAACAACAAGACTCCACTTGGTGAGTAGTCTGCTCTTTCAATCTGTGTTGGCTGTCTTGTATCAGTGGAATTAGCATAATCTGCTTATGCTATGACTAAAAGGTGGTTTATTTTCTAACTTCATTCATTTGTTATATCTTTGTCAGAATGATGAGGATGAAATCATTGGAGTATCAAGCATGAAGGGAATTAATGACTACAGTTGTGCTTCGTCTGTGACGGATGAAGGAACTGAGATTAGGGCCCCAGGGGTTGTGGCCAGGCTTATGGGTTTGGACTCTTTGCCAACATCGGTTGTTTCAGAACCCTACTCCACTCCTTTTTTTGATTCACGATCTCTTCGAGACAACCCTAACCTCAAAAGAAGTTCTGAATTTTCCATGAATGATCAATTCAACCATGTGCCTCACAGAGCTGAGGGCTATTTTAGGAAGCCAATGGAATTACGGTCTCAAAAAATGCCAAGCAGCCCAATAGAGAGGTTTCAGACAGAGACGTTACCTCCAAGATCAGTGAAGTCTCTCTCAGTAACCCATCATAAATTGTTGTCACCAATAAAAAACCCAGGGTTCACTTCTGCTAAGAATGCAGCTCAAATTATGGAGGCAGCAGCCAAGATTCTTGAGCCAGGTCTTCAAGCTAGTAGCAGGGGTAAAGTTTCTTCATTAGGATCATCTTCAATCCCATTGAAAATTCGTGATCCAGAAGATATTATGGCAGCGTCACGGAGGACATCACGATTGCTGGAATTATCCAGAACACCTGTCCAGTCAACTGATGTCAGGTTTACCAGAGGACAATCCCTGAATAGGACTTGGAATGGTTCAGATGATATTGTCATATTTAGGTCCTCTCCAGATCCATGTGAAATTAATACAGCTAGTGGAACAGATAAGGGTAAATCTATCTCCTTAGCTATCCAAGCCAAGGTGAACGTCCAGCGAAGGGAAGGCTTAATTACATCCAGTAGGAACACTGTAATCCAGAAAGAGCATGATGAATGTAAATTAAACCAACCATTTAAGAGCCAACCGAGCTATCAAAAGAATAAGCAGCAGAAAAAGCCATCAACAGCAAATGCTTCAGGAGTCCTGCTGCAAAATAATCAGAAACAAAATTGCCCATCCAACAAAAGCAAGTCGGCTTTGAAGCAATCAAATTCTAGTCAGCAGGGGAGGAAAATTCTTTCTGGAGATTCGTCTTCTGGAAAGCACAAGAATGTAAATAGGCTTTCTGGAAATACAAAAAGTGTTTACAGGAAGGAAGTTTTAGTGACTGCTAATGTAGAAAGGGAAGGTTCGTTACGTAACAAGGATTTCCCTAGAAAGAAAAGATTGATAGAGGGGGGTTTCAAATCTGGGATAAGTGGTATAATAGATAACTTGTCTGTGGATAAAAATGAGAAATGTGTTCAATCTAATGTTGTGATTGATGAACACTCAAGTTGGAAAGAGGATAATAGAAATGCAACGGATGTTGTATCCTTTACATTCACATCCCCCTTGAGGAAACAATTGCCTGGATCTCAACCTTCTATTCAGGTGGTAGAAAAGGAGGATAAGAACGGGCACTGTTTTGATTCTCTCAGTGAAAAGAATGCTCCAGATGCCAAGAATAAAAGATTATCTTCTCTACGATTGAATATTATAACTGGTGATGCTTTGAGTCTTCTTTTAGAGCAGAAACTGAAAGAATTAACATCTGGGCTGGAGCCATCCAGTAATTTTCTCAGAGGAGGGAGTTTTGCAGCTTCCACTCCTGTTCTGCAAGATTCAAAATCTGTTTATAATACTGAGGTGACACCACATCAGAAGTTCCTACTTAGGCCTTGCAAAGATAAAGCTGTTGGAATATCTGACTCTGAGTTTTCTTCAACTAATGGTCAGATGCTTGAGATGAGCCACAAGCTGCGGGTATGTTCTGCTTTATATACCTCTGCTGAAATGTTAATTTTATTCTCTATTTTTTCAAACATAATGTTTTTTGTTATCATAAAACATTGTACATTTTATTTCAAAATATACTTGTGCACCTCAACTGATTGATTCATGTGCAAGGAAAATTAATATCATAAAATTCCGTTCATATGCATGTATTTTTCTCTACTTCTGGCCACTATTCATAAAATTCTGCTTGAGTAATTATTACTGGAAATTACCGTGAATAATTTGGATACCTTTGTTTGTGTCTGTTTGGTGTTTGATTTTTAATTTGTTATTCTATGCCAACATTGAGATATGGATTTGATGTAGATTGAAAAAGTATTTCAGCAGTTATTCATGCACTTTGAGGGCCCTGCTCTCGCTTTAGGTTCTGTAATTCGAGGCAGGTTATGCCTTGTGGTTTTCTTCAGAAGTTACACACTTGCTGAACGAATCATCAGTTATTGTTTTCTTTTTCACCATCATTTTTTATTAATTTTTGTCATACAACATTAGCCACATTCCAGGCGCTAGGTTAAGAGTTCAAAGAGCTTTCATGTCCCTAATTCGTTAATAGTTACAGGCACAAACATCGAACTCTCAGAAGTCACTTTTTATATATTTTATATATTGAATTTTTGTAGTTGGGCTTGCAAATTAAGTTCAGCATTATCTATCAATTAGTTGTGTCTTAGTAGCAGCAAAATTCTATCTAAGGTGATATATTCACTTTGAGAACCCCTAAAACTCAAATCCGTAGCTGCTTCCCAAGTACTTAAAAAACTATCTATTTTCTGTGCCTGCATTGATTTCTACTCCTGCAACCCCTCCCAATTCTAGCAACCAGGAGCTGGACTTACTTACTAAGTGACACAATGGCATTGAAATCCGACTCCACAAGTATTTTTAAGGAGGGAACCTTAATGCACAAATTGACTTAAAAGTGCACACAGGCATAGATATTGAAGGATTTTAAGATCACGCAATGTTAACTAGAGGTGACTTTTGTTCTTGAGCGTACATGGTGTTGCATCTTGTTCTTGAAGAAAACTTTGATAGGGTTTTTAACACCAAGAAAGCAGTAGACTCAACATCAACCCAAGTGAGGCCTACATTTATAAGAAAGAATGTCTTACAACTACATTTCTTCAAATGTAATGCATATGTATGATAAGATTCTTTTACCATGCAATAATCTTATAATGTCTTTGGTGTTGATACAGCATTGTCTCATAAATCTAATTGTGACAAACATTTTGTGCAACATTACAAAACACTTTTTACATGGAATTGATGAAAGGAGAACAGTTATAGATGGTAAATTGTTTAAACAACCACTTCAACAAATTCAGCAGGCTATTGACGTGTCCAGGGTGTGTGTTTATGCACCTGCACTTAGGTGTGTGATATGCATGTTCTTGTGCGTTTGAATGGTTTTTGTTTTTATGTGTTCTCAAGAGAGTACTAGAACATCTCACACCTGGGTCTGCGATTTCATGCTTGATAAAGCTCTTTTTTTTTCCCGAAGATTAGGTACCATTTTTACTCTGAACACTCCAGATTTGAGTAGTGAACAATTTTGTGGTTTGGCATCGATATTACCATAAAAAGCCTTTGATTGATAGTAACAATATCACTTAATTTATTTATGACAGACTGCATTAAACATGTAGATTCTGCAGAATATGGCAATTATTACCACACAAATGAGGTTCTTCCCACAATCTCAACATAAACACTTTTTAAGCATGGATGGCTGAAAGACTTACTTTCTTGCTCCAGACTGGATTTAATTACTTGGCATAGAGCACAGCTGAGAGCTTTAACGGCATATCAAATTGACACATGAATATATTCCAGGTTGCTATGGGTACTTTTATTGATGAAGTAAATGACTTTTGTGTCATTTGATCCCTAGTTTTATTAGATGCTTTTCTAGGTACGATCATCATTGCTTGGTTTTAAGAAGTTCTCATTTTCAGGATGTTTAAGAGCAATAGAGGGCATATTTGTTTAAATATAGCAATTTTTCCAAGCAATCGTTATTGTGTATCTTTCTGTCACCAATTTAAGTGAGACATCTTGAGTTGTCACTTTCTGGGTTGATTTGGAGTTGACATGCATTTGTGGCAAGAATTTGCTTTGGCCTGGGTAACACTACCACAGTTCATACTCATATTCATACTCATGCTATAGTTCTAGCCATTAGATGTCTTTGACATTTTCTAAGACTATTGAATGGATTTTATATTATTTTTGACAGATGCATCCTTGTTTCGAGATATTAGATATCAGGTATATAGATCCTTCAATTAACTACTTGCTAACACCACCAGTTTGCAAATTTTTGACTGCTCATGGAGTCAATAAAGACACTTAAACCATGTGACTCTCAACCCAATTCTTCCCCCTGAGACGATCAAAGAGTTCTTATAAGACTTTTTTGACTTCCAAATTTGTAACTCCAAAAGTCATTTCTGAGAATTTTTAATGAACAAAGATCCTGATGACACCATCTACAAATTCTGTTTCAGACAGCAGAGGAGTTGGATTGTATGAGCAGCAATGATGCCCAAAAGGAATCAGACCACCAGCATCCAAGTCCTCTTTCCATATTTGATGCCTCCTTTTCCAATCAAAGTTGCTACTCAACTGAGAGCTCCGGAAGCACTGATGGTAAAACACTACTTAGCAATTTATCTAATATTGTAGATTGAAAATTTCTGTTTTCATGAATACAATGTTTCTAATTCCCAGGAAGCAAGATGTGTTCGTCTTCTGTCCAAGCTCAAAATGTTTCTCAGCTGAGTTGCTCAAAAAAAATTCCATCAATGGAAGCTGATATGGAGTTTTCAGATTCAGCCTCCTCTGCATTTATGGATTTGGATGCATTAGAATTGAGCAGTGCTGGTCATGCAAAAGCAAACAGTCAGGATTTGGATTACATAAAGGAAATATTGTGCAGGAGAGGATTGTCGAAGGATTTAAGCTCATGTTATTTAAATGATGCTGGAGAGATTTTGGATTCTCTTCTCTTCAATAAGTTGGAAAATAAGCAATGTAGGGTCACACACAAAGGGGATGAAAAGATTGTCGGGCAAGGAGGAAGATCTTGTTTGATTGCATGAATGAATGCTTGGAATTGAAATGTAGCCGTTACTTCCAGGCAGGATATCATGCATGGACCAAAGGTTTGTCAATCACTGGAAAGGGTCTGGCAGATAAGCTTTATGAGGAGATTTTGGGGTGGAAGAGCATGGGAGACTCTATGGTGGATGAGCTTGTGGACAAAGACATGAATACCCACTTGGGTAGATGGGTGGATTTTGAGATTGAGGGATTCGAAACAGGAGTAGAGCTTGAGGGACAGATACTAAGCTCCTTAGTTGATGAAGTAGTTGCTGATTTATGCATCAAAGTGTAGCGAGTTGATGTTTGCTTTTGTTTCCATGAAGTATGTCTACTTCATTCTCCAATGCGAGTTGATGTCTATATTTTTTTCCCCTCTATTTTAATTTGTGCTCCATATGATATCATTTACTTCCTAGAATTATGCCCATTGTAAAGTGAATATTAGATGCTGCATTTGTGAATTATCAGATGTAAATGCTTAGTTAGGGCAAAACCATCCTTGCATCATGATCCATGCATTTTTGCTTTGGAAAATCTCTTGCATTTTTGCTTTGGAAAATCTCTGTTCTGTTATGTCTCAACTTTGTCTTTTCTGTGCTTAGCTCAGAGTAGAAACTCTCTGGTGGGCTACGGGAAGCCTACCTATTCCTAGAACTTATAGAAGAAAAAACCCCTTCAACTAAATGGGCAATGGTTCTACAAAAAAAAAAAAAATAAATAAAAAAAATCCCCATTTCTAAACTCAAAATTTAACATCCACCCATCTGTTGAATAATATGTCCTGAAAGCCTTCATTTTTGGGGCTTTGTTGTGAAAAAACGTCTGATTTTTATTTCAAATTGTGCTTGAAATTAGCGTTGCCTTGGTGATTAGTTGTTTGCATTAAATTGTGCTCTTTTGTTTTGTCTACCAAAATGTTCATCTTGTTGTGTTACAGAAAGAGCAGAACGGATTACCATTGGTAAAGATAAGTGAGCTTTTATGCATGGAAAGGTGTTCTTTTCAGTAATTACATTATAAACCAATCATCATTAATGTATGAAGAGCACTGCACTAGTCATGTAGCACTAATTAATTTCCTGAAGGTATGAAAAATTGTCATGCGAATGTCATTGTGCATCCTGCTTGAACACTATGAAATTGCACATTGTACCATCTTACTTTTGGTATGATAAAAAGACTATGAAATCTATCATCTCACATTTATCTTCTTGTTACCTAAAATTGTTTTGTGCTAGGTTCAGTTGATAAGAAGAATAAGCTTCAAAGTTTCAATAGAATCCTCATTAGCATCACTCTCAAGGCTAATGTGTTATCAGCATAGTGGATAATTGAGCATCAAAGAGGACTATAATTCTACTAAGAGGAAGACCAGATAATCCTTCCTGCTTTGCAGAGGAGAAGAGCTCCCTAAGAATATTGGCCACCAGAATGAGCAAATAAGAATAGATAAGATCACCTTGATAAAGACCCCCCTGCATATAATCCAGTCATTGGGTTCACCATTGATGATTGCAGCTCTGGCAGAGGAGAGACACGTCTCGGTCCATGAGATCCATCTTTTACCCAAGCCTCTCTCTTCGAAGGTCCAACAGGAAATCACTGCCAACTCTGTCAAAGATTTTTGGAAAATCAAGCTCAAACAAGAGCTTCTGCCTTCAAAGATTGGCAATGACGGATTTCTTCCTTCAAAGATTAACAATTAATATTTATAGCAGAAAATGACTCATATAACTTTTCACTTTTTTATTTTTTATTTTTTAACCTTATACCAAATGCACCCTAAGGTCGTATTTGAAATAGGGAATAAGAGGAGATATCCAGAGGATATCCCTCTTATTCCTAAAAGCTATAACTATGAAGGATAGTTGGGAATAAAGTTAATCAGAGGGATAATCCATGGTTAACTATGGTTAACCATGGGTTATCCCTTCAATTTATTTCCTAGAAAATGCAAAAATAGCTGATTATCCCTCCAAATAAGAGGAAAAAAGTTATCTTATGGATTTACTTTTTACATTTGATATGATCAATGAGATAGCCAAGGGATATCCCTAGGGATAGCCAAAGGATAAATTCTATCTTATACACTTATACAGGGATAATATTTTTTCTATCAAATACTACCTAAGTCTTCACCCATGATATCTTAATATATTTTAGTTGTATTACTATGGATAAATGAAGATGCGTTGTAATTAATTTAATTATTTATTAATCACGAGAGTTTATATATTTTTAGATATGGTACTTTCTTTCATAGCACTCATATGGTTGTAGATGTGAGAGGGTTGACGGGAGGCTCAACCTTGTTCGGTCTAACCTAATTTAATTTTGTGGATTGGATTAAGATTAAAATATGATTTGATTTAAAAATTATAATAAATCTAGGCTTTATAATAAGACTTTGCTTGATACATATGTTTCTCATACGTAATTTGAATTAATAAAAATAAAATGTTTGACCTAACCCTCATCAAATCTAGTTGACCCAAAAAGTTTGAATTATAAGACCCCTCTCCCCTTCAGCGTTTATGATAATTCCGTGCACGGATTCTTATATAAACCAATCATTCTTTATTTATCTTAGTACAAAAAGAAGCACGAATATATATATATATATATATATATATATATATATATATATATATATATATATAAAATTACCTTAAATCCTACATATAAAAGAATTTTTGAAATATTGTTAAATCTAATTCTTTTAAATAATTTTTTAATATAAATAAAATTTTATTTTTTATTTTTTAAATTTTAATGGTTGAGCAATACTTACCTTCCATATCTAAACTATATGTTTTAACTCATCTTATATTTATATTACTGCACATTTTATTGATTGTGATCAAGTTATTTAAAAATAATTATTAGTTTTAAATTATTTGAATATTCATACTACATCACCAATATCTCTGCTTCAAGATTGCAAATAATAAGAGAATATTATATGTATAATATTTTTTAATTAATTTAGATAATGCTGCTAATAATAATGTTATTATTGATTTACTTAGAAGCACTCGCATCTCGTCTTACATAGAAATTATTTTATATAAGATGTGTATACCACACATTAAATTTAATTATACAAGATGTATTTAAATTATATTAAACTATATATCAATAAAATTAAATATGCCATTAAATATTTATAACATTTTTAAGAACTAGAATATAAAATTTTAAAAATTATATATTACCCATGATAAAAATTTTAAATAATTTTTATTAGATATAAAATATAGATAAAATTTTACATATTTAATGTTACAATCATCTTCTGAATATAAAATTATTATTATTGATTTTTGTAATGTTCACTTCTCCATTGAACCAATATTAGGTTTTCAATATGATCATTATAATATTATTATACAATTTTTAAAAATATTTTTATAAAATTACTAACATTTTATTTGATACTTATTATCCACTTTTCTCTAGTTTCACAACAAATTTTAATATTGCCGGCTGTTTTTCAAGAATGCAAAAGATTTTAAAAATGTAATTGTACTTATAGAATTAAAATTTATTAAATATTAATAAAAAATTTATATTTTGATTGTTTAGTTTTAGTCATGAATCCTAAATTTAAATTAGATAGCGCATTTGCAATATTAGAAGAAATTTATAATACTATGATGCATGACATTAGTAAAATAGAAGATGAAATTGCTGATTTATTAAATAAATTATTTATGTTATATGATACAAAATATAATAAAAGTAAAAGCAAAATGTTCTGGATCGACCTTCAATAATAGTAGCAGGAGTAATACTTATAAAATATAAAATATGTTTATTAGAAAAAAATAAAAATATAGAAGTTCATCATCTAATGAATTATTCTTTTATTTAAGTAATGATTTTATATATATTTCAATTCAAAAGAATTATATAATTTTGATATTTTGGCTAGGTGATGAATACATTAGAATAATTATTTTGTGCTTACTATCATATCCCTTGATTTACTGAAACCTTTGATGTTCGACAATAATATTGGAATCTACTTTAAAGAAGGAGGCTGGCTACTTAGGGATGGGAGGAATCGATTGAAGTGTAGCATAGTAAAGATGCTAGTCTATTTAGAAGGCTAGTACCACATGAAAAACATAACATAAGACTAGATAAAGGATAGAGATGAAAACTTTTCTTTAAATAAATAGAAAAGTGAAAGATTAGATATAGAAGATGGCGTGGCTCACCATTATATATATATTTAGAGGAATGATTATGCTAATTGATGTGGCTGGTACAGTCCTAAGGGCAATTTTGGTAAAACATTAATGCAGCTCCCGGCATCTCCAAGCCCGCCGAGTCGGCCCTGACCATTCCTGGTCGGCCCCGCTTGGCCCCGGCGCCTCCGAGACCGCCGAGTCGGCCCCGACCATTCCTGGTCGGCCCCGCTCGGCCCCGGAGTCTTCCAGCCGACCGAGTCGGCCCCGACCATTTCTGGTTGGCCCCGATCGGCCCCGGCGTCTCCAAGCAGACCAAGTCAGCCCCGACCATTCCTGGTCGGCCCCGATCGGCCCCGGCGTCTCCCAGCCCACCGAGTCGGCCCCGACCATTCCTGGTCGGCCCCGCTCGGCCCCGGCGAATCCCAGCCCGCCGAGTCAGCCCCGACCATTCCTGGTCGGCCCCGATCGGCCCCAGCGTCTCCGAGCCTGTCGAGTCGGCCCCGACCATTCCTGGTCGGCCCCGATCGGCCCCGGCGTCTCCGAGCCCGCCGAGTCGGCCTCGACCATTCCTGGTCGGCCCCGATCGGCCTCGGCACCTCCGAGCCCTCCGAGTCGGTCCCGACCATTCCTGGTCGGCCCTGATCGGCCCCGGCGTCTCCGAGCCCCCCAAGTCGGCCCCGACCATTTCTGGTCGGCTCCGCTCGGCCCCGGCATCTACCAGCCCGCCAAGTCGGCCCCAACCATTCCTGGTCGGCCCCGCCCTAGCACCTCCTGGTCGGTAGAGTTGGCCCCGACCATCCCTGGTCGGCCCAGCTCAGCCTCGGCGCCCTCAGAATGGTCAAGCCACCCCTAATTTCTCCAAGTCAGCCCCAGTACAGTCCTGGCGGTTCAGGCCGCCACCTTTCTGACCCGCGCCACCTGACAATGCCAGATCCAACTACCCACTGGCCATGCCACTGATGGGACTAGACCCAACTACCTGATAGCCCCACTGGCTGATGGGACGTAGCCCACCAACCACCATTTTTTCCCTCTTCAATGGGATAGGATCCACCAACCAGCCCAGATTCATGCAACCCCCAAGAACTCCGTGGACATTCCTTTTTCACAGAATCCCACATGGTCATGCAAGTGTCAACCCCCTATAAAAAGGTGAATTCACTCAATAATCAGGTACGAGCAAAAAAAAAAACTTAGAGGATTGCTGTCCCAATACCCAAAGAGGAATTCCTCCTTCCCGGGAACTCTTTTTCATCTAAAAAGGAGCTCATTCTAGCTCTTCCTTAGTTGTGACCTCGGTTGCTAACTTGAGCATCGGAGGATCCCCACCGAAGCATCCCTCCGATCCTGAGACTTTTTGCAGGCAGCCCGACAAGACAAGGATCTGCTAATCAATCTCCCTCCTTCTCCCGATGTTCAGGACCAGTGATCGGGCGTCATCAGATTGGCGCCAGGTAGAGGGCTCAGGGTTCCCTGTGTTACATATCGGCGAACTTTTGCTCCCCCCTCTCTTCTTCTTCAAGCCATGGTGGTGACGCGAGCTCAGGACGCTTCCATCAACTGTCCAGTGGGGCTTCCCTCGCTAGTTAGGCAGCAGGAGGCCAATCCCCCTGCTACCGATCTTTCCGTCACCCGTCCACCACCAGATGCAGCTATCCAAACTACGGAGCAACTAGCGAATCTCACCCAGCAAGTCCAAATTCTCACCGCTATGGTCCATGGACTCAAGCAGCAACAGTTCGTGGCCATCCAGCACCAGACTGCTCCCCCCGCTAGTCAGCAGTCAGCAAGGGGAGGCCCTCCTCAACGGAAAGCCGATCGTCGTCAGGTTTTCCCTAGGAAGCAGGTTTCCCCTATGAAGCAGGTTTCCCCTAGGAATCCTCGCCGTGAGCCCCCCAAGCGGCCACGGTCTCCCAATTGTGGCCCTAACAAATTTCCTCCCGAGCCGCATCGTTAGGAGGAACCAAAGCGGAAGTCCCGGCTCCCGCATCCTTCTCCTTCTTTTTCTTCCTCTTCTTCCTCCGAGCCATCTCGGAGGGCCCCGACAATCAGCCGCTAGGCGGAGGAGCGCCTGGACGAGTATAATAGGCGACTAGATGAGCTTGCCAAGAAGATCAATCATCAACCGGAGGAGGAGTTTGACACCCGTCCTCCTTACACCCGCCAGATATTGGAGGAGCATGTCCCCTCCAGATTCCGTTTTCCCAGATAGATCCGTATGACGGTACAACAGATCCTCTCGACCATCTTGAGAGTTATAAAGCAATGATGCAAGTCCAAGGCGCTTTGGACGCCCTTCTCTGCAAAGCCTTCCTCGCCACTCTACGGAAGGCCGCTCGCGCGTGGCACTCGCGCCTGTCCCCTCACAGCATCGACTCCTTTTCGAGAGCTGAAGAGGGCCTTTATGGCACATTTCGATGCCTGCCGGCAGATTTCAAGAGTGGCGGACAGCCTCTTCTCCGTACGCTAGAAGGAGGGGATGCGCTACGGGACTTTGTGTCCCGGTTTAAGGCTGCTGGCCTCGAGGTTTATCATCTCGATGATGCGGTGGCAATGCTAGCGCTGAAGCGGGGACTCCTCCCACCCCGCTTCACCTTTTCCTTGGACAAGAAGCCCCCTGAGTTCCTACTCTGACCTCCTCCTCCAGGCTCAGAAGTACATCCGTGCGATGAAGCTGACTTCATCCGCCGATAATCCTCGAGGAGCTCCAGCCACAAGCCCGCTCGCCCTGAGCCGAACGGACCCCCTCGACACCGGCGATCCGACCCGCCTCGCCGATCCGACAATAGGCGTCGAAGCCCCATTCCTGATGAGAGCAAGCTCACACCCCTTCTCGTCCCTCGATCTCACATCCTTATGGAGATCGAGGGCAAGCCTTATCTCCAGCACCCTCCTATGAAGAAAGGTCCTCCCCGTGACAAGAGTTGTTATTGCCGATTCCATCGGGATTACGGCCACGACACCGACAGTTGCTTCAGTTTGAAGCGGGCCATAGAGGAACTCATCCAGCGAGGCTACCTCGGCAAGTATATCCAAAAGGCGTCGCAGCTGCTGCCGACCCTCATGGGGCCTCCGCCTATTCAAGCCACCATCGATAACACTCCCACGGAGAGGACAGTCGGGATGGTGTCCTGGGGGGCAGCTCCTTCGTCCAAACGCCCGAGGGGGGAGGAGGCGCCGAATAATGTAATTTCTAGGGGGAATCTGCTGTTGTTGAAAATGTAAATAATGAAGGCATCGTCGTCTCTATGACGATCGCCAAGCACCCTGTAAAGAGGATATTGATTGATAGTGGCAGCTCAGCTGACATCCTTACCTACGATGCATTTGTTCGGATGGGATTATCTCTTAATTCCCTTCGACCTGTGGTGGCTCCCTTAGTCGGGTTCACAGGGGATTCAGTAAAAGTCGAGGGCGAGATATGTTTGCCCGTAAAGCTGGAGCACAACCACGCCAAAGCACAGTGATTATGAAGTTCTTAGTTGTACGTGTCCCCTTGGCGTACAATGCCATTCTCAGGCGTCCGGGCCTTAATCTTTTGGATGCAGTTATCTCCACCCGGCATTTACTGGTGCAGTTCCCCACTGGTGAAGGAGTCGAAGAGATGCGCAGCGAGACCAGCTCAGTCCTGCCTTGTTATCACACGGTGTCAAGTCTTTTAGAAGCTGAATCAACTTTAGAAGCGCTTGATCCCAGAGATTCCAGCAAGGGAGGAGAACCAGCCGAGCACCTCCTAACTTTCCCTCTTGGAGACGACCCGGCGAAGACTGTGCATGTCGACGGACTCCTTTCCCCGGAGGACCGGGAGCGCCTCTTAACCTTCCTATGGGCTAATTCAGACGTTTTCGCTTGGTCGGCATCTAACATGCCCGGCATCCCTCCAGAGGTGATCACCCACAAGCTCAACATTGACCTAAGGCACTGTCTAATCCGCCAAAGGAAGAGAAGCTTCGCTCCCGACCGGCAAAAGGCTATCGATGAGGAAGTCAACAAACTGCTCAGTGCCGGCCATATCTGGGAGGCACATTACCCTAACTGGCTGGCTCATGTGGTCATGGTGCGAAAAGCAAGCGGGAGCTGGAGAATTTGTATCGGCTTTACCGACCTTAATAAGGCGTGTCCAAAAGACAGTTTTCCCCTGCCAAGGATAGATCAGTTGGTGGATTCCACCTCCGGGCATGGGCTCCTAGTTTTATGGATGCCTTCTTCGGATATAATCAGATAAGAATGGATCCCAATGATGAGGAGCACATATCCTTTGTGACGGAGAAAGGCATTTATTGCTACAAGGTGATGCCTTTTGACCTCAAGAATGCGGGGGCAACCTACCAGAGGTTGATGAACAGGGTGTTCCAAGATAAGCTAGGCTAGAATATGGAGGTCTATGTGGATGACATGCTGACAAAGAGCACCCGCACCTCCAATCACGTCTCCAAGTTAGAGGAAACCTTCAACAACCTCCGTCGTTTCCAAGTCAAGCTGAACCCCAAGAAATGTGCTTTCAGGATCACGGCGGGCAAGTTCCTGAGTTTTATGGTGACCCAGCAGGGGATCGAGGAAAACCCAGAGAAGATCAGCACCATCCTTGACATGAGGCCACCGTCCAGCAAGAAGGAAGTGCAACGACTAACAGAAAGAGTGGCGGCTCTGAGTCATTTCCTCTCCAAATCAGTCAAGAGGTGTTTACCCTTCTTCAAGGCCCTGCGGAAGGTGAATAGCTTCGAATGGACAGACGACTGCCAGAGAGCCTTTGATGGGTTGAAGGCGTTTTTGTCCTCCCCGCCGCTCCTGTCTAAGCCAAGGGATGAGGAAAGCCTTTTCCTCTACCTTGCCGCTTCTCCAGAGGCCATTAGTTCGGTCTTGGTGCGTCTTGACACTGGTGGGACCCAGAGACCCGTCTATTATGTGAGCAAGGTCCTCCATGACGCAAAAGTTATGTACTCCAAGACAGAGAAAGTTATCTTCGCCCTGATAGTCTCCGCTCGACGTCTCCGCCCATACTTTCAAGCCCATCCCATCGTGGTACTCACGGACCAGCCCCTCCAAGTCATCCTGGCCCATCTAGATACCTCAGGCTGACTCGCCAAATGGGCTATCAAGCTAGGAGAGTTCGACCTCTCCTTCCAGGCACGACCGGCTCTGAAGTCCCAAGTTTTAGCCGACTTCCTAGTTGAGTGCACTTGGGTGGATGAGGTGGCTGAGAAAGTTACCAAGGAACAGCACGAGCCCGAACCAAGCGGCGATGGAGAAACTTGGATCCTTCATGTGGACGGCGCGTCAAACTCTCAGGGAAGCGATGCCAGCCTCATTCTCGCCGGGCCGAGCGGTGAGAGGACAGAATGCACCCTGCGATTTCTATTCGAAGCCACAAATAATCAAGCTGAGTACGAAGCCCTGCTGGCCGGATTAAGGCTAGCCCAGGAGTTCAGGATAAGGCGTCTCAGGGCTTTCACAGACTCGCAACTTGTCTCCGGACAAATCAACGGAGAGTATGAGGCGCGTGACCCTGTTATGACTCGTTACTTGGGCAAGGTTCGGCTCTTGACCTCCCCCTTAGCTTACTTCAGTATCAGTTACATTCCCTGGAGTGAGAATGCCAAGGCCGACATCCTTTCTCGTCTAGCTACCTCTGCCAACGGTATGGCAAGGGATGCTTACATCGAATACTTAGAAAGGCCTAGCATAGAGGACGGTGAGGAAGTCCTCCCGCTCACCCAAGAGCCCATATGGATGGATGCCTACGTCTGCTATCTCACTGACGGCACTCTCCCTGACGATCGCAACGAAGCCAGGCTACTCAAGCGGAGGGCCTCCAAATTCATCCTCCTGGACGAGCATTTATATAGAAGGTCATTCTCCTACCCCTGCTCAAGTGTGTAGGACCCGCCGATGCCGACTACATCCTCAGAGAAATCCACGAAGGGATATGTGGAAATCACCTGGGGGGCAGGTCCCTAGCCCAGAAGGCTCTCCGTAAGGGACACTTTTGGCTCACTATGAAGGAGGACGCGGCCAAACTAGTTCAGAAGTGTGATGGTTGTCAGCGCCACGCGTACATCCAGCATCAACCGTCCACCCCGCTGAACCTGCTCTCGGCCCCCTGGCCTTTCGCTCAATGGGGAATGGACATCCTCGGGCCATTCCCCCCAGCTTTAGGGCAGCGAAGATTCTTGCTAGTCGCCATCGACTACTTCACCAAATGGGTCGAGGTCGAGGCGCTGGCTAAGATCCCTGAAAGTAAGGTCAAAGCCTTCTTCTGGAAGTTGATCATATGCCGTTTTGGCCTACCTTATACCCTCGTCACAGACAGCGGCCGCCAATTCAACAATAAAGCATTTAAGGCTTTCTGTGACGAGCTAGGCATTCATCACCGATTCACCTCTGTCGGCCACCCCCAGACCAACGGAGAGGCCGAGGTCATGAACCACACCATTCTCAGAGGGCTCAGGACCCGGTTAGACGGGTCCAAGGGTTGATGGGTGGAGGAACTCCCCAGTGTGATATGGGCTTACCACACGACCCCCAGGCCACCGACGGGCGAGACTCCCTTCAGTCTCATCTTCGGATCTGACCGTCATTCCCGTTGAGATCAGACTGCCCAGTCCGCGCATGGAGTCCTTCAATGAGGAAAACAACTCCGCACTGATACGGGCTAATCTAGACTTCATCGACGAAGCACATGACTGGGCGAGGCTGCGCATTGCAACCTTCCGTCAGCGAGCGGCCAAGTACTACAATGGCCAAGTTCGTCCCAAGGTCTTTCGCCGTGGAGACTTGGTTTTGAGGAAGGCCAAGGTATCCAAGCCTACGAAGGGGGGCAAGCTATCCCCCAACTGGGAGGATCCTTATCGCGTCACCGAGATACTTCACCGGAGGGCATATAAACTAGAAGAGCTCGACGGAAGACCTATTCCGCGTACCTGAAATGCGGATAACCTCTGTCAATATTATCAATGATGTATTCCCCTGGAATATGAGTAATAAAGGGGTCCCTTCCAACGTCAAAGCCTGCTCTCCCCTGTATCCAAGGACCAGATCTCACAAAAGGAGCTCGCCGGCATAGCAGCTAGCGGGACACCACTCGGCCCCGGCACGGCGTTGCCCCCCGAGTCGGTTAAGACCCTAACAGCTCTGTACCCGGTCAAGTCGCCACTCGGGCGGCACACAAACCCCCGAGGTGGTTCAAAAGGAGCTCGCCGACATCGCGGCTAATGGGACACCACTCGGCCCCGACACGGCAGTACCCCCGAGTTGGTTAAGACTCTAACAGCTCCATACCTGGTCAAGTTGCCAATCGGACGGCACACAAACCCCCGAGATGGTTCAAAAGGAGCTCACCGGAATCGCGGCTAACGGGACACCACTCGGCCCCAGCACGGCAATGCCCCTGAGTCGGCTAAGACCCTAATAGCTCTGTACCCAGTTGAGTCGCCACTCAGACGGCACACAAACCCCTGAGGTGATTCAAAAGGAGCTCACCGGCATCGCGGCTAATGGGAGACCACTCGGCCCCAGCACGGCGGTGCCCCCGAGTCGGTTAAGACCCTAACAGCTCCATACTCGTTCGAGTCATCACTTGGGCGGCACACAAACCCCCGATGTGGTTCAAAAAGAGCTCGCCGGCATCGCAGCTAACGGGACACCACTCAGCCCTGGCTCGGTGGTGCCCCCGAGTCGGTTAAGACCCTAACAGCTCCGTACCCGATCGAGTCGCCACTCGAGCGGCACACAAACCCCTGAGGTGGTTCAAAGGTCGAGATGGCTCTAAAGGGCCCTGTTTGGCCCTCACAGACTCCGAGCTGGCCGGCTCGGCCCTGACCTTTCCTGGTCGGCCCCGACCGGCCCAGGCTTCTCCAATATTGACCGAGTCAGCGTAGGCCTCCCCCGATCAACCCCACTCAGCCTCGGCATATCCAAATTGGCCGAGTCAGCCCCGACCATCTCTGGTCAGTCCCAGCGCCTTCAAGATTAATCTTAGAACTAAGTCGCCCATGGATCAGTCCGAGCCTTCAGAGGATTCATGCGCATATGAGTCCCCCTTCGAATAGTCTACAACAACATAAGGCATCTCAAGTGACCTTCCACATAGCCGGCTTACATCCTGGAGACGCATTTGAGCATTGGCTAGTCCAAAACTGCGATTCGGCTACGACATTGCCAATATGCCCAACGTTTAAAGTTGAGAAAACATTTCAGAAGAAAAGCCCTCCCTCCTTCATCAACAGGTACGGGTCCCATTCAATCATTGGTTGCGCAGTAAGATGCTTTTCCCAAAGGAAGAAGGAATAGATGAAGCGAAAAGTAAAGAAATTTTGACAAAAAGTTTTTCTTCATTAACAATTGAAGGAAAGTACAAAATTTGGTCTAAGGCCGGTTACATGAATCAAAGAAAAAGAAAAATGGGCGGTGGATCCTCAAGGTTCGACTGGGCCGGGCTTCTTCTCGTCCTCCTTCTCTGCTAGCTCCTCGTCAGACTCCCCAGGCCGGATGTCATCAAGCTCAGAGATGTTGATATCGAGGGCTGCAGATACCTTAACCTTGCACATCTTGAAGCCTTGGACATAAGCATCGAGGCCGGCCTCGATGACTTCCTGCTTGAACTCCGGCGAGGCCTTGTAATTGGGGACGACCTGCTCCGCCTCGGCCTCATCCCACTGTGCCCTGGCCTCTGCCTCCTTGGCTCGCGCCTCAGCCTCCCAAGCCCTGCTTTCGGCCTCTTCAGCATGGGCGCTGGCCTCATCAGCACATGCCACTGCTCCGGCCTTCTCCGAGGCTGCCTCCACCGCTGCCTTCTCCGCGGCAACTGCCCTTTCCGCAGCAGCCCGGGCTTCCTCCTCGGCGTGTTGAAGCCGCCGGGTCAACTCCTCGTTCTGTGCTGCGGTGACCTTCAACTTTTCCGAAGCCAGCTCCATCTTGGCCTCAGCTGCGGAGGCCCGGCTCTCCACCTCCCTTAGTCGGCCGGCCAGACTCTCCTCCCGGGCCGAGGCTTCTTGATGAAGACGAGCAAGGCTTTGAGACTGTGCCATGCTCTCTTTCTTGTATTTGTCGGCCTGCGCCATGGCCTTGGCAATCGTATTTGAGGAATGGGCCAACGCCTCGCGAAGGCCGATTGCGCCGTTGGCCATCTGTAGCAAAGGGAGCATGTTAACCATAAGAAATGAAAACATCAAAAGAAATAAGGAGAGCTCAAAAATTACCTGGACAACGGCAACCATTACTATATCCAGGAGTGCGGAGTGGCTTAATCCCCGCATCTCCTCTTCGAACTTGACGGTCCGAACTCCTGACAGAAGGCAGGCGGCTTGTGCAGCAGCGTCTGCCATTGAGCTGATTGTGGGGACCGGTCGTGTCTATCCCTCTTGCGGACCTTTAACCTAGGGACGGGCCGGGCAACGCGCCGGTTGGCGGGATGAGCTCCCCGGCTTGCCTCCCCGCTTCTTGGTCGCCTCCACCCCAGCCCGGGGCTCCCTGGCGGCTGGCTCCCCCTCGCCGGTGGTTAGGGGAGCATTCTCAATCCCCGGCTCTGTGGCAGTCGAAGGGCCGATGGCGATTGTGACCCGCCCGCCTCGGGTGCACAGGCGGTGGTAGGGGCCTCCTTCTCATCTAAAACCACCACCATCGGTTCGGTGGTGACCAGAATCTCTCCTTCTTCAACTTCAGCCCCGGCCGATCCTGGGACCACTCCTCTGACGGGCTTCTTCTCAGCCGGCTCTTCTGTAGGCATCGGGGCCATGAGGGCTTCAATCGACCTGGCCGGCTCCCTTCTTCGAATCCTCTTCGCCGGCCTGGATGTCTCTCCGGCCGCTTGCCTCTTTTGCTTCAAGGTAGCCTCAAAATCGATGGCGGAGACCTTCATCGCTGCACCGAAAAGGTGACAAATATTAGGAATGGCGTACAACAAATCCTGGGTCGAGACAGAAGAAGTCAGGCATCAAGCTCACCGGCCGCCGGGGCCAACTCAGCCTCTACCAGGATCTCCTCGGACAGGAGTTCCTTGTAGCTGGGGATTTGGCAATTAGACAATTGGGTAAATAGTTCCCTGTCCCTATCCCTTATGGTAGAATCATCATTGGGACTAGTGTCTGGCTCCCTCCAAGCAGCCCTTACCCCCTCGACATGGGCAAAAAGGAATCGAGGTTTCCATCCCCTAATTTTGGACGGGAGACCTAAAGGGAAGGCTGTACCTGGCCTGGCGGTAAATGCCCACCAGGCCCCCTCACTTTGACGGCGGTGCTTATAGAAAGCTAGGAACAAAGACGGCCCTGGCCGGGCCTCCTGGAAATAGCAAAGGATAATGAAGGCACAGATGATCCGAATCGAATTCGGAGTCAACTGCGCCGGCACTAGCCTATACCTATCTAAGAGGTTTAGGAAAAGGGGATGGAAAGGATGGCGCAGCCCACATCAGAAAAACTCCTCATATAGAGCGACCCGACCGAGGTGGTCAGAGGTCACCCTATCTTCGAGCCCCGGCGCGGACAGGCCGATGAAATCAAGAACCAGGTACTTAGTCCTAACGGCCTCTACATCTTCAGGGGTCATGGTTGAGGCCACCCCCGCTGGACCCGTTGGATCAGAACACACTGCCGGAGAAAGTGCCGGACGGCGGGAGGACACAGAGACCACCCTAATAGGGGAGCCTGAGGTGGACAGAGGTCCTATCGCACTCGATCGGTCGTGGATGGTGATGCCACCCACCGGCCGAGGCATTTGGCTAGCTAAAGGGACCCGGTTTTCACTACTGGAATGGGAAGACTCTTCTACGGGTCTCTTACCCTCCCTGACGGCACGATGGTCCATGGGTGAGGTAAAGGATGAAACTAACCTGGGAGTTAGAAGGACTCAGGTCGCAGAAGAGCTCAAGGAAGAAGAAGGTGGAAGAAAGCAATAGCAGCGTAAAAGTTTCTCTAGGCTCTTGAAATGCTTTTATACCCTCCATCTCCAACCAACGACGCTCGAGATCCCGCCACGTGGCGCACCTCTATAGCGCCACGGGCTGTGAGTCGAAAATTTCGCCTGCGCCCGAGAAGTGCCGCCTCGATTCGTCACAGGGAGCGTGATCCCCGACCAATCGCGAAGTATAGAAAGTGGAGAAGCAATGATGACCCTTGCCTTTTTCCATTCCCCAATGAACTTCCTCTCTGGAGCGTCTGGCGCCAACGTCAGCCCCCACCTACCGCATGATTGCGGAAGATCTTCGAAGCGACACTGCCTCGGGATGAAGCGCTAGCTCATCAAGGCATTGAAAGCGCACTAAGGAGGCAATCATTTTTTGAATTTTTGTGCCCCTTTTGCCCAAAGGACTGCAGGCACGTGGTCCTTAGTGCTCAGAGGAGGGTGGACATTTGATGTGGCTGGTATAGCCACAAGGGCAATTTCGGTAAAATATTAATACAGCTCCCAGCGTCTCCAAGCCCGTCGAGTCGGCCCCGACCATTCCTGGTTGGCCCCGCTCGGCACCGGCGCCTTCGAGCCCATCGAGTCGGCCCCGACCATTCCTGGTCGGCCCTGCCGTCTCCCAGCCGGCCGAGTCGGCCCCGACCATTCTTGGTCGACCCCGATCGGTCCTGTCTCCGAGCTCACCGAGTCGGCCCCGACCATTCCTGGTCGGCCCTGATCGGCCCCGGCGTCTTCAAGCCCGCCGAGTCGGCCCCGACAATTTCTGGTTGGCCCCGATCGGCCCCGGCGTCTCCGAGCCCGCCGAGTCGGCCCCGACCATTCCTGGTCGGCCCCGATCGGCCCCGGGGTCTCCGAGCCCGCCAAGTCGGCCCCGACCATTCCTGGTCGACCCCGCTCGGCCATGGCATCTCCCAGCCCGCCGAGTCGGCCCTGACCATTCTTGGTCGGCCCCGCCCCGGTACCTCCTGGTCGGTAGAGTTGGCCCCGACCATCCCTGGACAGCCCAGCTCAGCCTCGGCGCCCTCAGAAGGGTCAAGGCACCCCCAATTTCTCCAAATCAGCCGCCGTACAGTCCTGGCGGTTTAGGCCGCCACCTTTCTGACCCGCGCCACCTGACAACGCCAGATCCAACCACCCACTGGCCATGCCGCTGATGGGACTGGACCCAACTACCTTATAGCCCCATTGGCTGATGGGACGTAGTCCACCAACCACCGCTTTTTTCCTCTCCGATGGGACAGGACACATCAACCAGCACAGATTCACGCAACCCCCAAGAACTCCGCGGACATTCCTTTTTCACGGAATCCAACATGGTCATGCAAGTGTCAACCCCCTATAAAAAGGTGAATTCACTCAATAATCAGGTACGAGCAAAAAAAAAAACTCAGAGGATTGCTGTCCCAATACCCAAAGAGGAATTCCTCCTCCTCGGGAACTCTTTTTCATCTAAAAAGGAGCTCATTCGAGCTCTTCCTCGGCTGTGACCTCGGTTGCTAACTTGATCGTCAGAGGATCCCCACCGGAGCATCCCTCCGGTCCAGAGACTTTTTGCAGGTAGCCCGGCAAGACAAGGATCCGCTAATCAATCTTCCTCCTTCTTCCGACGTTTAGGACCAGTGATCGGGCGTCATCACTAATCTATTTAGAGGAATGATTATGATAGATCAGCATGCCCTAAAAGAAATATATATATATATATATATATATCAAAAAATTAATTTTAAAATTAAAAAAATATAAAGTTGTCGGCAAGGTTGGCAATTGACCCATCAGGCCCGACAACCTAAGACATGAACCGTGTTGGACAAAAGGTGAAAATGAAAATTCTCAAGAAGAAAAGGAAGATCAAGCAACAAAGTAGTGGGATAATGCAACCATGATGGTAAGCTACATACTTATCTACGAACAAGGGTACATATAATTAATTTAATTTTTATAAAATTAATTTAAAAATCAAATAAAATTACTTGATCCACGATATCGAGTGAAAAAATATTTATAAAATAAAAAAAAATGGGCCATGTTGGTAGGCCAGCACGGCGGCCTAACACGCTGGCATGCGTGCGATGCCGACCTGATCCACAAGCCTGTAGGGTAGGCAAGGCCCAAGCATGGCATGACATGGCTCGCTTGCCCTGTGGGCCTATAGGCTGTGAACCTGGGCGTTGTGCCGACACACTATGATAGCCCAAAGGCATGATGGTCCGGTATAACCTCTTTGCCACCACTGATAACCAGGGATGGAAACTTTTTCCGTTTGACCGTTTACTCAGTACTATTTTTAACGATCTGGTCTAAACGGCTTAATATATAATTAAAATTTTTTATTAACAACTAAATGAATAAATAATATTTTTCACTCTATTCTTTGTTAGCTTTAATAATATATATATATATATATATATATATATATCTAAACGGCTTAACATGTAATTAGAATTTTTTATTAACGGCTAAATGGATAAATGACCATATTCTTCGTCCCATTTTCATTTACCTATCTCGAATCCATTAGCTTTAATATAATATATATATATATATTAAAAATTAAAAATAAATAAAAATATATAGTAAAATACGTTTAAATTTATTATTCCTAACTTTTGCTTTTCCTTCTTTTATGCCGTCGATCTGAAGTTCTGAACATCAAAGGTAGACGAGAATCTAGCTCCATCGTCTATCTTTACCAATAGCTGCCCCCATCGATGATAATACCTTTTTCTTTCTCTAGTACGCTAATCTCTTTCTTTTATTTTTTAAGAAAGATATTTCGTTATTTTTTGCTTTTAAAATTTGAATGTATTCTTTTCTAAATCAAACCATTTCAGAGTCGAAGAATCTGTTACATATAACAATATCATCATTTAGTTATTCTCGATTAGACTTCATTTTATCCTAAAAATATTTATTTTTTTAATTTTTAATAAATTATAAATTTAATAAAATAACTTTATTTTTCTATATAAATGGGCAAATGGATATTCAGTGGATATCCGTTTATCCTTATCCCTGTTTTGTTAACTAAAATGGCTTAACGGAATGAAAATAAGGATATTTTTTTTAACAAAAATAAAGATCAGTATAAACCGTTTCGAGCCATTCTTGGACCATTGCCATTCCTGACCAAGTTTAACTCGCCAGTTCTCTTGCCGGGTCTAAGCAGATCCAACTTGATATATGAATAAATTAGATCAGGATTCAAATTAAGATCCAAAAAGACAATTAGATATGGAGAAACTAGTATCGAACAAATCTCACATTCCATGCAGTGCGCAGTCATTTTATGCCGTTTAGCATTACTTTGGAGGGCTAAAGTGCTTTCAATGATTTTAAAGATATTTAATAAAAAATTTTAAAAAAAATTATAGCTTTTTAAAAATTTTGAAATTATTTAAAAAAGAAATCTAATTTAAGGCTTTTTATGAATTCAAAACATAAAAGCTATTATATTTATCAACATATAATATTGATATTAAAAATATTTTTACAAGATATAGACTTTATTAATTAGATTAAAAATTTAAACAATTGAAAGTGTCATGTCATACATTTTTTTATTATTTTCTTTTGTTAATAAAAGCGCTTGGATAGTGAATGCTAAATATTTTTATTAAATATTTTACTGCTAAAACCGTCAGGTTTAATGTTGTTAATGCTCCGCTGTAGCGAGACCAGGCAGGATTTTGCTGGGTACGTTTGAGTTGTGTTTTTGCCACCAAAAAAAAAAAAAAAAGTCTTTTATAATTATAGATTTTGTGCCGTTCTCAACGTATAACGATAGAGAAAAAAAAAAAAAAAAAAACTAGTGCAGGTGATTGATGCTTTTTGTAGAAAGATCGATATAATTGGCAGCTTTATAAAAGCTGCATACGTAAGACCTAAAATTAGGAAATGTATAATATATTTTTTCTTGAAGGTTGTGCACGAATTTGAGCATGATGCTGCTGCCTTTGGGCATGGGGAAACGAACCGGGCGGCTTCGGGTCACGTTACCACTGACATCACCCACCGGCCACCGCCGAACGTGCCGTCCCCTTCTTCTGCCATCCACCCCCCTCCCCCAACAAATACAATACCCCAGCGTCTGGTGTTCCCCCGAGCGGCGAAGGCCCTTTTCGGGAATTCCGGAACCCGGTCGCCTGCGTCCTCTCTGTTCTCAGGCGCCGGGGAAAGCGACCATGGCCGATGCTTGTGGGTCCCAGGGCCCGATCCATCGTCGCAGCAGTCCAAAGACTCCAAACCATTCGAGACGATGTGCCCGGAAAAGCAAAGAAAAGAATAGAAAAGAAAAGAAAAAAGGTTTGACTTGTGGGTGAGCTCAAAAGTAGTTCGAGCTCAAAACTAGATACCTAGATCTAGACACGTGTATGTAGATAGGTGCAAGTAGAAGAAAGCTCTTCCACGCGTTAGCTTACCAGACTTCTAAATCACAAAACATATCGTCGAAATAATAAAATATTTGGTTCTCGAGAAAAACATTATGCTTTTTTTTTTTCCCTCATAATATTGATTGCACTGAGCATCGTGACATCAGAAACCAAGAACGGAAAGTTTGAAACACCTCCGCTAAAACGAAGGCACAATAATAATAATAATAATAATAATAATAATAATAATAATAATAATAATAATAATAATAATGGTATATCCAATATTAAAGCAAACGCCAGGGGCCTAAGTTTTTTTAAACAGTTGCGTTACCGTTTCCATTTATAAAAACTAACCCGCCTCTGCTCCTACCTTCGCGTTCTCTCGTCTTCTCTTCCTCCCTCGGAGCAAAAGATGAAGTTTCGAAACCGTAGTAATGGCGTAAGCCAGTCGGAGCTCCAAAGCCCTAGCAATGGCGTCAGCATGGACTCACCCGGAGCCCCGTTCCTCTCCGACGACGTTGACAGCTCCTGCTCCACCCCTTTTGTAAGCGCCCACTCCAGCCCCGCCCACGGCCCCGGCGGCTACTACTTCAGCGCGCCAGCGAGCCCCGTGCACTTCGTTCTCTCTTCTCCTCCCTACTCCGCCGCGCCGGTCCCTTCCACCGAGGCCGCGCCGGCCTCCTCCAGCCACGTCGAGTTCGAGTTCGAGATCTCCAAGAGCTGCCCCTCCACCGGCGCTGCCCCCGGAGGATCAATGATCTCCGCCGACGAGCTCTTCCTCAACGGTCAGATTCGGCCGATGAAGCTCTCCTCCCACCTCCAGCGGCCCCAAACCCATCCCCAAGCCATCGCCCCGTTACTGGACCTATTCTCTGAGGATGAAGAGGTGAAGCCAGAGTTGGCGGCGGCCGGCAGGACGGGGAGAGATCTAAGGATCAGAAGTAGATCTCTTCATCGGAGGACCAGATCTCTGTCTTCCATGAGGAACTCTGGATTCCGATGGGAAGACGAGGAGGAGCAATTGGATGCCAAGAATCTGGAAATGGAACCAGATCGGAAGGAAGTGGAGACGGAGACGCCGACTTCCTCGCGGTCCTCGTCGTCAGGGAGGAACTCCTCCAAGCGGTGGATCTTCCTCAAAGACCTCCTCTACCGGAGCAAGAGCGAGGGAAGAGCCAGAACTACGGGAAAGGAGAAGATTTGGCACTCCATTTCCTTCTCCCAGTCATCGAAGGAGAGATCCAAACCTCCGCCGAAGAAACCCAGTTTGTCATCGTCGTCGTCGTCGGCGGCTGCTGCGGTGAAGCGGAGGGGGCCGGCGCCGTCGGCGCACGAGCGGCACTACACGGCGAAGCGGGCTCAGGCGGAGGAGATGAGGAAGAGGACGTTCTTGCCATACCGGCAGGGGCTTCTCGGGTGCCTAGGGTTTACTTCCCGGAGCTACGGCGCCATGAATGGCTTTACCAAAACCCTTAATCCCGTCTCCTCCAGGTGATCCCCGCCCACTTCCTATCGAATTTAATCCACTGCAAATTAAACTAAACATCTCTGTATAGTTTTTTCGCTCCTTTCCGAATCCACTCCATTCTCAGAGATACAAAAAAAATGTCTCTCTTTCATGAAGGGCTATTGCACTATCTTCTATGATGATGCGATAACTAAGAAAATTAATTACTAACTCGCGTTTCTGTTAGTGGTTGTTTTAACTTAATTTGATTTAATCTATTTTGAGAGTTTGGATGTGTTGCATGTGTAAGGGAGCCGTCATGCATGTGATGTGCCGGGAGTTTCGTGTATATATATATATATATATATATATATATATAATGTTATGTTATGTATGAATAGGGTAGTGATCTCTCGAGTAGTAATGTGAAACGATTATATGTATAGTTTGGAAAACAAATTTGGTACAAGGGGCTAAGGATGCATTCATGTTTCTTTCTAGAAGTTTGTGTGTTTTGAGCTATAGTGGCTGGTCGTACCTTGTGAAGTATTTAGGCAGCTAAATTATATAGAAGTTGCAGCTGTTAGTATTTACTGTTGGTATTAATGTTATTGAGGTTTCCTTATGAATGGAAAAGGATGAGTGTCAGAAAGTATTCCCGGAATATCCCGGTTGCCGGCCAGCAGTTTTGATAGGGACGGGCCTGGGTTCTGGAACGCCACTTTGGTTGTCCTTGGGAGTGGGTTTAAGGAGATCGCAGGCCCACACGGTGATAGACTGACTTTATTTGGTGTCCTGACTGTGGTGGTGGTTAATATTCACAGATGCATGGATGGAGATGGGGGTTGCTTCCCACTTTATCTATTTACCAGTATGTCACCGTCCGTTGTTCCTTTTTTTATTTATTCTTGGTCCTACTGAGATGTGTTTTGAAATTCAAGCAAGGCTTCTTGCTCTTGGAAAGTTGATTTGCTTGTTAAAAGTGTTAACTAGGTTGAACGTGCTAACTAGTATAGCTGTTAATAGAGGATTATAAATAAGGATTTGGGCTTGTTCTCGCCCTCACCTTGATTTCACGATAAGTGATGACGCCAAGTCACCTTCTTCAAACGTCGGGGAAAACGGACGTCTCGCTCCGGGAAGTCCTGCAAGAAAAGTCCCCGAGGACCGGTGGCACCGGTGGGGACCCTCCGACGATCAAGTCAGTGGCTTGGGTTCAGACAAAGAACCACCCCCCGCGAAGAAAAGCTGAGGCAGTTAGGGTTTTGAGCAGGGAGGAAGAAAGCTCTCCGAAAAAAACCTCCTTGGATCCGGCCTATATCCCCCATATATCTCTTTTTCTTACCTGTCTAAAAACACCCCCCTGTGCAGCTTCGGAAGACCTTTCTTTTGTACCGTTCTTGATGGACGTGGCTGGGCTCCTATTGCTAGAGGCGGCGAGTCGTACATCCTAGTAAGGCATAGTGGCGCATAGAGGCGTGCAATGCGCCAAACATCGTTATGAGACATGACCCCCCGTACCGGGGCACCTTTTACAGGACTACGAAATGGTACTACGGCAAGGCACTGCCATGTGCCGGAGATCATGCATGAGCACCGTACTTGCTGACAGTTGCTGTTTTCTGTGGCGGTTGAATAGCATGTCGACCATTCACCCTGAGGCCAGTAGGGGCCCTGGGTTTAAGGAAACGACGACCCCACCCCGACCCCGAGGGGGTGCCGGAGGTGGGGAAATGACCGTCCACCCCGAGGCTGGTAGGGGCCCCGGGGTTCAGGTACGATTTCCCCGCTCCCGACCCCGAGGGGGTGCCGGGAATGGGAAATGACCGTCCACCCCGAGGCTGGTGGGGGCCCCGGGGTTCAGGTACGATTTCCCCGCTCCCGACCCCGAGGGGGTGCCGGGAATGGGGAAATGACCGTCCACCCCGAGGCTGGTGGGGGCCCCGGGGTTCAGGTACGATTTCCCCGCTCCCGACCCCGAGGGGGTGCCGGGAATGGGGAAATGAGGGGGCACCCCGAGGTCGGTAGGGGCCCCGGGGTTAAGGTATGATTTCCCCACTCCCGACCCCGAGGGGGTGCCGGGAATGGGGAAATGAGGATGCACCCCGAGGCCGGTAGAGGCCCCGGGGTCAAGGTATGATTTCCCCACTCCCGACCCCGAGGGGGTGCCGGGAATGGGGAAATGAGGATGCACCCCGAGGCCGGTAGAGGCCCCGGGGTTAAGGTATGATTTCCCCGCTCCCGACCCCGAGGGGGTGCCGGGAATGGGGAAATGAGGATGCACCCCGAGGCCGGTAGAGGCCCCGGGGTTAAGGTATGATTTCCCCGCTCCCGACCCCGAGGGGGTGCCGGGAATGGGGAAATGAGGATGCACCCCGAGGCCGGTAGGGGCCCCGGGGTAAGGTATGATTTCCCCACTCCCGACCCCGAGGGGGTGCCGGGAATGGGGAAATGAGGATGCACCCCGAGGCCGGTAGGGGCCCCGGGGTCAAGGTATGATTTCCCCACTCCCGACCCCGAGGGGGTGCCGGGAATGGGGAAATGAGGATGCACCCCGAGGCCGGTAGAGGCCCCGGGGTTAAGGTATGATTTCCCCGCTCCCGACCCCGAGGGGGTGCCGGGAATGGGGAAATGAGGATGCACCCCGAGGCCGGTAGAGGCCCCGGGGTTAAGGTATGATTTCCCCGCTCCCGACCCCGAGGGGGTGCCGGGAATGGGGAAATGAGGATGCACCCCGAGGCCGGTAGGGGCCCCGGGGTAAGGTATGATTTCCCCGCTCCCGACCCCGAGGGGGTGCCGGAGGTGGGGGAAACGATAGTGATCACCGTTGCCTTTGCTGACGGCGTTGGGATCAGACATATCAGATGCCCCCTCGCCCCTGGGGCGAAGCGGGTCCCGCCGCTAAGGCCCAAGGGGCGTTCTCCACGTGGCTGATCCCTAGCCTTGCTCTTCATGCGGACGGTACGGCGGATGTGAAGAGACGGCCTTCCGTACCACGACAGCCACGATCGCCCTCGAAATCGAGGATCAGCTCTTCGAAGTCCGCGCGAAAAGGCGCGTAATGATTTCTCCTCATTATGGCAACATCAGAGGGGGCCCCACCGTCGGGTGGGGGTGCACCGCGCCACGCGCCGGGGCACTCATCGAGGCAAGCCGGCGTATGGTGAAGGCCGCGTGGCCGACGGGACGTGGCGGGACGTTTTGAAAATCCAATAAAGCCAGGCAAGGGGGGGATGAACCGCCACCACACCACCTTCATCGTCATCCTCCTCATTTGCTCTCTCTGGGCTCCTGCAATCCCGCGAGCCTGCGTTCAGTTCCTGTTTTCCCAGGTCAGCTTCATCCGCCATCCATTTCTTTTTTCTTTCTTCTTCTCTCATGAGTCTACCTTCTTGGACCTCGGAGGACGGTTCTGAGGACCGTCCTTCTGCGAGGCTCCAAACTCCTTCTCCCTCTCCTCCGATTGAGTGGTCCTCTGATCCAGAGGACCACGTCCCTTTGGCCCGGCGACGGGCCGCTGGCGGAGCCATCGGCGGAGCTCCCTTGAGGGGCCGCCAGCGGGGGTTGGGACCTCCTCGAGGGTGGAGGAATCCCCAGAGGGGGTGGCCTCCTCGATAACGCGATCGGATCTGGAAAGGATCCGGGCCCGTTATCGAATCCCTCCAGAGATCGACCTTTTTCTACCGACCCCTGATGACCGGGTCGTCTCCTCCCGGCCCGGTCGCGTTGCTTTCTATGAGGTCTGCCTACAGGTGGGCCTCCGTCCTCCTTTTCACCCTTTTTTCATCACACTTCTTGATTTCTTTTCTCTGACCCCCTCCCAACTAGTCCCGAACTCCTGTCGGGTCATTAGTGCGTTCGTTATCCTTTGTCACCGCCTAGGTATTGTTCCTAGGGTCAGTCTTTTTCGCAACTTTTATTCTCTTCGGGCCCAGAAGGGATGGTGGGTGTTTCAGCCCCGTCCCAATAGGGTCCTTAAACTTCTCTTGCCCTCGTCAATTAAGGGGTGGAAACCCCGTTTCTTTTTTGCTAATGTGGACCAAGTTCGGTCCCGGTGGGGGGACCCTGACCTCCGAGGGAATGTTGCGGCCGTTCTACCTGGGGATCGAGAGGCGATGGGAGTACTGCTGACCACCGAGATCCCCAGGTACACCCTACTGTTAGGGGAGGAGAACTTCGAACAGGCAGGCCTCATCTCCCATCGGGGTAAGTTCTTTTCCCACTTAGCTAGAAATCCTGCCCTTTTCCTTTCTTTTTTTTTTTTTTTTTTTTTTTTTTTTTTTTTTTTTACATAGCTTTGAAAACTTGACTTTATGTTGCGCAGCGATGAAGATCCCAACCGCGAAGTGATGAAGGCCGCTAAGAAAAGGGCCCGAGAAGGGCAGCCCCGGGACCAGCGAGCTCCAGCCCCGAAACGCCGGTTGGTGCAGACCCCCTCTCCGGCACCAGCCCCGCCCCCGGCCCCGTCACACCCCCCGTCTGTCCCGGAGGTTGACCTCACGGCCGACACTCCACCAGAGGTGGGGGCGACTGCGGGAGCCACCACGGAGGAGCCGGAAGTGGGGGCACATGTGCCAGCTGGGGATTTTCCGGCCGTCGAGAGAGCGTCCCCATTAGACGCCGCTAGAGACTGGGGCGAGGGGCCATCAGTCCCTGCGAGCCCATCCCCCGAAGGGCCACTCGGGAGCGGACCACACACAGAGCCGGGGAGCTCAGGAGCGGCGGAGAGGGGCGAAGGTGCGCCTAGGCAGACTCGGGACGTCCTGGACGACGGCCGGTGGGCCGAGCGGACCCTGGGTCCGATTTTTGACCTCGGGGTTATAGAAGATCTTAGCCATATGGGGGCGGGCGCGTTTTTCCGAGATTCTTACGCCGCGGTGGTTAAGGCAAGTGATTTTCTCGCCCTCTTCCCCTTACTGTTCCTACATTCATACATGTACTCTGTTGACCTGGGCCTGCGTGCAGATCGCCCACTCCCTGAGGGCCGCCCGGGAGGTGATCCAGGGGGGAAAAAGGTTCTGCGGGAGACGCAGAAGGAGGCCGAGGAGGCCCGGCACCGCGCGGAAAAGGCGGAAAGGGCACTAGAAGCGGTCAAAGACGCCTGTGCCAGCGAGGTGAGGACCGCCGTGGGTCGTGCGGAAATGGAGGCCAATCGCGCGCGCGCGGCACTCTCCCAGATGGCGGAGGCTGAGAGCGCCGTCATGGCCAGGAACATGCACATCTCCGAATTAACTTCTGCGCTCCAAGAGGCCGAGAACCGGGCGGGCGTGGCAGCGGAAGAAGCCAGAATGGCCAGAGAAGAGATAGACAAGGCTCGGGAGGCTGAAAGGACCATGGCGGAGGCCCTTGCCGCTGAGAAGGCCCGTGCTGCTGGACTTGTCGAAGAGTACAAGGCATCCGATCGTTTCACAGATGACCTAGCCGAAGCCTCGGCTGCTGTGTACCTTGACGGGTTCCAACACGCTAAAGAAAGGGTGGCCCGGGACTTGAATTTCCCCCGGGCCTTGGAGATCGAGCTGTCAGACCAGACTTCCTCCGACGATGAGCCCGCCCCGGGAGAGCCATGAGCCCGGGTCTGCGACTTAGCTTCTTTTCTTTTTTTTTGTAAGCCCGACCTCGTCGGTATTTTGTAATTCCTAATTAATGAAAATACTTTTTTACGATGATCTTCGTGTTATTATTAATTTCACCAGTTGATATATGGCCCTTCGACTTTATTCGTCCCGACAACTCCAGGGAACCCCTCCCCACCTGCGCCAGCCTTCCTTAATTACATAGACCCCACGAATCAGGGCTAGACAGGGTCGAACCCTGGGGGCGGAGGTGCCGCTGGCCGGCGATCATGCCGGTAGGGTGTCGGGTCTTGGCTGTGAAGAATTGTTGGTGCACCGTTCCGCCAGCGGTTAGCCGAGTTTTATGCCTGATCGGCGCAGGGCCTTAAACGCCGACGGGGTGCCGGGCTTTTGTTGCTGAGAGCCAGTGGTACACCGCTCCGCCAGTGGTACACTGGGCTTATGCCTGGCTGGTGCAGGGCTTTGAGTGCCGACGAAGTGCCGGGCTTTTGTTGCTGAGAGCCGGTGGTACACCGCTCTGCCAGTGGTACACTGGGCTTATGCCTGGCTGGTGCAGGGCTTTGAGTGCCGACGAAGTGCCGGGCTTTTGTTGCTGAGAGCCGGTGGTACACCGCTCTGCCAGTGGTACACTGGGCTTATGCCTGGCTGGTGCAGGGCTTTGAGTGCCGACGAAGTGCCGGGCTTTTGTTGCTGAGAGCCGGTGGTACACCGCTCTGCCAGTGGTACACTGGGCTTATGCCTGGCTGGTGCAGGGCTTTGAGTGCCGACGAAGTGCCGGGCTTTTGTTGCTGAGAGCCGGTGGTACACCGCTCTGCCAGTGGTACACTGGGCTTATGCCTGGCTGGTGCAGGGCTTTGAGTGCCGACGAAGTGCCGGGCTTTTGTTGCTGAGAGCCGGTGGTACACCGCTCTGCCAGTGGTACACTGGGCTTATGCCTGGCTGGTGCAGGGCTTTGAGTGCCGACGAAGTGCCGGGCTTTTGTTGCTGAGAGCCGGTGGTACACCGCTCTGCCAGTGGTACACTGGGCTTATGCCTGGCTGGTGCAGGGCTTTGAGTGCCGACGAAGTGCCGGGCTTTTGTTGCTGAGAGCCGGTGGTACACCGCTCTGCCAGTGGTACACTGGGCTTATGCCTGGCTGGTGCAGGGCTTTGAGTGCCGACGAAGTGCCGGGCTTTTGTTGCTGAGAGCCGGTGGTACACCGCTCTGCCAGTGGTACACTGGGCTTATGCCTGGCTGGTGCAGGGCTTTGAGTGCCGACGAAGTGCCGGGCTTTTGTTGCTGAGAGCCGGTGGTACACCGCTCTGCCAGTGGTACACTGGGCTTATGCCTGGCTGGTGCAGGGCTTTGAGTGCCGACGAAGTGCCGGGCTTTTGTTGCTGAGAGCCGGTGGTACACCGCTCTGCCAGTGGTACACTGGGCTTATGCCTGGCTGGTGCAGGGCTTTGAGTGCCGACGAAGTGCCGGGCTTTTGTTGCTGAGAGCCGGTGGTACACCGCTCTGCCAGTGGTACACTGGGCTTATGCCTGGCTGGTGCAGGGCTTTGAGTGCCGACGAAGTGCCGGGCTTTTGTTGCTGAGAGCCGGTGGTACACCGCTCTGCCAGTGGTACACTGGGCTTATGCCTGGCTGGTGCAGGGCTTTGAGTGCCGACGAAGTGCCGGGCTTTTGTTGCTGAGAGCCGGTGGTACACCGCTCTGCCAGTGGTACACTGGGCTTATGCCTGGCTGGTGCAGGGCTTTGAGTGCCGACGAAGTGCCGGGCTTTTGTTGCTGAGAGCCGGTGGTACACCGCTCTGCCAGTGGTACACTGGGCTTATGCCTGGCTGGTGCAGGGCTTTGAGAAGATTTAGATAACTAAAATTGAATCTTGTTAGCAATGAATAAGGGATGAACACCCAAGCAAACACGGGGACATGCTTATCATGAAAAAATGGATACATTACTGATAATATCGGCGGAGATTATCCGCATTCCACGTCCTGGGAAGTGGCGTCCCATCAAGTCCTTCGATTTTATAAGCTCCGTGGTGCAGCGTCTCGGTGATCCGGTAGGGTCCTTCCCAGTTAGGGGCTAGCTTACCTCCTTCGGTTGGCTTTGAGACCTCGGCTCGCCGGAGAACTAGGTCTCCTGGTAGGAACGTTCGAGGGCGCACACGCGCGTTGTAGTACTTCGCGGCCCGTTGCCGGTAAGTCGCCATTCGAAGCCGCGCCCTGCCCGCATTTCCTCCACCAGGTCAAGGTTGGCTCTCAGTTGGTCAGAATTACCTTCTTCACTGTAAGCCTCCACTCGAGGGCTAGGTGCTCCGATCTCCACGGGGATAACAGCTTCTGAGCCAAAAACTAGGCTGAATGGCGTCTCCCCAGTGGGGGCTCGGGCGTCGTGTGATAGGCCCATAGCACGTTGGGGAGCTCCTCTACCCAACGTCCCTTGCACCCGTCCAGCCGAGACTTCAGTCCTTGGAGAATAATTCGGTTGGTCACTTCTGCTGCCCCGTTGGTTTGGGGATGTCCGACGGAAGTAAATCTTTGGAAAATTCCCAGCTCGGAGCAGAACTCCCGAAAAGGTGCATTATCAAACTGACGGCCATTATCGGTGACCAGCGTGCGTGGCAAGCCAAACCGACATATGATTGACTTCCAGAAAAAAGATCTTACTTTGCTCTCGGTAATCTTGGCCAAAGCCTCAGCTTCGACCCACTTGGTGAAGTGGTCCACCGCCACCAAGAGGAACTTTCGCTGCCCGGAAGCCGGGGGAAATGGACCCAAGATATCCATGCCCCACTGGGCAAAGGGCCAAGGCGCCATCACGGGGGTCAGGTTAGACGTCGGCTGTCGCTGGATATTGGCATGACGTTGGCAGATATCACACTTCTTGACAAGCTCGGCCGCGTCCTCCTTCATCGTCAGCCAGAAGTACCCTTGGCGCAGAGCCTTGTAAGCCAGGGCTCTGCCCCCCAGATGACTTCCACATATGCCTTCATGGATCTCCCTAAGGATATAATCCGACTCCAAGGGTCCTACACACCTAAGGACCGGATATGAGAAGGATCTTCGATAAAGCTTCCCGTCCATCATCAAGAATCTCGGGGCCCTTCGCTTAAGCTGTTTGGCCTCCGCCGGGTCCCCCGGGAGGGTACCGTCGGTTAAGTATTGGATGTAGGCATCCATCCAGGAGGGCTCCGGCTCCACTGGCAACACTTCTTCCGCGGTCTCAATGCTTGGGGCTGGTAGATGCTCCACGTATGTCCTCCCTAACGTCCCATCGTCCGAAGTGGCCAAGCGGGACAGGGAGTCAGCTCTGGCATTCTCTGCCCTGGGGATATAGCTGACACGGAAGTAAGAAAAATGAGACGCCTGGGACTGCACCTTGCTCAGGTAACGGGACATGACCGGGTCCCTAGCCTCGTATTCACCAGTAACTTGCCCAGAAATGAGTTGAGAATCGGTAAAGGCCCTCAAGCGCCCCGCGCCAATTCCTTGGCTAGTCTCAATCCCGCCAGTAGGGCTTCGTACTCCGCCTGATTATTGGTCGCGGGAACTGGAATCTGAGGGCGTACTCCACTACATCTCCCTCCGGGCTTGCAAGGATGAGCCCGGCACCGCTCCCTTGGGAGTTTGCCGCTCCGTCCACATGTAGGATCCAATCCTCCACCTCCCCTGATGAGGGGGGTTCCCCAAACTCCTCCGGTTGCGCCTCCTCCATGTCCTTCTTGGTCCAGGAACATTCGACTAGGAAGTCCGCCAACACCTGAGACTTCATGGCTGGCCTCGGTCGGATGGACAGATCGAACTCGCCTAACTTGATGGCCCATTTAGCCAGCCGGCCGGAAGTGTCGGGGCGAGACAGGATAGCTCGCAGGGGCTGATCCGTAAGCACCACGATGGGATGAGCTTGAAAATAAGGCCGGAGGCGCTGAGTAGAGACCACCAGAGCGAAGATGATCTTCTCAGTTTTTGAATACCTGGTCTCCGCGTCATGGAGTATTTTGCTGGTGTAGTAGATCGGCTTCTGAGTTCCGTCGGTATCCATGTGCACCAGTACCGAACTGACGGCCTCCGGGGAAGCGGCCAGATATAGGAAGAGCTCCTCCCCATTTTCGGGCTTGGATAGCAGTGGCGGAGTGGAGAGAAACTGCTTCAATTCTTCAAAGGAGCTCTGACATTCTTTCGTCCACTCGAAGCCGTTAATCTTGCGCAGCGCCTTGAAAAAGGGTAGACACCTCTCCGCCGACCTTGACATGAAACGACTCAAGGCCGCCACCCTCCCCGTAAGGCGCTGCACCTCCTTCTTACTGACCGGGGGCCGCATCTCCAGGATAGCTCTGATCTTGTCGGGGTTGGCTTCGATCCCGCGTTGGGTCACCATGAAACCCAGGAACTTGCCGGCCGCCACTCCAAAGGCGCATTTGTGGGGGTTGAGCTTCATTCGGTACCGTCGCAGATTGCCGAAAGTCTCCCCGAGATCGGTCACATGGTCTCCTGCGCTGGTGCTTTTAGTCAGCATGTCATCCACATAGACCTCCATATTGCGCCCCAGCTGATTCTCGAAAACCCTGTTCATCAACCTTTGATAAGTGGCCCCGGCGTTTTTCAGCCCGAAAGGCATCACTCTGTAACAGTAGATCCCCTTCTCCGTGACAAAGGAGGTTGCCTCCTCATCTACTGAGCTCATCTTGATTTGATTGTACCCCGAGAACGCATCCATGAAACTGAGCGTCCCGTGCCCGGAAGTGGCGTCCACCAGCTGGTCAATTCGGGGGAGCGGAAAGCTGTCCTTGGGGCACGCCTTGTTGAGGTCGGTAAAGTCCACACACATCCTCCAGCTCCCACTGGTCTTCCGAACCATCACGACATTCGCCAACCAGTCGGGGTAGCGCACCTCACGAATGTGGCCAGCCGCCAACAGCTTCCGCACCTCTTCGTCGACAGCCTTCTGCCGGTCCGGAGCAAAACTCCTTTTCTTCTGCCTGATGGGCCGGCACTCTGGTCGGATGTTGAGCTGGTGTGTAATCACCTCCTCCGGGATTCCGGGCATGTCAGATGCTGACCACGCGAAGACGTCGGCGTTGGTCCGTAGAAAGGTTAGGAGCTGGTCACGGGCTTCGTCAGGAAGCGAGGCTCCGACTCGAACCGTCTGCGCGGGGTCCTCCCCGAGGGGGAAGGTAAGCAGCCGCTCGGCCGGTTCCCCCCTCCTCTCCAAATCCCGTGGGTCAAGAATTTCGGATGTCGATGTCGACGGTGGTGCAAGCACTGCCCCCTGGGGACTGGGAGCCAAGTGATAGCATAGCGCCGGCAGGTCCCGCTCTCCTCGCATCTCGCCGATCCCGCTGGTGGTTGGGAATCTCACTAGGAGTCGCTTGGTGGAAATGACGGCATCCAAGAGGTTGAGCCCGGGCCTCCCAAGAATCGCATTGTACGCCAGGGGCACACGGACCACCAAAACTTTATAAGGACAGTGCTCTGGCACGGAGCCATTCCGGCTGTTGCAGGAAGAGTAATCTCCCCCTCGACCCTCACAGAATCCCCCGTGAATCCCATCAAAGGCGTGACGACAGGTTGAAGTAAATCATGCGACAGGTTCATGCGAATAAAGGCGTCGTAGTTCAAAACATCTACTGAACTTCCACTGTCGACCAGGATTCGTTTTACAGGGTGCTTAGCGATCGTCATGGATACGACGACGCTATCATCATCTTGGTTTACAACCCCCTCTAGGCCCTCTTCGAAAAAAGGAATTATAGCCTCCGCTCCCCCTCCCCTCGGTCTCTTCGGCGGGCCCCCTGCCCCCCAGGAGATCATCGCTACCGTCTTCTCCGTCGGGGCGTTATCAATCATCGGCGGTGCAGGCGCTGATGGGCCGGGAGCTCCTGGGTTGTTCCTTTGGACGAACTTCCTCAGGTGGCCCTGTTGAATGAGATCTTCAATGGCTTTCTTCAGCTGCCGGCAGTCGTCGGTGTTGTGGCCATGGTCCCGGTGGTAGCGGCAGTAGAGGCTCTTGTTCCGGGGGATCTTCGGGTTGATGGGAGGAGGACGTTGCAGGTAAGGCTCCCCTTCGATCTCGAGCAGGATCTGGGATATGGGAGCAAGCAATGGAGTATACGGCCCGTCTCTTGGTGCAGGAGGTCGAGGGCGGTTGTCTGGTCGACGAGGAGGCTCGGGCCTCCTGGGGCGGGCTTCCGCAGGTTCTGGCTGGGCTGGCTTCCGGGGTACGCTCCCGCCGGCCTCACGCCGAGAAAAGTCAGCTTCATCTGCCCGGATGTATTTCTGGGCGCGGATCAGGAGTTCGGAGTAGGAACCCGGTGGCTTCTTGTCAAGAGAATACGCGAAACGGGAAGGGCGGAGCCCTCGCTTCAGAGCCAAGGTAGCCACTGAGTCCTCCAAGTTATATACCTCCAGAGCGGCCTCCTTAAACCGGGCGACGTAGTCTCGCAGGGACTCGCCATTCTTCTGCTGGACAGCAAATAGACTGTCCGCCACCCTCGGGATTTTCCGGCAGGCGTCAAAGTGGGCCAGGAAAGCCCTCTCCAACTGGCGAAAGGAGTCGATGCTCCGTGGCGGCAGGCGAGAGTACCAGGCCCGGGCAGCTTTTTTCAGAGTAGCAGGGAAGGCCACACACATAAGGGAGTCTGTGGCCCCCTGAACCTGCATGAGCACCTTGTAACTTTCCAAATGGTCCAGGGGGTCCGTAGTCCCGTCATAAGGGTCCAGCTGAGGAAGGCGGAACCGGGTAGAGATTGGCTCCTCCATGATGCGGCGGGACAGGGGAGGCCGACTGTCGTAATCAGTCTCCGGCAGGTGGGTGATTCGACGGCTAAGTTCTTCCAACTTCTGATTACACTCCTCGAGTCGCCGCTCAGCTCGGCGAGGCATCCGGCCATCAACGGAACCCTCCCCTGAAGATTCAGAAGAAGAGCGGAGGCGACGATGTCGGCGCGCGCGCTCCGCCTCCTTTCCATGCCGCCGCTTAGGGGAGATGCTGGCGTGGCGAGAAGGAGACCGGGGCCTTTTGGACGCCTCGCGGCGATGCGGCTTGGCCGGGGATCGGCGGTGATGATCTGCAGGAACGGGCGATCTCCTTCGGGAGGAATGCTGGCTGGGTTGCACCGCCCTGGGACAGATGGGCTCGGCTCCGGCTGTCGCAAAGCTACTTGTTGCTGCTGCTGCATGCTTTTGACCGCCGCTGCCAGCGACTGGACCTGGGTGGCCAGGTCAGCGAATCGATCTTCTTGAGGTGGCTGTGGAGCGATGCAGGGGCGCCATTCTGCGGAGCAGAAGGCCCTGCCTCCTGGAGGTTCGGAGGCTCTGGGAAACAAGATACGAGAGCTGGGGGGTCCTCCGCGGGCGGATCAGCCCCGCAGCGCTGCCTCCCAGCGCGACCGGCTGAAACTCCCTTCATTCGAGTTGTCACCATGGCTTTAAGGTCTCGAAGAAAGCCGCTGGTTCGAAGTCTCTCTTACACTCCCCCCTTCCTGGCGCGCCAATCTGATGACGCCAAGTCACCTTCTTCAAACGTCGGGGAAAACGGACGTCTCGCTCCGGGAAGTCCTGCAAGAAAAGTCCCCGAGGACCGGTGGCACCGGTGGGGACCCTCCGACGATCAAGTCAGTGGCTTGGGTTCAGACAAAGAACCACCCCCCGCGAAGAAAAGCTGAGGCAGTTAGGGTTTTGAGCAGGGAGGAAGAAAGCTCTGAAAAAAATTGGATCCGGCCTATATCCCCCATATATCTCTTTTTTTACCTGTCTAAAAACACTGTGCAGCTTCGGAAGACCTTTCTTTTGTACTGTTCTTGATGGACGTGGCTGGGCTCCTATTGCTAGAGGCGGCGAGTCGTACATCCTAGTAAGGCATAGTGGCGCACAGAGGCGTGCAATGCGCCAAACATCGTTATGAGACATGACCCCCCGTACCGGGGCACATTTTACAGGAGTACGAAATGGTACTACGGCAAGGCACAGCCATGTGCCGGAGATCATGCGTGAGCACCGTACTTGCTGACAGTTGCTGTTTTCTTGGCGGTTGAATAGCATGTCGACCATGCACCCTGAGGCCAGTAGGGGCCCTGGGTTTAAGGAAACGACCCCACCCCGACCCCGAGGGGGTGCCGGAGGTGGGGAAATGACCGTCCACCCCGAGGCTGGTAGGGGCCCCGGGGTTAGGTACGATTTCCCCGCTCCCGACCCCGAGGGGGTGCCGGGAATGGGGAAATGACCGTCCACCCCGAGGCTGGTGGGGCCCCGGGGTTCAGGTACGATTTCCCCGCTCCCGACCCCGAGGGGGTGCCGGGAATGGGGAAATGACCGTCCACCCCGAGGCTGGTAGGGGCCCCGGGGTTAGGTACGATTTCCCCGCTCCCGACCCCGAGGGGGTGCCGGGAATGGGGAAATGAGCACCCCGAGGTCGGTAGGGGCCCCGGGGTTAAGGTATGATTTCCCCACTCCCGACCCCGAGGGGGTGCCGGGAATGGGGAAATGAGGATGCACCCCGAGGCCGGTAGGGCCCCGGGGTAAGGTATGATTTCCCCACTCCCGACCCCGAGGGGGTGCCGGGAATGGGGAAATGAGGATGCACCCCGAGGCCGGTAGGGCCCCGGGGTTAAGGTATGATTTCCCCGCTCCCGACCCCGAGGGGGTGCCGGGAATGGGGAAATGAGGATGCACCCCGAGGCCGGTAGAGGCCCCGGGGTTAAGGTATGATTTCCCCGCTCCCGACCCCGAGGGGGTGCCGGGAATGGGGAAATGAGGATGCACCCCGAGGCCGGTAGGGGCCCCGGGGTTAAGGTATGATTTCCCCGCTCCCGACCCCGAGGGGGTGCCGGGAATGGGGAAATGAGGATGCACCCCGAGGCCGGTAGGGGCCCCGGGGTCAAGGTATGATTTCCCCACTCCCGACCCCGAGGGGGTGCCGGGAATGGGGAAATGAGGATGCACCCCGAGGCCGGTAGAGGCCCCGGGGTTAAGGTATGATTTCCCCATTCCCGACCCTCGGGGTCGGGAATGGGGAAATCATACCTTAATCGGGAATGGGAAATCATACCTTAACCCCGGGGCCTCTACCGGCCTCGGGGTGCATCCTCATTTCCCCATTCCCGGCACCCCCTCGGGGTCGGGAGTGGGGAAATCATACCTTGACCCCGGGGCCCCTACCGGCCTCGGGGTGCATCCTCATTTCCCCATTCCCGGCACCCCCTCGGGGTCGGGAGCGGGGAAATCATACCTTGACCCCGGGGCCCCTACCGGCCTCGGGGTGCATCCTCATTTCCCCATTCCCGGCACCCCCTCGGGGTCGGGAGCGGGGAAATCATACCTTAACCCCGGGGCCTCTACCGGCCTCGGGGTGCATCCTCATTTCCCCATTCCCGGCACCCCTCGGGGTCGGGAGCGGGGAAATCATACCTTAACCCCGGGGCCTCTACCGGCCTCGGGGTGCATCCTCATTTCCCCATTCCCGGCACCCCCTCGGGGTCGGGAGTGGGGAAATCATACCTTGACCCCGGGGCCTCTACCGGCCTCGGGGTGCATCCTCATTTCCCCATTCCCGGCACCCCCTCGGGGTCGGGAGTGGGGAAATCATACCTTAACCCCGGGGCCCCTACCGACCTCGGGGTGCCCCCTCATTTCCCCATTCCCGGCACCCCCTCGGGGTCGGGAGCGGGGAAATCGTACCTGAACCCCGGGGCCCCCACCAGCCTCGGGGTGGACGGTCATTTCCCCATTCCCGGCACCCCCTCGGGGTCGGGAGCGGGGAAATCGTACCTGAACCCCGGGGCCCCCACCAGCCTCGGGGTGGACGGTCATTTCCCCATTCCCGGCACCCCCTCGGGGTCGGGGTGGGGTCGTCGTTTCCTTAAACCCAGGGCCCCTACTGGCCTCAGGGTGAATGGTCGACATGCTATTCAACCGCCACAGAAAACAGCAACTGTCAGCAAGTACGGTGCTCATGCATGATCTCCGGCACATGGCAGTGCCTTGCCGTAGTACCATTTCGTAGTCCTGTAAAAGGTGCCCCGGTACGGGGGGGTCATGTCTCATAACGATGTTTGGCGCATTGCACGCCTCTATGCGCCACTATGCCTTACTAGGATGTACGACTCGCCGCCTCTAGCAATAGGAGCCCAGCCACGTCCATCAAGAACGGTACAAAAGAAAGGTCTTCCGAAGCTGCACAGGGGGGTGTTTTTAGACAGGTAAGAAAAAGAGATATATGGGGGATATAGGCCGGATCCAAGGAGGTTTTTTTCGGAGAGCTTTCTTCCTCCCTGCTCAAAACCCTAACTGCCTCAGCTTTTCTTCGCGGGGGGTGGTTCTTTGTCTGAACCCAAGCCACTGACTTGATCGTCGGAGGGTCCCCACCGGTGCCACCGGTCCTCGGGACTTTTCTTGCAGGACTTCCCGGAGCGAGACGTCCGTTTTCCCCGACGTTTGAAGAAGGTGACTTGGCGTCATCAATAAGTTCAGCCAGAATTTCTTCAGTTCCAGTAGGAAGTGCTAATTAGGTAAGACAGCTACACCATAATCATGGTCTAAGTACATTTATCTGTGTTTCTGAATGCAATCAAGATATTTAAATATTCTTTTGTAATTCCAAACCTTAGCCAAAGAATTCACAACTTTTTCTTGTTTTTGATAAAGTTTAATACCGCTGATTTCCTAAGAAACTCGACCGAGCTTGCGAGTATATCTTGGTTTGGTTTGTTTATTTACTTTTTTGATGTTAGAAAGTCATGGTATGCTGCCCGGATGTGATGATTCGCCATCGTGAGCTCGTGCTGTAGGGTTTGCTCGTGGATTTTGGCTGAAACAGCTCTGGCAGGAACGTGGGCCAACTCATTGGGGCCAAGATTTTTCCTTTTGGTCTATCTTAGCCTTAGGAAAAGACTTTGTACACCGTCCTCGGTGCAACAAGTCCTATGTGGGCTGCACCGCTCCTTCCTATTGGTCCACATGGATCCCATGTGGCTTGACATGATGTGACAGAATAGCAGAGAGATAATGTTACTTTTTAATCGTACATCCATTAAAAGTCATTCAGCCTTTCACCATTGGTGTGAAGACGAAAATGCCCTTTCCCTTCAGCCTACTTCAACCCGCCATCTTATTTGGATTTTGCTGATAAAAAATCGTAAGGTTCTGACCTGGAAGAAGAGTATCCGAAGGAGTGGCAAAGCTCTGCCAGATGACATCCTTGCGCGCATTCAAGAGAACAAGATTCCCATCGTCGCGGAGATTGGCTGAAGCGACGGAGGAGTTGTGAGTGTTGCTGCTCCAGACCTCAGCTCCCTTCGAAGAGTCGAAGAGAATGAGACCTCTGGCGTCATTGAGTTGAAGAAACGAATTATATCCGACAAAAACATGAGCGCCGGCAACCCATACAGGTGCCTGCTCGGAGGACGGGATCGATCTCGAGTTGAAGCGAATGCCGACTTCATACTGGTTAGGTTCGTCAGGGCGGCTAAGGAACTCCAATGCAAAGTTCCCATCAAAACCTTAAGATAAAGCATCAGTTCAAATCCACGACACCCTAGTTGGAAACCTACGACACCCTAGTTCATAACCCACGACACCCTAGTTCAAAACCTTAAGACAAAGCATCAGTTTAAACCCACGACACCCTAGTTCATAACACACGACACCCTAGTTCAAAACTTTAAGACAAAGCATCAGTTTAAACCCACAACACCCTAGTTGGAAACCCACGACACCCTGGTTCATAACCCACGACACCTTAGTTCAAAATCTTAAGACAAAGCATCAGTTCAAACCCACGACACCCTAATTGGAAACCCACGACACCCTAGTTCATAACCCACGACACCCTAGTTCAAAACCTTAAAACAAAGCATCAGTTCAAACCCACGACACCCTAGTTGGAAACCCACGACACCCTAGTTCATAACCCATGACACCCTAGTTCATAACCCACGACACCCTAGTTCAAAATCTTAAGACAAAGCATCAGTTCAAACCCACGATACCCTAGCTCATAACCCACGACACCCTAGTTCAAAACCTTAAGACAAAGCATCAGTTCAAACTCACGACACCCTAGTTGGAAACCCACGACACCCTAGTTCATAACCCATGACACCCTAGTTCAAAACCTTAAGACAAAGCATCAGTTCAAACCCACGACACCCTAGTTGGAAACCCACGACACCCTAGTTCAAAACCTTAAGACAAAGCATCAGTTCAAACCCACGACACCCTAGTTGGAAACCCACGACACCCTGGTTCATAACCCACGACACCCTAGTTCAAAACCTTAAGACAAAGCATCAATTTAAACCCACGACACCCTAGTTGGAAACCCACGACACCCTAGTTTATAACCCACGACACCCTAGTTCAAAACCTTAAGACAAAGCATCAGTTCAAACCCACAACACCCTAGTTGGAAACCTACGACACCCTAGTTCAAAACCTTAAGATAAAGCATCAGTTCAAACCCACGACACCCTAGTTGGAAACCCACGACATCCTAGTTCATAACTCACGACACCCTAGTTCAAAACCTTAAGATAAAGCATCAGTTCAAAACCCACGACACCCTAGTTTATAACCCACGACACCCTAGTTTATAACGCATGCCAGCCCCGTCTGATTCAATACAATCCCAAAGAAGGCTGACTTTTCTTGCCGCCGGCCCTCAGCTTGGCCACAGCGCTCTGAAAAGAGCTCCAAGATTCTCCATACCTCCCAACCATGTAATACATCACCCCCATCTGGGCCTCAATCCCTGCAACAGTGCTCCACTGCCCTGGCAAATACTCCAGAAGCTTCTGTGCCTTCTGCAACAACTTCAGTGCCTCCTCAGGCTCATTCATCGCTTCATAAATAGCTGAAATTTCCATCAGACCACCAGCAATATCCTCAGGATTGGTGCCTGGAACAGGCTTGGCAAAGATCCTGATGGCATTCTCACAGTAGGACTGGGACTTCCGGAACTTGCCCGTCTTGTAGTAGAGGTCGGCAAGGCGGACAAAGACCGAAGCGACAGATGTGTGGTTGTCACCCTTAGTGGACTTGAACACCGTAAGGGCCTTCTGGTAAGAGAAGACAGCCTCATTGAAGCGGCCAAGGGAGAGGTAAGCACTGCCGATACTGACATCAATGGCAGCGGCCTCAGTGTCCTGACCATTGGCGATCATGGACATGGAAGCGAGGACAAGGTGCTCGAGGGCGGCATCATAATCACCCTTGGCCTCAAAGATGAGGGCCATGAGACGGCGGTCGGCAGCCTCCTCAAGAGAGGCGGGAGGGCTGTGCTCACGGTGGATGTCTAGGGCCTTGCAGCAGAGGTTCTCTGCCTCATCAAACTGCATCGTCTGAACGTGGGCCTCGGCCAAGCACCTGCCAAAGCTAGGGTGTCGTGGGTTATAAACTAGGGTGTCGTGGGTTATGAACTAGGGTGTCGTGGGTTTCCAACTAGGGTGTCGTGGGTTTGAACTGATGCTTTGTCTTAAGGTTTTGAACTAGGGTGTCGTGGGTTTCCAACTAGGATGTCGTGGGTTGGAACTGATGCTTTGTCTTAAGGTTTTGAACTAGGGTGTCGTGGGTTATGAACTAGGGTATCATGGGTTTTCAACTAGGGTGTTGTGGGTTTAAACTGATGCTTTGTCTTAAGGTTTTGAACTAGGGTGTCGTGGGTTATGAACTAGAGTGTCGTGGGTTTCCAACTAGGGTGTCGTGGGTTTGAACTGATGCTTTGTCTTAAGGTTTTGAATTAGGGTGTCGTGGGTTATGAACTAGGGTGTCGTGGGTTTCCAACTAGGGTGTCGTGGGTTTAAACTGATGCTTTGTCTTAAGGTTTTGAACTAGGGTGTCGTGGGTTATGAACTAGGGTGTCATGGGTTTGAACTGATGCTTTGTCTTAAGGTTTTGAACTAGGGTGTTGTGGGTTTCCAACTAGGGTGTCGTGGGTTTGAACTGATGCTTTGTCTTAAGGTTTTGAACTAGGGTGTCGTGGGTTATGAACTAGGGTGTCATGGGTTTCCAACTAGGGTGTCGTGGGTTTAAACTGATGCTTTGTCTTAAGGTTTTGAACTAGGGTGTCGTGGGTTATGAACTAGGGTGTCGTGGGTTTCCAACTAGGGTGTCGTGGGTTTGAACTGATGCTTTGTCTTAAGGTTTTGAACTAGGGTGTCGTGGGTTATGAACTAGGGTGTCATGGGTTTCCAACTAGGGTATCGTGGGTTTAAACTGATGCTTTGTCTTAAGGTTTTGAACTAGGGTGTCATGGGTTATGAACTAGGGTATCGTGGGTTTCCAACTAGGGTGTCGTGGGTTTGAACTGATGCTTTGTCTTAAGGTTTTGAACTAGGATGTCGTGGGTTATGAACTAGGGTGTCATGGGTTTCCAACTAGGGTGTCGTGGGTTTGAACTGATGCTTTGTCTTAAGGTTTTGAACTAGTGTGTCGTGGGTTATGAACTAGGATGTCGTGGGTTTCCAACTAGGGTGTCGTGGGTTTGAATTGATGCTTTGTCTTAAGGTTTTGAACTAGGGTGTCGTGTGTTTCCAACGTTTCCAACTAGGGTGTCGTGGGTTTGAACTGATGCTTTGTCTTAAGGTTTTGAACTAGGGTATCGTGGGTTATGAACCAGGGTGTCGTGGGTTTCCAACTAGGGTGTCGTGGGTTTAAACTGATGCTTTGTCTTAAAGTGTTGAACTAGGGTGTCGTGGGTTATGAATTAGGGTGTCGTGGGTTTAAACTAATGCTTTGTCTTAAGGTTTTGAACTAGGGTGTCGTGGGTTATGAACTAGGGTGTCATGGGTTTCCAACTAGGGTGTCGTGGATTAGAACTGATGCTTTATCTTAAGGTTTTGAACCGATGGGAACTTTGCATTGGAGTGAGTTCCTTAGCCGCCCTGACGAACCTAACCAGTATGAAGTCGGCATTTGCTTCAACTCTAGATCGATCCCGTCCTCCGAGCAGGCACCTGTATGGGTTGCCGGCGCTCATGTTTTTATCAGATATAATTCATTTCTTCAACTCAATGAGGCCGGAGGTCTCGTTCTCTTCGACTCTTCGAAAGGAGCTGAGGTCTGGAGCAGCAACACTCACAACTCCTCCGTCGCTTCAGCCAGTCTCCGCGACGATGGAAATCTTGTTCTCTTGAATGTGCGCAAGGATGTCGTTTGGCAGAGCTTTGCACTCCTTCGGATACTCTTCTTCCAGGCCAAAACCTTACGATTTTTTATCAGCAAAATTTAAATAAGATGGCGGGTTGAAGTAGGCTGGAGGAAAAGGGCATTTTCATCTTCACACCAATGGTGAAAGGCTGAACGACTTTTAATGGATGTACGATTAAAAAGTAACATTATCTCCCTGCTATTCTGTCCCATCATGTCAGGCCACATGGGATCCATGTGGACCAATAGGAAGGAGCGGTGCAGCCCACATAGGACTTGCTGCACCGAGGGCGGTGTACAAAGTCTTTTCCCTCAGCCTTATATATCTGTTGTTCATTCCACTGATCCAATATGATTCCATAGGTAGTCACCCCTTTGGATCAAAAATATTAAGGTAGTATTTGATAGAAAAAATATTATCCATGGATAAGTGTACGTGATAGAATTTATCCCCTGGCTATTCCTAGGGATATTCCTTAGCTATCCCATTGATCATATCAAATACAAAAAGGTAAATCCATAGAATAACTTTTTTTTACTCTTATTTGGATGGATAACCAGTTATTCCTGCATTTTCTTAGGTAGTGTTTGATATGGGGGATAAGAAAGGATATCCCTTGGATATCCCTCCTTATTTCCAAATGCTATAGCTAGAAGGGATAGGTCTGAAAAAATTTAACCAGAGTGGTTAACCATGGCATGGTTAACCATGGGTTATCCCTTGAACTTATTCCCTAGGGAACCCAGGAACAACTAATGTTATTCCTTGATGGCAGACTTGTAATTTTAAAAAAATGCTTATTCCCTTAGCTATCCCCTGGATAAATCTATCCCGTACATTTATCCAGGGATAGCTTTTGGGCTATCAAACACTACCGTAGGAATAAATTGAGGGGATATCCCATGGTTAACCATGGATTATCCCTTCAAATAAGAGTAAAAAAAGTTATCCTATGGATTTACCTTTTTGTATTTGATATGATCAATGGGATAGTAAAAGGATATCCCTAGGGATAGCTAGAGGATAAACTCTATCCTGTACACTTATCCATGAATAATATTTTTCTATCAAATACTACCTTTAAGTGTCTTTAATTATGCACTTTCAATCTTTTTTAGGATATATTAAATATTCTTGGTCTCGCATCAATCACCTCTCAAGAGATTGCAGTCGTACATTACAGCACCACAGTTCTTCGGTCGAAACAAAAAGCAACAAACAGTGTTTTATCAGTCGCAAGTTTCTTTATATTCATCTAATGTCACTATACAAATGGCATTTGAGGAACTGAAGCTTCAGCTTTTATATAAAGTAATAGATAGATACATGATCATCACACGAAGCTTCTCACTATTTATTTTTTTATTAAAAAATATTTAATTATCAAAGTCTAGTTTATGGCCTTGCCCATGTAACCCAGCACAACGGACTGGGGAGAGAAATTGAGAGTGAACAAGTAACATGGTCAGCTATATATATATAATGCTTCAATTATTTGCTTTGTTGATTGACATGGATCTTGAAATTTTGAGTGCAAAATTATGAGCCATAACAACATCAACATGGCCATAATTATTTGAATTCATCTAAGATTCGATATATTTCATTTGAGTCTAAGGTAATGTTTGGTTAGAAGAAAACTTACAAAAAAAAAAAAAAAAATTGAAAAAAGACTTTTGTATGAGAAAATAAAATTTTTAACAAAAGCCTAGTTACAAGAATTTTCAAAGTTATTTTTGAACGAAGCAAAGAATAAAAAAAAGTCTCAAGAAAACATTTTATAAAATTAACTGTTCTTGCAAATAAAAACATTCGAGCCTCAACGTACACATGCATTTTTGAATTTTAAATCACTAACAGCTGCTGTTAATTTAATATAATAGAATAATGTTAAGATGTTTTCACCCATGAATCCAAAGAATGCCGCATGTAAAGTAGCATTTAATGACTTTATATTTGCATCTATAGATTGTGCATTGCATCTAAAGTGAGCAGAAAGAAAAGGGTAGAAAGGAGAGTTTTGATCACAGGGGAAAGGGATAAGATTTCAAAGAACCAAAGGCTTTTGGAGGTAGCATGGCAACAAAAGCCAAAGGCCCAACTGTGCTTTCGTCCCGACTGTGATTTAAGATTAGCGCTCCGATTGCTGTTCTCTTGATCTTAGGCAATCTTCGTCGTCCTCGATGCCTGAGCTCACTGAAAGATGGAGAATACAGTCCCCCTCACTCTTAATAGTATGGATGAAGCTAAGGGCGATCGAACATCTTGGAGACGGGTAGCTGATATCCGTTTTATCTGGGTTGCTCCCTCTCCTTCTCCAGCGAAGGTGACGAAGTTGGAGCTAAACTTTTCAGAGGTAATCCAAGTACCACATGAGTCTTTAGAAGCGGAAGCAAGTGGATGGAAGAAGAAAGCCATCCTCGCGAGAAGCATTCATCGTTGGGTTCTACCGGATGCTATCATCCGTAAACTCCGACGAGCTGGTGTATCTGATGAAATCAAAGCTGTTAGCCTTACTCACAAGTGCTATATCTTCTGATTCTCTGACCAAATTGCCAAGGATATGGTGCTAGGGAGGCCTTGGGTTGTCAATGACCAACCAATTGCCACTGAGGCTTGGAGAACAGAGTTCATCCCGGTGCTAAACTCTGTGGCATCGGTTCTGCTATGGGTTAGGTTGCCAAATTTGCCGATAGAGTTTTGGTCAGATGAAATTTTGAGCACCATCCTTGCTTCAGTTGATCACTTTGTCTTCTCCAACTCATCAACTAAGGAAAAGAACAGAGCTGGCTTTGCCTGGTCATGCGTACGCGTTGATCTACGATGGCTTCTTCGTTCGGGAGTCAGAGTAAGGGGAAGTCGAGCTCTGTTCTGGCAATAGTTTGCCTACGAACACTTGGAGGGCATCTGTCCTAGATGCAACTCTCTGCATCTGAACGACTCCTACTCGCCATTGCCGGAGACTGAGCCCTCTATGGCTAGTTTCAAATTCGAGCCATGGATGGCTACTTTGCAGCAGCGGAGGTCTCCTTGAGGCCATGCTTTGGAACCAAGGAGGAAGGTCCAAGCTGAGTCTAACATTGCAGGGTCTATCCCACGTATGGGTCCGGCGTAAGGGTGGCAAAGCCGATGAAGGTTGCTCGCTGCCGTCTTCAGAAGCCCAACCTGATGGGAATTATGTATACAAGATATGAATCAAATTTATATAAACATCGCGGAAGATATAATATAAAATTCTTAGATGCCCAGGATCCTTAGGAACAGATTCATTAAATCTCAAATAAAATCTAATTTTATTCATACCTGAGTCCTTTATCGATGCAAATGAGGATGAAGTCGGTTAATCCTTTGCCACTAGCCGTCCACGTGTCCGGCCTCTAACGGTGATCCATGCAGAGAAAATGGGATGAAGACCTCCAAGGTATGAAGATGACATTATGGGAGAGAGAGGGGTGCTAGCGCCTCTTGAATCCCCTTACAGAAATAGATATCTTTAAGAAAGATCTAATCGTTTTCTTCTCATGCTCTTTCTTCCTAGGAGGAAGGAACCATATTTATAGGGTGAGAAGGAAACGTTCCAAGAGAGAAGAAGAGACCCCTTTTCATGGTAACGTCATGGTAACGTTAATCCAAAGAAATAGAAGAAACTCCCATTTTCATGGTAACATTAATCCAAGGAAATGGAAGAAACTCTCATTCTCATGGTAATGTTAATCCAAGTGTCACAATTTCAGCATTTGAAATAGGAGTTGTTTATCTCATAACTACATGCCCCAATTTGTACGTGTTCATCATCGAACCGTAGAGATTCATCATGCCTCATCCCATAGGCATGATTCTATCTTCACAGGGCTGAGATTGGCCATGCATACCCGAATAATCAGAGTCATCCATCACATGGATCAAGTCATATTTGGGTATCCAATTATTTATTCATCATATGCATAAATAATTTATCCTTAACATTCCTTCTACTATAATGGATCATATCCATTATTATTATATCTTCTTTAAATTGGGTCTCACCCAATTATTTAATTAATCATCTTATATGAATTAAATCTAAATTAATTCATATTTTAATTCACCCAAAATTCTTCTTAATGCGTGTGACCCATTAGGCCCTTTAATATGTTGGCAATAATTATGTCCTAATCATAGACCCTAGGAATGATTGGACAACTCTTTGTCCAAGTCAACAACATGATTATAGATCTTGAGAGGCCTCTAGCAAAGCATCATGACCATCTAACTACTAAAGGTTTTGTTGACGTGACCATCAATACCTGTCCATGAACGGTTACCATATGATCAAATCCTTTCGTCACATATCCCAGATCAATCAGTGGTATGGAATGTGTCAACCCTGTAATTGATCTTTATTTACTTGATCTCAGGAAAAATTGACTCATATGAATTAGAACTTCGAAACCATTTGAATTCCAACTTAACCTTGCAAGGATTTAATAATCAATTTAATCCATCAAATGGCCGTGGGATATAACCCTTTCTATCAAGGGAGACAAATTTTATCTTGATCAAACACCATCTTCATGTGCTTCATGTCATACCCAACCGACACCATATTTGTCATCCGTAGCTAGAGCGATGTTTGGATGTCGTCAAAGCATGACATTCCACACATGAGATGTAACGAAGATCTCAAGTCAAAGGAACACTCACACCACCGTCATTAGAGATCAACCATCGACACTATATAGAATATCCATATGGTATCTATGTACGGATCATCCAATGCATCATTACAATAACGAGCATCCACACACCTATCCAAGTATTTTCATACTTTAGCTTTTAAAATCAGCTGCTCACCCCAGGGTGAGGATATGCAATATGTGCCAGTCTCACGGTGTTCGATGGTATCTAGTCCTATCTACACATCGACTAGGGAAGTTTAAAGAATCGAACCATAACGTGCAATTTGAATCTCACAATTTGTAATCTCTATTACATATTCCATATGCATGGTTTACATTCTTTTGAACTTTATCTCACAGACATATATATTAAATATATAATAAAAGATATATGGAGAGATAAGAAACTATTTTATTTGATTTGTATTCATAGAATGTATATAGCATCTAATCAGATTGGATCTAGGGCATACACTAACAATCTTTCACTTACACTAGAGCCAATCACCTATGTATCCAATACCAAGTGACTTAGCATGATCATCATGCTTCTGCTGCGACAGGACTTTAGTGAACAGATCGGCAATATTATCTTTTGTGGGGACTCGTTCTATTTTTATATCATTTCTACCAATAATCTCTCTAATTACATGGTATCTCCTGAGTACATGTTTAGACCTCTGATAAGACCTTGGCTCCTTAACTTGCGCAATAGCTTCATTGTTGTCATAATACAAGTGTACTGGATCAGCAATGCTTGGAACCCACCTAGTTCAGTGATGAACTTTTTGATCCAAACTGCTTCATTAGCTGCATCTAATGCTGCAATGTACTCGGACTCGATTGTAGAGTCGGCAGTCGTCTCCTGCTTGAAACTTTTTTAGCTGACTGCACCACCATTGAGTGTAAAGATATAGCCTGATTGAGATTTATAGTCATCTTTATCAGACTAGAAACTAGAATCTGTCTAACCCTAAACTATAAGTTCGGGTCCTCCATAAACCAAGAATATATCCTTAATCCTTCATAAGTACTTAAAGATATTCTTGACAGCCATCCGATGTTTCTCATCAGGGTTTGCCTGGTATCTACTAGTGATACTCAATGCATAAGAAACATTAGGTCTCGTACATAGCATCGCATACATGATGGATCTGATTGCTGATGCATATGGAATCCTATTCATGTGCTCTCTCTCCATTTGGGTCTTAGGACTCATGTCCTTGGAGAGATGTATCCCATGCGATACCGGCAGAAATCCTTTCCATGCTAAATCGTTTTAGCACTTTATCTATGTACGTTGATTGGGACAATCCAAGTAACCTCCTAAATCTATCTCTATGGATCTTAATACCCAATATGTAGGCTGCTTCTCCCAAATCTTTAATGGAGAACTTGCTGGACAACCATTCCTTCACTTCTTGCAGCAATGATACATTATTTCCTATCAATAATATGTCATTTACATATAATATCAGAAAAATAATAATACTCCCACTAACCTTCTTGTACACACATGGATCATCCTTATTTTTGATAAAATTAAACTTTTTGATTGTTTCATCAAAACGGATGTTCCAACTTCTATAGGCTTGCTGAAGTCCATAAATGGACCTTTGCAGCTTGCATACCTTTTGAGAATCAATGGACTCAAAACCCTCAGGTTGTATTATATACACATCCTCCACTAAATCATCATTTAGGAAGGCGGTCTTGACATCCATTTGCCATATCTCATAATCGTAATAGGCTGCAATCGCAAGCAAAATTCTTATGGACTTAAGCATGGCTATAGAAAAAAAGGTTTCATCAAAGTCAACACCTTGCCTTTGCTTGTAACCTTTTGCAACTAGCCTCACCTTATAGGTAATCACATTACCATCCATGTCTATCTTCTTCTTGAAGATCCATTTGCACCCAATGAGTTTTATCCCTTCAGGTGGATCAACCAAAGTCCATACTTGGTTGTCGTACATGGAGTCCATTTCAGACTTCATGGCTTCAAGCCATCTCTTGGAGTCAATGTCACAAATTGCTTCCTCGTAGTTAGTAGGCTCATCATCTTCTATAAAAAAATTCATATCTCTCAGGAATATGATGTGTTCTACTAGACCTACATAGCTGATGTGTACTTGGAGCTACCTATTGCTCCATCATTTCTGATAGAGGCTTACGTAAATGTTGCCTGAATATGAGTTGAGTCTCCTGCTCAACTTCCACTGCATTTGACATTTGCTCCATGTCATCTAATCGATCTGTGTCAATTTGTGGTTCTTGAGTTTCACTAATCTCAATATTTCTTCCACTGCCATTTCTTAGAAAAATCTCATTCTCTAGGAATATGGCATGCCTTGAGACAAAAACCTTTTGCTCGAGTGGATGGTAGAAGTAGTATCCTTTTGTTTCTTTAGGATATCCCATAAAATTACACTTGTCGGATCTAGCTCCCAGCTTGTCTGACTCATTACGTTTTACATAAGCATAGCAACCCCAAATCCTTAGATGACTAAGGGTTGGTTTCTTTCCACACCATATCTCATAGCGAGTGGAACTGACCGACTTAGATGAAACTCGGTTTAGAGTGTATTCGGCTGTGTGTATGGCATAACCCCAAAACATTTTTGAAAGATTTGCAAGGCTTATCATTAATCGCACCATATCTAATAATGTGTAATTTCTTCTTTCTGATACACCATTATGCTGTGGCGTACCAGGAGGAGTCCACTGAAAGAGAATCTCATTCTTCTTCAAATATTCTAAGAACTCATGGCTTAAGTATTCCCTACCTCGATCTGATCGAAGTATCTTAATACTTTTACCACTTTGTTTTTCTACCTCGGATCTGAATTCTTTGAACTTTTCAAAGGCTTCAGATTTATGCTTCATCAGATATACATAACCATACATGCTATGGTCATCTATAAATGTGATGAAGTAAGAAAAACCTCCTATTGCCTGAATATTGATAGGACCACATACATCCGAATGTACTAGTCCTAAACATTCAGTTGCTCGCTCACCCTTTTTAGTAAAGGTGACTTAGTCATTTTGCCATGTAATCATGACTCACATTCCTCAAATGATTTCCAATCGAATGAGCCCAAGTAGCCATCCTTATGTAACTTGGTTAAACGTGTTTCATTTACATGGCCTAAATGACAGTGCCATAGGAATGAGTTCTTAGAATTATTTGATTTTAATTTCTTAGTTTCTACATTGAGAATAGGACATTGTAAATTCAAAACATAAATCCCGTTGAACATTTCAGCATAACCAAAGAACATTTCATTTTTAAAAATTAAAATTCTTTTATTTCCAATTTCAAATGTATATCCATCATTTACAAGACATGAAACGGAAATAATATTCTTTGTTATGTTTAGAACATAATAACAATTATTAAGCACCATTACAAGCCCAGTGGGCAAAGACAAAGAACAAGATCCTATAGCTAAAGCAGCAACCTTTGCTTCATTTTTCATGCACATGATCACTTCATCTTTTTCCAGCTTTCTACTACTTCTTATCATCTTTATATTTATACAAATATGAGATCCACAACCGATATCCAATACCCAAGTGGAATAAGAAGTAATAGAAGAAAACATCTCAATCATAAATATACCTAATGTAGAAGCATCTGTATGTTTCTTTTCTTTCAGGCTCACCAGATAAGCCTTGCAGTTTCGCTTCCAATGCCCTACCTTGCCACAGAAGTGACACTTCCCCTTGGCTACTTTGTTTTTCTTAATACCCTTATTTGGTTAAGTCACATTGGCCTTTTGGATCTTATTCTTCTTTGACCGCTTCTTACGAGCGCCAGAAGACTCTACGACCATAACCTGCCCCTTTTCTTTCTTAATGTTAGGCTCGGCATTCATCAGCATATTCGCGATCTCAGGTAGAGATGTCTCTAGCTTGTTCATGTTGAAATTAAGAACAAACTGCGAATAGCTGGGAGGTAATGACTGTAGAACCAAGTCAATACTTAGTTCATGATCCATCAAAAAACCCAATTGTGCCAACTTCTCAATCAGATTGATCATTTTCAGTACGTGGGCACCCACTGATGAATCCTTGGTCATTTTGCACTGAAACAGCTCTTTAGAAGTTTGAAACCTCTCATATCGAGACTGTGCACTAAACAACTCTTACAGTTGCATCAAAATCTCATGAGCATTCATATGGTCATGCTGTTTCTGAAGATCATGTGACATCGAGGCCAACATCAAACATGTGGCCATGTCTTCAGCATCTTTATACCGGTTGTATGCCACATGAACCTCAGTCGGAGCATCCGCTGGTGGGCCTCCGGTGCAACCTCATCTAAGATAAAAAAATTTCTCAGATCGAAGAACGATCCTTACATTCCTTAGCCAATCAGGGAAGTTGAGTCCAGTCAATTTATTGGATTCTAAAATATTCCAAAGGTTGATGTTTACACTCATGATTTCTCTGATAACCTACATAAAAATAGAACGAGTTAATTACTATGAATACTAATCACCAACTTAATATGGTAATTCTAGATTTTTAATTAAGTTGGTTTCTTTCACTATTTTATCAAGGTTAATAGCCCTCTCTATTAATTTCAAGAAATTGGCATTCAATTTTCTTAGTGGGCTAGGATCCTCATTTGAATTACCTTGACCTTGGCTTTGGCACAACAAGTCTCGGTAAGCCAAATTTGGTAGATTATTATCAATCACATCTAATGTGACTCCTAGATCATTTAGGGAACATTGCCTTGTCAATCACATCCATATGCCATCACCCTAAAGTTTGCCTCTAGATTAGACTGATCCTGACTTTGGCCAATTATGCTAGCTAATCTAGTTAAGTCAACCCATTGTCCTCATAGGTACACTCAACCTCTGCTTTGGCATGACAAATCTCATGACCTAATAATTTTGTATCATGTGAACAATGGAAGGCTTATGACTTAATATTTGTGGAGGGATTTAGCGCATATAGGTCCTATCTATATCTATAACATTTGTATTATGCTAGGTTACATATCCTATATGTAGATTTTAGATTAATCTCAATTAACCTTAATTTCATAAGATCCAATCTATGATTGGGACTCCTAATCAAATTACGATCCTGATCACTATCTAATTTAGGAACCCTAATAATGTGACCAAATCAATTACTACCATCCTGATCAACCCTAATTGATTTAATCAATTAAGAGCTTTCCTTAACAATGGCCAGATCGGCTGATCAATGGGGTCCTATTTAGCATACCCTTCGATCCCATTGAATGGGTTTTCCCAGGCAGCGAACGGAGCAATTAAAAACCATGATCAAAACCTTTCTAAACACCAATGTAGTTAAGCCCAATTGATTAGATCAATTATGGGATCATAGGATCAAACAATGACATGGTTAAGTCTAGGTTTCCTAAATCTTTATCATCTATTACATTTTATGATAACTTTAGATAGTGATCTAGCTAGGATATTATGATAAGAATTCTTAATTCAAAATTTAAAAATTTTTTATCATTTAATTACATGTTATGACATGTCGGTTTCACATCCCATGTAAATCCTAATGTCTCTAACAAACCCTAATCATATTCTTGTCATGATAAGATTTTAGATTCAAAATATAAAATTTTAAATTCCATATGATTACATTTAATCACAATCTTATCTTGATCTAAATATCCAAACTAAGTTTTCAATGTTCATTATCATAAGAATATCAAATCTTAATCATATCAATAATCATGTTAAAATTAAATCCTAAACATGATTTCTAGGATTTTAGCATATAGTATCTATCATGCATAAATAATAATTGCTATTTTAACATGGCACATATATGATTAAATCTAAATTAATTATTGTTTATTATCATATAATAAATCTTTACCTCTGATATCATATATTAAAGTACTCTATTTTAACATGATAATGAATATGCATAAATCTAAATAATATTGTTTATCATCAAATAATAAATATTATATTATATTTTAGATTTATTATCAACATATGAAAATTCTTCATGATTTTAAGCATAATAAAAATCATATTATCAATCATATTGACTCAAGTATCCTATCAGATTAATGAATCTGTAGTCTAAGGAGGCTTTGATACCACTGATGGGAATTATGTATACAAGATATGAATCAAATTTATATAAACATTATGAAAGATATAATATAAAATTTTCATATGCCCATGATCCTTATGAACATATTCATTAAATCTCAAATAAAATCTAATTTTATTCATACATGAGTCTTTTATCGATGTAGATGAGGATGAAGCCGGTTAATCCTTTGCCACTAGTCATCTATGTGTTCGGCCTCTAACGGTGATCCACGCGGAGAAAATGGGATGAAGACCTCCAAGGTAGGATGAAGACCTCCAAGGTATGAAGATGACACTACGGGAGAGAGAGGGGTACTAGCGCCTCTTGAATCCTCTTACAGAAATAGATATCTTTGAAGAAAGATCTAATCTTTTTCTTTTCATGCTTTTTCTTCTTAAGAGGAAGGAACCATATTTATAAGGTGAGAAGGAAACGTTCCAAGAGAGAAGAAGAAACCTCTTTTCATGGTAACGTTAATCCAAAGAAATAGAAGAAACTTCCAGTAACATTAATCCAAGGAAACGGAAGAAACTCCCATTCTTATGGTAACGTTAATCCAAGTGTCACAATCTCATCCTTTGAAATTAGGAGTTGGTTATCTCATAACTACATGCCCGAATTTGTACGTGTTCATCATCGAACCGTAGAGATTCATCATGCCTCATCCTATGGGCATGATTCCATCTTCACATGGCTAAGATTGGCCATCCATACCTGAATAATCAGAGTCATCCATCACATGGATCAAGTCATATTTATTCATCATATGCATAAATAATTTCTCCTTAACATTCCTTCTACTATAATGAATCATATCCATTATTATTATATCTTCTTTAAATTGGATCTCACCCAATTATTTAATTGATCATCTTATCTGAATTAAATCTAATTTAATTCTCATTTTAATTTATCCAAAATTCTCCTTAATGCGTGTGACCCATTAGGCCCTTTAACATGTTGGCAATAATCATGTCCTAATCATAGACCCTAGGAATGATTGGACAACTCTTTGTTTAAGTCAACAACATGATTATAGATCATGAGAGGCCTCTAGCAAAGCATCATGACCATCCAACTGCTTAAGGTTTTGTTGACGTGACTATCAATACCTGTCCATGAACGGTTACCGTATGATCAAATCCTTTCGTCACATATCCCAGATCAATCAGTGGTATGGAATGTGTCAACTCTGTAATTGATCTTTGTTTACTTGATCTCAGGAAAAATTGACTCATATGAATTAGAACTTCGAAACCATTTCGAATTCTAACTCAACCTTGCAAGGATTTAACAATCAATTTAATCTATCAAGTGGTCGTGGGATATAACCCTTTCTATCAAGGGAGACGAATTCTATCTTGATCAAACACCATCTTCATGTGCTTCATGTCATACCCAACCGATATCATATTTGTCACCCATGGCTAGAGGGACGTTTGGATGCCATCAAAGCATGACATTCCACACATGAGATGCAATAAAGATCTCAAGTCAAAGGATCACTCACACCACTGTCATTAGAGATCAACCATCAACATTATATAGAATATCCATATGGGATCTCTGTACCTGTCATCCAATGCATCGTTACAATAACGAGCATCCACACACCTATCCAAGTATTTTCATACTTCAGCTTTTAAAATTAGCTGCTCACCCCAGGGTGAGGATATGCAATGTGTGCCAGTCTCACGGTGTTCGATGGTATCCAGTCCTATCTACACATCGACTAGGGAAGTTTAAAGAATCGAACCATAACGTGCAATTTGAATCTCACAATTTGTAATCTCTATTACATATTCCATATGCATGGTTCACATTCTTTTGGACTTTATCTCACAGACATATATATCAAATATATAATAAAAGATATCTGGATAGATAAAGAAACCATTTTATTTGATTTGTATTCATAGAATGTATATAGCATCCAATCCGATTGGATTTAGGGCATACACTAACACAACCAGCCTATGGTTGCTCCTGCTACTGATTCGGTCCTAGAGACAAATGGGGTGAAGTTGGCCTCTTGGGTGGCTGGAGTTGTGCCAGTGGTAGACGACCGTGCTAGGGTTTCTGAAACTCCAATTGATGTGGGGGTTGAAGCCCAAGCAAAGATCAGAGGTGCACAACTTACTCTAAAGTCTAACTTGATTTCAGAGAATCCCTTTGCTCTTCTAGGTACAGACAAATGGGCCGGCCGGCCCATGGTCAGTTGGGATGGCCATCCTGGTCCATCAAAAAGGGCTGGGGCTGTAAAGACTCAAACCCAATGTGTAGTCTCTCAAATGAAAATGGAAAAGGAAAAGCAATCACACCTGGCTCAAACATTGCACAACATAAGTTTACATTTTTAGCATCCCCGGACTCAACTCGGGGCACTGTTGGCCCGACAGGTATGGGTGCCAAGTCTACCCGCAGTTAGTGTGTGACCCTAGAAGGGGAGAAGGTCTTGCCTTCCCAGCCTACTCATGTGGAGAGACAATGCCATGAGGCGATGGTCTCCTGCCTCAAGGATGCCATCCTGGGGCTGGCCAAGGATACTCAGATAGTGCCCCCTCCCCCCCCCCCCCGATGAATGAGAATGAAGAAGCAATGGTGGATACCCAACTAATGGATTGTACTATACAGAATTCTACGATAGGTACCTTGCTTACTAAGTGCTGACCTGATAATGACATGTTAGAGGACTCCCCAACTACTGAATGAAAGATTATTATCTGGAATGTCAGAGGAGCCCGAAAACCTTCATTTCGCTCCTCTTTTGGGAGACTGATGCAACTACATAATTTTGATTTATGTATTCTATTAGAAACTCGTTTGTCGGGTGACAGTCTTGCCTGATTCAGGAGACAGATTTTTAATTCTTGATCTTCTTATGCAGTGGAGTCAAGAAGTCTATCAGGAGGTATTCTGGCTCTTTGGCGTAACACCTCCATCAGAGTGGATGCTTTTCATCATTGTAATCAGCAGGTTGCCCTGGTTATCTCTAAGGGGGCTTCTAACCCATGGCTGCTTTCAGGAGTATATGCTAGCACGGACTTCTGAAAAAGATGTGTCCTATAGTCTAATATTCTCTCTCTTCTTGCTAAGAAATTTTTATCCCTCATTGTTGGTGACTTTAATTGTATTATTAGGGTCAACGAAAAGAAAGGGGGCAGATAGTTTGTCGCTTCAGCGGACATTGCTAAGTTCAGGACCTTCATTTCTTCTATTGGATTACTGGATTTGGGGTTCTCGGGTTTCCAATTCACTTGGTGTAATAATTGCTAAGGATTTGCTTGTGTTTGGGAGAGACTGGATAGGGCTATGGCCATGGCCCAACGGGTTTAGAATCATCATTCGGCCACTGTTACTCATCTTCCAAGGATTACTTCTGACCACTGTCCCATCCTGATATCCATGGAGGTGGCTACTTAGCAGAGGAAACAGTTTCGTTTTGAGCAATTCTGGACCTCCTATCCTTATGCTCAGACTTTTATTTCCTAGGTTTGGCGCACACCTATGAGAGGTAGTGTTGTGTACAGGTTAGCTAGGCGACTTGAGCTAGCAAGGCACAGATGAAACAGATTGAAGGTTGAGGACTTAGTGAGGAAAGTTGAGCTGGTAAAAGCTGAGATTGTCACTCTTCAGACCTTAGAGGATCAGGAAGGCTGTCTCCATGATTCTGACCTCACAGCTCTCCGAGCTAAGTTAGCCCTCTACCAGTCTTTTTTACAGCAGCAGAAGATTTACTAAAGGCAAAGGTCTCGGATTCAGTGGGTTCGCAACGGGGATCGTAATACCAGATTTTTCATCAGGCTACCCTGAAATGACATGCTGCTAACAGGATTCGGCGACTTGTTGATGAGGAGGGGCATTCCCAGGAAGATATACGCATCATTAGGGAACAGTTATTTCACTTCTTTCAGTTTAGATGGTCGGAGCATACTGGCAATGGGTTTTCTATCCATCCTGTCCCGAATACTAAGAAGGTATCTGAACATAAGAATGACCTTCTAATCAGACCTATTACAGCAGACGAGATTCGGTTGGCATTATGGGATCTTGGGCCTGACAAGGCCCCTAGACCTGATGGGTTTCCATCTTTTTTTTCTTCCGATGATATTAGAATATTATGGGCCAAGATGTTGTGTAGGCTATCCAGATGGCCTTCCAATCCAAATCCATTCCTGCTGAGTGGAATCAGACACTTATCACTCTTGTGCCCAAACGAACGGATGCTTCCATCCCTCTACACTAACGGTCTATTAGTCTTTGCATTACCTTGTACAAGGTTTGTGCCCGTCTTTTAGTCATTCGTCTACGGAATGTAATACCTCACCTTATTTCAGTGGAACAGGGTGCCTTTATTAGAGGGCACAATATTTCAGATAATATCCTTATAGCTCAGGAATTCATGTATGATCTCCATAGATCCTCTGGCCGACAGTGTCTTATGGCTGTCAAGCTTGATATGGAACGTGCTTATGGTAGATTAAGCTGGGCTTTTCTACATCGAACTCTTTTAAAATTTGGGTTTGATGGTCTCTTCATTGACTGGATCATGGCTTGCATTCATAGGCCATCATTCTCTCTAATTATTAATGGCAACCAGACTGACTTCTTCCACTTTGCTGTGGGCCTGCGTCAAGGATGCCTGCTATCCCCCTTCTTGTTCATCCTTTCTACTGATGATCTAACCCATGCGCTCCATCAGGCGCACTATGATCTTCGCATTGCTTCCTTCATGGCGAGCCTGCAAGGGCCATCGGTCTCTCACCTTCTGTTTACTGATGACTATATCTTGTTGGGCCAGGCCAATATTCATAATGCGACCACCTTTGCTTCCACTATTCAGCACTATTGTCATGCCTCTGGTCAGAAGGTTAATCTACAAAACTCTATGATCTGCTTCAGTCCGAAGACTACTGGTACAAGTAGGGAAGCCATCAGCCAAACCTTGGGTATTACCAGCCTGGTTGATCGTCTATCGTACCTAGGGATCCTTATCATGGGAAGATGCCCATGAAGTAGTGATTACAGAGAGAGAGTGCCAGTGTTGGCCCAGATGGCAACCCAAGAGGGGGGGTGAATTGGGTTCTTTAAAAATTAAGCCTTTTAAAACAATTTAAACTATTGATGAGAGGATATAAACAATTAATTCAAGTTAAAGCACAATAGCAAGAGAGAGATAAATAAGCATGACAAACACAAAGATTTTATAGTGGTTCGGTGTATCCAACACCTACGTCCACTCCCAAGCTCCACTTGGGTCAACACTATAATCTCCTCGATTACAGTCGAGTTGTTTTACAAGCTTACAACCCAAACTTGTTGTTTTCCTGGGATCACAACGAACCCAGCCGATTTTACACGGGCTCACCAGCACAAAACCCAACACACAAGCTATCCTTAGCTTGTGCCGAGGTAAACTACCTCCACTAATTCAATCCACTGATTGAATTAGCAAACCACAAGATAAAATATGAGTTTAATACAAAACAGCTCCTTTTGAGCAGATATTTCAAAATAAAAACAAGGTTTAGAAGGGCCTGTTTAGATCCGATTTGAGTGCAGGCTTTTCTTCTTTTCTTCTTTTCCTCAACTCCTTTGAAGTGTGGAATCGGGCCTCAGCTCAGATTCTTTACGGATTGAATATTGGAGTTGATTTAAACTTTTTCTTCCTTTCGTTGAATGTTGAAAATCTCTTGATTTGATCTTGAATGGCTCTTGGATTTTCTTCTAGACTTTCTTGGATTGATGAACTTGAGCACAGATGAAGTCTCCTTTGATTTCACTACTTCTCTTTCACTCTATTTTTGAATCTCGGATTTTTTCAAATGACGCTCTGTTTTTTCTCTTTTTCTGAAAGATTTTTCTTTTTCTCTCTTGATTTGTATATCTATATATTGATTTGAAAACAGCCTCTCTATTTATAGACTCTGCAAAAATATAGTTGTTAGAAACAAAGAAATCTAGCCGTTATTGAAAAATCTTACCGTTGGTGCTGAGTTGGCATTCAAAAAAAATCACGCCAGATTTGTTGGAGTCGGCTCCAACTTTAGGCGAGTCGGCTCGAAGACGCGATGCCAAAAATAGAAACATTCAGAAAGTTAAGGGGTCGACTCAACAAAAATAAGGTGTCGACTCCTGACAGTCGGGGGTCGACTCATGAAAAGCAAGGGGTCGACTCGAGAAGTGATCAGAAAAACAACTCTCTGGAGTCTGAGCGGAGTCGACTCCCACAGTCATGGAGTCGGCTCGACAATATCGGGGGTCGACTCTTGAAATCACAGGGGTCGACTTGAGAAAAATAGACATCTCTGTATACTGAGTGGAGTCGACTCTGAAACTCTAGAGTCGGCTCCGGAACGTATCAAAAATCAGAGAATTTTCTGATTGACTTTGAAATTCGTTCCAGATTAATTTTAAATCAATTTTTGACTTGAATATAATAAATTTGACATTAGGAATCAATTCAAGATATGTTCCAAAAACTCATTGATTGAGATATGAAGTATAAAAATTTCTTTTTGAAAGCTTAAACATGGAGCTTGAAGTTACTTTCCAATTGATTAAAGTCATACTTACATACTCATTGATTATGATAAATAAATTCATTGCTCATGTAAATAAATTCATTGCATCTTTTAATATACTCATGGCTTTTGGTAATCATCAAAATCAATAAGATTGGGGCAACAATTTCTCAACAATCTCCCAACAATCTCCCCCTTTTTGATGATGACAAAAACATTGAGTATATGCTTGATTAATTGAAGAATTTATTTTATTTTCATAGTTAGGCTCCCCCTGAATGAGGTAGCTCCCCCTATGAAACTCAAATAAATATCTCATTCATTCAATTTAAACTCATACATAGTTTAATGTCAAAATTTAACATTTTCATCTAAATTGCATTTTCATCCTTTCTCTGTATGTGTAATGTTTAATTATTACTTATTCTCTTCTTTCTCCCATTCAATTATTTATTATTTGCATTTACAATGACATTCGTTTAATTTCTCCCATATATACAGTCATGTATAAAACTCTCCCCCTTTTTTGTTATCAACAAAAAGGTAGAGAAGCATCAAACACAATCACATTCACGATTTAAGATATGCTTTAACATGAACTGAGATTCATTGATAAATAAGAGAAGTACATTCAAACTCAAACTTCATTGAACATTCAAAACTAACTTTCATTACATCATTGTGTCAAAATGTAAAACATAATATAAATTTCATTACATTACAAAGACTAAACATCTATTACATCAAAAATATGTCCTTACAATTCTTGTTAAGTGATCTATAATGTTCTTCATTCCATCAGTTTGAAGCTTGACATAATCTTTCAGTCTTTCATCCACAAAAGTACAAGCAGTTAAAATCTTGTCTTGAAGCTCGGCATTGCACTTTGCATAAGTCTCACCATCTCCACAAATATCTTTAAGTTCTTCAAAAATATTCTTTAAATCACCACTTAAAGACTCAGTAGAGGAGCTAAGAGTAGATTCAATCTTGGTGATCCGATCATCTAATGAATAGAGAGTTTCTTTAAGATTCATGAATTTATTGTCAAACTCAGTCTTCATTCTATCTTCTTGAGCATCAAGAAGACTCTTGAGCTGCATTAACTGAAGATCCGAAAAACTAACTGATGAAGAAGATGACTGATCAAACATCGGAGCAGGAGAAGGGGCCGGAACTGGAACAGAAGAGCTAGGAGGCACAGGTGATGAATATCTAACAGAAGGTCCAGGTGCCTCAACATCAGCGGCTCTATCTTCCAACAGACTTTTCCTTTCCCATCTACCATCTTTCTTCACAAATCCCATCCTATGAATAGTAGCCAAGCTATAGTAATCAGTGTGTCTCAAATTTCTCATTGGCTCACTATCGGAAATGATTATCCCTTAGCTTTGAAAAATCTTAGTTAATATCATGCCATAGGGTAGACTAGATTTCCTCTTGCTCCCACAGTCAGCAATGTACCAAATTATCATATTCGGAAGATTGATAGGTCTCCCAGTCACTATAGCATCCATAACAAAAATGTCTCTCTCAGATACATAATCAAACCTCCCAGTCTTAGGGAATAGAATCCTACTGCAAATGTTATGGAGAAGCCTTAATTCCAAGGATAGTTGATTTGCATGGACTTCTTCAAAACCAACAATTTCTTTATTTAACAATCTTGATAGAGCTGGGCTCCTATCATCAGGTGAAAAAGTAGAAGTATCAGACACTGGAAGTTCCAAAAGTCTTGAGAGTAAATCCACTGTCACATTTATCCTATTTCCTCTAATGACGCTGACCAATCCATTATCTCCTCTTGACATATTTTTATAAAATTCTTTAACTAGGGCTGGGTAGGTTGGGCAATCTAAAGAACATATTTTCTCCCATCCCATTTCAATTAACTGTCTTCCTACAAGAAAACCTTCTGCCTCAAATAGTTCAAAATCAACCTTTCTCCCGTTGTAATCACTCTATCGGCTAGGCGGTCTACCTGAGATGTGGCCGCAGCAGGAGAAGCACTTGGAGTTGAAGAGGATGAGGTGGAATCCATGCTCGGAGATGGTTCGCGAGCGGGACGCCTCACTGTCTTCTTCACCACCTTCTTCCTTTTCATCCCGGCCGCACCAAGGCTAGAACCACGGGTTTTAGGTGCCATTTGATTTAGTGGAAAGGTTAATCAAGGATTTCTAAGGATTTGGTAGGTTGGGAAAAACTTTGGAGAGAGATTTTGATAGATTTGAGAAGATTGAGATGAACGAGGAGTCGACTCTGCCCTAGGTAAATCGACCTGGGACCACTTCGAGTCGGCTCCCGCAAAGTGTGGAGTCGACTCCGGGTAGTCACAGAAATCTATCCCGAAGTGGAGTCGACTCGCACAGAGATGGGGTCGGCTCCAGAGTTTCAGCAGAAACATGGAGTCACTCCGATACTGACCGAGTCGGCTCCGAGACCATTTCAGAGCAAAAACATAAAGTTTCAGAGAATCTGAAATGTGTCCGGATATTGATCATAAAAAATTGATAAAAAATCATTGGATTTTAATAGATCAATTAGATATGAATTCTAGATAAGATTTCCTTAAAGATCAAAGAGTAGACAGAGTTCTAGATAATTTTTCTTAGGGGTTTCAAAATCATTCTAATGGATCACAAATCCCTAACTCTCCTCTAAGATAACAGAATCTTTCTTCACTCAAGGGTTTTGTAAATATATCAGCTAATTGATCTTCAGTATTAACATAATCAAGACATATTTCTCCATTCGTTACATGTTCTCTAATAAAATGATATCTAATTTCTATGTGTTTTGTCCTAGAATGTTGAATTGGATTTTTTGTTAGATTAATTGCACTTGTATTGTCACATTTTATAGGTGTTTTATCAAGTGTGATACCATAGTCTTCAAGTTGTCGCTTAATCCATAGGATTTGAGCACAGCAACTTCCAGCTGCAACATATTCAGCTTCAGTAGTTGATAATGCAACTGAATTTTGCTTTTTGCTAAACCATGAGATTAAGTTACTTCCTAAGAATTGGCATGCACCACTTGTGCTTTTCCTATCTAACTTACATCCAGCATAATCAGAATCAGAATATGCAATTAAGTTTAATGTTGAGTCTCTAGAATACCATAAGCCTACATTTTTTGTTCCATTTAAGTATCTTAGTATTCTTTTAACAGCAATTAAGTGAGATTCTTTAGGTTCTGATTGAAATCTAGCACATAGACAAACAGAGAACATTATATCAGGTCTACTAGCAGTTAAGTAGAGTAGAGATCCGATTATACCTCGATAATACTTTTGATCAACTTTCTTACCTTCCTCATCTTTGTCTAACTTGCATGAAGGACTCATTGGAGTTCCAAGGGGTTTCATTGAATCCATACCAAACTTTTTGAGTAGTTCCTTCGTGTACTTGGTTTGGTTGATGAAAATCCCTTCCTTTTCTTGTTTGATTTGGAGTCCAAGGAAGAAGTTGAGTTCTCCCATCATAAACTCATCCTGCATCAACTTAACAAATTCTTGACATAGAAGGTTGTTAGTAGCACCAAAAATAATATCATCAACATATATTTGAACTACTAATAAATCTTTACTTTTTCTTTTCAAAAATAATGTTTTATCTACATTTCCTCTTATAAAATTATTTTCAATTAAGAATTTACTTAATCTATCATACCATGCTCTAGGTGCTTGTTTCAAACCATATAATGCTTTGTGCAATTTAAAAACATGATTTGAAAATTCATGATCTTCAAAACCTGGTGGTTGTTCTACATACACTTCTTCATTTATAAATCCATTTAAAAAAGTACTCTTTACATCCATTTGAAATAAGTTGAAATTCATGTGACATGCAAATGCAAGTAATAGTCTAATGGCTTCTAATCTAGCTACTGTGCAAAGGTTTCATCAAAATCAATACCTTCTTCTTGATTATATCCTTTAGCAACTAATCTAGCTTTGTTTCTAATTACTATGCATTTTCATCTAGTTTATTTCTAAATACCCATTTTGATCCTATAACTGAATGATCTTTAGGTCTTTCTACTAATGTCCATACATTATTTCTAGTAAATTGATTTAATTCTTCTTGCATAGCTAACATCCAATTATTATCTTTTTCAGCTTCTTCAATAGTTTTAGGTTCAATTTGTGATACAAATGCAAGATGATTACTAATATTTCTCATAGATGATCTAGTTCTTATTCCTTGAGATGGATTACCTATAATCAATTCCTTAGGGTGACTATAAGTGTATCTCCAATCTCTAGGAAGATCTATACCATTATGATTAGTGTTAGTATCATCATCCTTAGGTGAATCATTATCTTTAGCCTCTTGCTCATGATCTGAAGATACATCAATATTTAATTTTTCAAGATCTTTCTCAATTATGTTTGTATCTTCCTCATCATCAAACTTTTCGGAACGAGTTGCTAAAGATTCATCAAAAATTACATGAATAGATTCTTCAACAACTAATGTTTTCTTGTTAAATACTCTATATGCTTTACTAGTTGATGAATATCCTAAGAATATTCCTTCATCAGATTTAGCATCAAATTTACCTAAATTATTTTTACCATTATTATGAACAAAACATTTACAACCAAATGCATGAAATATCTAATATTAGGTTTTCTGTTTTGCCATAGTTCATAAGGTGTTTTCTTAAGTATTGGTCTTATTAGGGCTCTATTTAAAATGTAACATGCCGTGTTTATAGCTTTTGCCCAAAAGTACTTTGGTAGGTTGCTTTCACATAGCATGGTACGGGCCATGTCTTCTAAAGTCCTGTTTTTCCTTTCTACAATACCATTTTGTTGTGGGGTCCTAGGTGCAGAAAAATTATGATTAATACCATTTTTAGCACAAAAAATTTCAAATAGGTGATTTTCAAATTCAGTTCCATGATCACTTCTTAGAGACACTATGGTAGTGTTTTTCTCATTTGTGACTTTCTTAAAGAATTTTAGAAATATCGAGAAAGTCTCATCTTTGTGAGCTAAAAATAATACCCAAGTGTATCTAGAGTAATCATCTACAATCACAAGACATATTTCTTTCCTCCTAGACTTGTGGTTCTAGTTGGTCCAAAAAGGTCCATGTGAAGTAGTTCTAATGGCCTAGAAGTTGAAACAACATTTTTAGATTTGAAAGAACTTGTTTGTTTTCCAAATTGACATGCATCACATATTTTGTTGTTTTCAAAATCTATTTTAGGTAGCCCTTTAACTAAGTCCATTTTAATTAGTTTTGAAATTAGGTGTGTGCTTGCATGACCTAATCTACGATGCCATAACCATCCAATTTCATTCATATTAGCATTATCAGCAATTAAGCAATGATCACTCATAGATAATTTATTTAGATCAACCAAGTAAAATCTTTAATTAAGCAATGATCACTCATACTAATTAAGTTATGCTTCAAACCATCAACATAAAGTATATTATCTATAAAAGTGGATGGAGTTATATGGATTTTACCAAGGCCCATAATCTGACCTTTACCATTATCATCGAACGTAACAACTCCTCATTTCTTTTCTTCAAGGGTGATGAATTCTTCTTTGTCACCCGTCATATGTCTTGAGCAGCCACTATCAAGATATCACTTTCTCTTTGATCTTTTGGCCACAAGACATTCCTGCAATTAAATCAAACTTTATGTTTAGGTACCCAAGCTTTCTTGGGTCCTTCATGGTTAGTAGCAACAAATATTGTTCCTTTTGGAACCCATATTTTCTTCCCTTTAAAATTGAAATTCTTATTTGGTTTTTGTAAATTACATTCAAATGATTTATGTCCTTTTAAATTGCATTTAAAACAAGTGATGTTACTATGGCTATCACATACAAAAATGTTTTTCAAGGATTTTTGTTTTCTAAATATTATATCCTAATCCAGCCTTATCAAAAACTGCTTTTTGACTATCTAAAATCATGTTTAGTTTAGTAGAACTTAAGGTGAATTTATCAACAATATCTTTGTATTTTTTAAGTTCTTTCTTTAGAAATTCATTTTCTACAATATGCTGTTCATTTCCCAAAGATAGAGTTTGTATTTGCTTTTTCAAATCTTTTATTAGATTTTCGTTTTCAGATTTTAGTATATTAATTTCATGAGTAAAATCATCCTTTTCTTTGAGAAATATTTTCTTTTTATCTTTTAAATCTTTAATTGCAAGCGTCACTTTATTTTTCTCTTTAATTAAGTTTATGTTTTCAGTTTTCAGAGATTTATATTTCTTTTTCAAAATCTTAAAATCATCTACAAGTTCATTGAAGGCTTCAAATAATTCATCAAAAGCAAAATCATCACAAGGATTTTCAGAACTTACCTCGTCGTTGTTGTTCGCCATAAAACAAATGTTGGCAACTTCTTTTTGTTCTTCTTCTTCGAAAGAAGATTCATCACTGTCGCTCCAAGTTGCAACATACGCTTTCTTTTTTTTCTTGAAAGTCTTTTTCAATTGCGGACAATCATATCTATAATGCCCCCGGTTCTTACATTCATAACAGATCAAGGGGTCTTTCTCTTTGTCCTTGTCCTTATCTTTTTCCTTTTCTCTTTCCATCTTATTTCCAAATTTCTTTTTGTGGAAGGGTTTCTTTCTCCTCATAAATTTCTTAAATTTTCTTGCTAGAAGAGCTGTGTCTTCATCATCATCCTCATCATCGCTGCTGCTATCTTCAACTTCTGCAGCCTTGAGGGCAATTGTCTTCTTCCTTTTGCTATCCTCCTCCACATGTTGCTTCATTGTCAATTCATGGGTCATAAGGGATCCAAGAAGCTCTTCCAAAGGTAAAGTCTTTAGATCTTTGGCTTCTTGAATGGCTGTCATTTTGGCTTCCCATGATCTTGGTAGTTGTTGGCCCAGATGGCAACCCAAGAGGGGGGGTGAATTGGGTTCTTAAAAATTTAAGACTTTTTAGATGTTTTAAACAGATTTTCTCAAGATGTGCAAGTGAGTGAAATTAACTAAGAAGCAATGCACAAGCAATTAATAAGGAGAGATAGAGAGAGAGAAAATATAGCACGGCAAACATAAGATAATTTTATAGTGGTTCGATGCAACCAACACCTACGTCCACTCCCAAGATTCACTTGGGTCCACACTATAATCTCTCTAGATTACAGCCGAGTTGTTTTCCAAGCTCACAACTCAAACTTGTTGTTTTCCCGGGTGAACAACGAACCCAGCTGGTTTTAACTCGGGCTTACTAGCACAAAACCCTACACGTTGTTTTTCACGGGCTCACAACTAACCCAACACAAGCACTCCGGCTTGCAACGAGGTATATCAACCTCCACTAATTCAATCCACTGATTGAATCAGCAACCAATTAGAATAACAGTGTTTAAGTAATGAAATGCTCCCCTTGAGCAAATATACAAATTAAGTATGAAAGAATAAAAGGTTAGAAAGCCTGATAAGATAGCAGATGGATGTGGCTTTGGCTTTCTTCCTTCTCCTCTCTAACTCCTCTTGAAGTGTCGAATCAGGCCTCAGCAAGATCCTTGACCGTTGAAGACTTTGGAGTTGAGATGAAGCTTTTTCTCCTTTTTGTTGAATGTAGAAAATCCTTCGATTTCATCTTTGAAAAGCTCTTGGATTTTCTTTTGACTTTTGTGGATTGGAGATCTGGAGCAGACGAAACTTCCTCTTGAATTTCACTCCTTTTGAATCACTCTACTTTGAGCTAGAAGATTTTTTCAATATGCTCTGTTTTTCCCTCTTTTCAAAAGATATTCTTTTCTCTCTTTTTGATATTCTCCGGATTCTTCTGAGTTGAAAAGAGCTCCTCTATTTATAGATTTTGCAAAAATATATCCGTTAGAGACAAGGAAAAATAGCCGTTATTCAAAAATCTTACCGTTGGAGTGACGTGTCATCGTGAAAAAATATCATCCAGATTTGCTGGAGTCGACTCATGCTTTTTCCGAGTCGGCTCAAGCTCGTCTTTCCAAATATAGAAATGTTTATAAAGGTTAGGGGTCGACTCGCTAGAAATAAAGTGTCGACTCCTGATAGTCGGGAGTCGACTCGAGAAAGGCTTGGGGTCGACTCGCGAAGTGCTCAGAAAAACACTCTTCTGGTGTCTGAGCGGAGTCGACTCGCACAGTCCAGGAGTCAGCTCGACAGAATCAGGGGTCGACTCGACAATTTCGTGGGTCGACTCGATACAGGTGCACATTTCTGTACTCTGAGCGGAGTCGACTCTGAAACTCAGGAGTCGGCTCCGGAACGTATCAAAAATCAAAAACTTTTCTGATTGTCATTAAAATCGTTCCAGATTCATTTTAATTCATTGTTTTGACTTGAATACAATAAAATTGACATTTAGAGTTGATTCAAGAACTATTCCAAAAACTCATTGATTAAAACATGAATTATAACATTTCTTTTCAAAAGTTTGAATACTAAGCTTAAAGTCACTTTCAAAATTGATTAAAGTTAAACTTGAGCATGTTCATTGATAGTTCAAAATAAATTTGTTGCTCATTTACATAAACTCATTACATCCTTTGATAAACTCAATGGCTTTTAGTAATCATCAAAATTAAAAGGATTGGATCATATAATTTTTCTATAATCTTCCAACAGTAGTGACCTAAGAATTTTGCGAACCAAATCAGCATTAGTGTAGGTTTTTCCAAGACTCTTCAAACCATTAACAATATCAGTAAATCTAGTATACATGCATGTTATGGTTTCAGATTGTTCCATGCTAAACAATTCATATTTATGCACAAGTATAATATCTTAGATTCTTTAACTTAGTTGGTTCCCTCATGGGTAACCTCTAATCTATCCCATATCTCTTTAGCGGAATTACAGGTAGAGATACGATTAAATTCATTAGCATCAAGAGAACAATATAAAACATTCATGGCTTTTGCATTAAGCTGAGCCATCTTCCTATCATTTTCATTCCAATCCCTTTCGGGCTTAGGAACTATTGAACCATCAACTAAGTGTGTGGGTGTACTAGGTCCATTAATTATGACACTCCACAATTCATAATCTGAAGCTTGAATGAATATCCTCATTCTTGCTTTCCAATATGAATAGTTAGAACCATTAAATAAGGATGGTCTATTTGTGGAATGGCCCTCAGCAAAACTTGAGCTGGCTTGTGTTGCCATTTGGATCTTTCACTCTTGATCGTGTGATCAATCAAAAATAAATGAGCACAAGCTCTGATACCAATTGTTGGCCCAGATGGCAACCCAAGAGGGGGGGGGGGTGAATTGGGTTCTTTAAAAATTAAGCCTTTTAAAATAATTTAAACTATTGATGAGAGGATATAAACAATTAATTCAAGTTAAAGCACGATAGCAAGAGAGAGAGATAAATAAGCACGGCAAACACAAAGATTTTATAGTGGTTCGGTGTATCCAATACCTACGTCCACTCCCAAGCTCCACTTGGGTCAACACTATAATCTCCTCAATTACAGTCGAGTTGTTTTACAAGCTTACAACCCAAACTTGTTGTTTTCCCGGGATCACAACGAACCCAGCTGGTTTTATACGGGCTCACCAACACAAAACCCAACACACAAGCTATCCTTAGCTTGTGCCGAGGTAAACCACCTCCACTAATTCAATCCACTGATTGAATTAGCAAACCACAAGATAAAATATGAGTTTAATACAAAATAGCTCCTTTTGAGCAGATATTTCAAAATAAAAATAAGGTTTAGAAGGGCCTGTTTAGATCCGATTTGAGTGCAGGCTTTTCTTCTTTTCTTCTTTTCCTCAACTCCTTTGAAGTGTGGAATCAGGCCTCAGCTCAGATTCTTCACGGATTGAATGTTGGAGTTGATTTGAACTTTTTCTTCCTTTCTTTGAATGTTGAAAATCTCTTGATTTGATCTTAAATGGCTCTTGGATTTTCTTCTAGACTTTCTTGGATTGATGAACTTGAGCACAGATGAAGTCTCCTTTGATTTCACTCCTTCTCTTTCACTCTATTTTTGAATCTTGGATTTTTTCAAATGACGCTCTATTTTTCCTCTTTTTCTGAAAGATTTTTCTTTTTCTCTCTTGATTTGTATATCTATATATTGATTTATAAATGGCCTCTCTATTTATAGACTCTGCAAAAATATAGTCGTTAGAAACAAAGAAATCTAACCATTATTGAAAAATCTTACCGTTGGCGCTGAGTTGGCATTTAGAAAAAAATCACGCCCAGATTTGGAGTCGGCTCCAACTTTAGACGAGTCGGCTCGAAGACGCGATGCCAAAAATAGAAACATTCAGAAAGTTAAGGGGTCGACTCAACAAAAATAAGGTGTCGACTCCTGACAGTCGGGGGTCGACTCATGAAAAGCAAGGGATCGACTCGAGAAGTGCTCAGAAAAATAACTCTCTGGAGTCTGAGCAGAGTCGACTCCCACAGTCATGGAGTCGGCTCGACAATATCGGGGGTTGACTCTTGAAATCACAGGGGTCGACTCGAGAAAAACAGACATCTCTGTATACTGAGTGGAGTCAACTCTGAAACTCTAGAGTCAGCTCCGGAACGTATCAAAAATCAGAGAATTTTCTGATTGACTTTGAAATTCGTTCCAGATTAATTTTAAATCAATTTTTGACTTGAATATAATAAATTTGACATTAGGAATCAATTCAAGATATGTTCCAAAAACTCATTGATTGAGATATGAAGTATAAAAAATTTCTTTTTGAAAGCTTAAACATGGAGCTTGAAGTTACTTTCCAATTGATTAAAGTCATACTTAGCATACTCATTGATTATGATAAATAAATTCATTGCTCATGTAAATAAATTCATTGCATCTTTTAATATACTCATGGCTTTTGGTAATCATCAAAATCAATAAGATTGGGGCAACAATTTCTCAACAATCTCCCCAACAACCAGGTTTGTGACCACATTGATGGCTAGCAGGTCACTGGGTTATCTATGATGGCGAGGATCATCCTTCTGCCCTCGGTTCTCACTTTCCTTCCTCTTTATTTTTTATCCAATGCTGCTATCCCGATTATTTATCTGAGAAGGATAGAGAGATGTTTCGGGGACTTTCTCTGGACCTCTATGCAGGATGGCCATGGTACTCATTTGCAGGCATGGAAAACGGTTTGCATGCCGACTTCTGAAGGTGGCTTTGAAATTCAGTCACTGACTATCAGGAGAGATGCTCTGATAACTAGATACGCTACGCGGTTTCTTCTTGATCCTCACTGCTTTTGAAGCTCTTTTATGCATGCTAAATATGGTGTCTGGACTCCTACTATGAATTCTCAGTCCTTCCATGACTATTCTTTCTTCTAGAAGGAGGTCTGCTAGCGTGCTCCAGCCATCTTGAATAATATCTCGTAGATGATTGAAAATGGATCATTGGTGGATGTTGTTCAAGATACATGGATTGCTGATCTCCCACTCTCTTGTTGGCCTACTTTTATTAATATTGATGTTCCCAGCAGCATGAGAGTTACTGATATGATATCTCAAGATATCGCCTCCTGGCATACTCCCACGGTGTTTCAATTTTTTGGTGAGGAGTTAGCTCATCGGATTCTTTCTATCTTGCTCATACCGGGCCACTCAATTGATATTAGATTGTGGAAGATATCATATCTTTCCAGTGCTTTGATCAAGGATCTCATGAAGATGTATAGGCCACAGTCTCAGTATACGATGGATGCAGCGTGGATTTGGAAGCTTCTCATCCATTCTAGGATTCAGCTTTTTATCTGATAGCTTGCATGGGACTGTCTCCCTACATGCTCCCTACTCTTTAGGAGGGGACTGTCCATCCAGGCTACCTATCCAGTGTGTGGCCATGAGGAGGAGACTACTACTCATGCTATCTTCAATTGCCCTAGAGTGAGACAAATCCGGCTGTTGATGGGATACCATCTCAAAGAGGGGGTATGAGCTCTTGGCAGACCTTTTTCCTACGTGATATCTAGAGGGGCAACCTGCAGCAGGGCATCATTTGGGCAGCTACAGCCTATCAAATCTGGTTATCATGGAATCAGCTTATCTTTATCTACTGAATACAAGCTCCACTACACTGCACATGATTCTGATAGCTCTGGCCACTGGGGTCCTCCTGCTGCCTCGGCAGCAAACCGACATATGGTTTTTATTTCTTAGGAGCCCCCCTCCAGGGTTTGTCAAAATCAACTTTGATGGGAGCTTTCGAGGAAGACTAGCTGACTCAGCATTTATTATTCGAGGGATCAATGGAGCAATGTTGGTTCCGGAAGGACTGCTATGGTCAGGTTCCTACCAACCATCTACTTCATGATATCTGATCTACCCTGCGAGAGATGCACAGATTCCAGATCCGTCATGTCTACAGGGAAGCCAACTATGCAATTGACTTGGCGGCCTCTATGGCTTATCATTCTGGCATCTGGTTTTGGAAACATGGTGACCCCTATCCTATTGTACTCAAATAAATCTTATTTTTTGACTTATATGGGTTGACTCACACTAGAATAGTATGATCACCCGCTTGTAAAAAAAAAAAAAATGTAGCATGACAGTAACAAAAATTGATGCGAGCCAAGAAAATTTTATTTAATTAATATCACTAAATATAGCCAACTTTCATCAAAAGTCATGAATTAATTATAATAAGATGACTCTCAGAATGAAATATTTTGATGTAATATTTAAATTTTATTAAGAGATATGAATATCAAATTATCACGGATGGCCACTGGCAACATGAATAAGAGTAAAATTAATTTAAATTTAATAATACAAAATATATTTTTCAATCATTTTTTTTGTATAAATAAGCTATTAATTTTTTATGCAATGAATCTAATACAAATATTCTAGCTTATATTTAATTTTTAATTTTAAAAATAATAATTTTAAATTTGAACTATAATAGTATAAAATATAAAAATTATATAAATCTATATTTTTATTTATTTTATTAAATAAAGCATACCGCAATCGCACGGCATGTACCTAGTTTCCCACTAATTTCCCACAGTACGGCAAGGTTATTGCATAGGTTTCATTGACCATGCGTTCCAGTTGATGGTCTTTGTTCGGACTGAACTGTGGTCTTCCGTTTCGTCCACATGCTTATTTATAGATTAGGATTTGCTCTATATATATATATATATTAGAGTAGCACAACACTCTTTTAACTCCAATGATTCCAACCATGGAACTCCGGTTCCCTTCGGCAATCGTGAGTGTTGACGCCGAATCATGTTCCTTGAACGCAAGGAAAATGGAGGTCCTTCTCGCTGAACTCCTACAAGAAAAGCCTCAAAAGACCGGATGTTCCGATGAGGACCCTCTGACGCTTAAGTCGGAACAGACAAGAAAATTGGCTAGCAGAAGAAAGCTAGGGAGTTAAGGTTCAGAATCCTTCCCTTCTCATCAGTGCGGGCTTTTATACCTGTTCAAAGATCTCCCCCTTTTTTTCCTTCCAGAAGATTTTTGACCTTCAGATATTCCTGTCTGATAACGAACAAAAAGGGAGGGACTGACAATGTTAGGCTGTATCGTTACTGTGCATCAGAGGCATCTTATTTGATTTGCCACCCACTAATACGGTATCATGCGTGTCAGGTGGCTATGGTTGTACCAGGCACGCGCCGTTATGAGGCATGGCCACATGCAGCCACAAGCAAGCGGTAGATCGTATTCTGTAACGGGATATGGCCATACATGGTTGCAGGCGAGTGATGGATTATGTACCATAACGGGGTATGGCCATACACTGTTACGGGTGTGTGGTGGGCCATACGTCTTAATGGGGCATGGTGATGCACTATAATAGGCGAGTAGCTGGCCACATGGGCATGCCAAGCGGCTCGTAGCTATAAGCTGGCCTCGGAGGTTGGTCGGAGGTGAGCCTCGGAGGTTGGCGTCGGAGGTAAGCCTCGGAGGTTGGCCTTGGAGGTGAACCTCGGAGGTTAGCGTCGGAGGTTGGCGTCGGAGGTGAGCCTCGGAGGTTGGCCTCGGAGGTGAACCTCGGAGGTTAGCGTCGGAGGTGGAAGTGGGACGCCGTTAGTCTCCTTTACCATTAACCCTGACGGTGCTGGATCAGCCATATTAGATGCCCCTTTGACCCTGAGACGGAGTGGGTCCACCCTGGCGAAGTGAAAGGGGTGTCACCTTTCCAATGGCTGATCCCCGTTCGCCGCTAACTGCCCCCGTCCATGTGTCTCTGTGTGCTGCGATAGCTTAGCGCGGGCGACTTGGGGGATGTGAAGGGGCGGTCACTACTGTTCGTCCGATCTGCCGTGATCGCCCTCGAGGCGGGGTTGTCCTTTTGAAATTCATGAAGAGCGGCTGCCATCATGGTACTGGCGTCAACGGTGTCCCATCATTGGCCGGAGGTGGTTTGTTCCATGCGCCGGATGCATGCCGAGACGGACCAGCCTATTGCGGACGTCCGTGTGGCTGGCAAATCAAGGAAGGATGATTTGAAACTTGATAAAGCTCGGGCGAAGGCTGTATACTCATCATTTTACTTCAGTTATCTTCTTCCTTTGGTCCTCTGCTTCCTTCTGCAACCCGAGAATCGCCCCCCGCCATTTCTTCCTCCAGGTTAGCCTTCTATCCCTCCTAATCCTTCCTCTTTCAAAACTTTTGTCATGGCCTCCTCGCCATCCTGGACCTATTCTACTCCCTCGGACAACTGCATTTCCCTCTCGAGGCTTTGTGCCACCTTCTTCTTCTTCATGGTCCTCTGATCCAGAGGACTGCCTTCCTTGTCCCAACGATCGGTTGCTGGCAGAGCTCCTACGAGGGGACGTTCGGCGGCCGCCGGTCGGGCCCCAGCGAGGAGGCGCCAGGCGGCGGCTGGCGCCTCTTTGAGGGCGGGGGCGGAATCCCCAGAGGGGACCGCCTCCACAGTAATAGGTCAAGACTTAGCCAAAATTAGGGCCCATTACGAGGTACCCCGAGATGTTGGGCTCTTCCTTCCGACCCCCGATGACAGGATGGTCTCCTCCCGGCCTGGCAGAGTGGCCGTTTACGAGATTTCCCTTAGGTTAGGCCTCCGTCTACCCTTTCACCCCTTTTTTATTAACCTTTTGGACTATTACTCTTTGACTCCTGCCCAACTGGTCCCAAACTCCTTTCGGATCGTCTTCGCTTTTGTTATCCTCTGCCACCACCACCAAATCACCCCCCAACTCTCTTTTCCGCTGCTTTTACACCCTCAGGCAGCAGAGGGGTTGGTGGTTATTCCAGCCCCGACCCGGTTGGGTCCTCAAGCTTCTCTTTCCTACCTCAGTCAAGGGATAGAAATCCCGCTTCTTCTTTGTCGACCTTGACCAAGTCAAGTCCCAGTGGGGGGACCCCGACCTCCGACCCAACATGAACTCCACCGTCCTCTCGGGGGATCAAGAAGCGCTGGGGCGACTGTTGACCTCCGACATTCCCAGATACAACCTGCTTCTGTCGGAGCACAACCTCCAGCTGGTGGGCCTCACCACACAGAGCGGTGAGTAATGGATGCCCCAGCACTTAGCCAAATCGCCCTCTCTTTTCTTCTTCTCTTCTTCCCTTTTTTTTTGCTGACTCCGACTAGTACTATGCAGCAATGAAACCTCCGACTGCCATGGTTAAGAGGGCCGCAGTCAAGCAGTTGAGGGCCCAGGGCGGCCCACGTGCAGGTCAGCAGGCGCCAGCCCCCAAGCACCTCACTGTGAGGGCGTCTCCATCGGCCGAGCGGCGTGAGTCTCCACTAGTCCCGGAGGTGGATTTGACGGCCGATACCCCGCAAGAAGGGGCGAGGGACGAAGGGGCGGCAACAGAGGAGCCGGTTATGGTGGAGCCAGCGGCGATGGAGCCCCCAGTTTCCAGCAAACTACCCCCGGCCGAAGCTGATAGGAGTTGGGGGGAGGGGCCATTGGGGACAAGCCCACCTCCCGAACAAATACCAACGAGCAGCCCTCCGCGTGCCGAGCCGGAGCACGTCGGGAACGCTGAGGGGAGCAGGGCTAGGCCACTCCCTCACAGTTTTTCGTTGATAAACGATGGGCGCCGGGCCGAACAACTCATATCCTACGCCATTCAGCCCGATATTCAAGAGGAGCTCCGAACCCTAGGGGAAAATAGGTTTTTTCAGGAGATTTTCTCAGCTCTCGTTTGAGTAAGTACTTTTTTCTTCTGGCCCTTAGTTTAATGCACTTATGCAATTTGCATAACTGACACTCTGAGTGCAGGTGGCCAACTCCGTCGTGCTCACCCGGGAAGCCCTCAGCGAGGGGGAGGCTGTCGCCCGCCAGATCCAACAGGATGCGGGCTCGGGCAGAGGCTGTGAAGAAGGCTTTGGAATCGGTGAGGGCCGAGTACGCCGGCAAAATAAAGGAGGCTGAAAGCAAAGCTGAGGCTGAGGCTAACCAACGGCAAGCAGCGCTTAACCAGCTCACAGAGGCCGAGAGCGCGATCGAGGCGCGCAACCTTCACATAGCCGACCTAAACTCGGCCATCCAGGCGGCCGAGGTTCGAGCGAAGCGGGCCGAGGAAGAAATAAGCGCCAAGGAGGCTGAGAGGGCGGCGATGGCAGCTTCTCTAGTTGCGGAGAGGGAGGCCCGAGCTGCTGAGATGGAGGCTGCAGCCGAGGCCAGAGCTGCCGCGGCCGTGGAGGAGTTCAAGGCATCGGAGTACTTCACCCACGAGCTAGTTGAAGCCAATGCTAACTTCTACGTCCAAGGGTTCAACGATGCCAAGGAGAAAGTTGCCCGAGTTTTGAACCTCCCCCAGGTCATGGACATCGAGTCGGACCAGGAGCCTGATGAAGCCTCAGATGGCGAGCCCGTGGCCGAACCTTAATTTTGTAGTTCATTTTTATTTTTGTACTAAGTCCGACTCGATCGGCATTTTGTAAACACTGACATCAATGAAGTAAAAATTTTTCCATCAATGCAATCATTTTTGACCAACCGCACTGTTATTTTTTGGGCCTTTGGGTCGCTGACGGGGGACCCCTAGGGGCTTTGTTAGCACCGAGGGGCAGTTTCTCCCCACTTGCGAACGACCTAGCCATGTAGGACAAAACCTCCGAGAATGCTAAGGCCGAAACGGGGGTCACGTCTACCTCAAGGATTCGGACCTATGGGGGCTGATGGAACATCAGCCTCGGAGTTGAGTGCTGATGAAAACTCGGGCTTCTAGGGGCTGGCAGGACACCAGCCTCGGACCGCCAAGGATGACTTGGGCTTTATGCTGAGAGCCGATGGCACATTGGTCTTCATTGCCAATGGTACATTGGGCTTTTTGCGCCGAGTCCGGCCTCGGGCTTTTTGAATCCAATGGTACATCGAGTCTTCGTTGCCAATGGTACATTGGGCTTTTTGCTCCGAGTCTGGCCTCGGGCTTTTTGAATCCGATGGTACATCAGGTCTTCGTTGGCAATGGTACATTGGGCTTTTTGTGCCGAGTCTGGCCTCGGGCTTTTTGAATCCGATGGTACATCAGGTCTTCGTTTCCAATGGTACATTGGGATTTTTGTGTCGAGTCTGGCCTTGGGCTTTTTGAATCTGATGGTACATTGGGTCTTCGTTGCCAATGGTACATTGGGCTTTTTGTGCTGAGTCTGGCCTCGGGCTTTTTGAATCTGATGGTACATCGGGTCTTCGTTGCCAATGGTACATTGGGCCTTTTGTGCCGAGTTTAGCCTCGAGCTTTTTGAATCCGATGGTACATCGGGTCTTCGTTGCCAATGGTACATTGGGCTTTTTGTGCCGAGTCTGGCCTCAGGCTTTTTGAATCCGATGGTACATCGGGTCTTCGTTGCCTATGGTATATTGGGCTTTTTGTGCCGAGTCTGGCCTCGGTCTTTTTGAATCCAATGTTACATTGGGTCTTCGTTGCCAATGGTACATTGGGCTTTTATGTCGAGTCTGACCTCGGGCTTTTTGAATCTGATGGTACATCGGGTCTTCGTTGCCAATGGTACATTGGGCTTTTTGTGCTGAGTCTGGCCTCGGGTTTTTGTTGAGAGTTTGAGATGCTTGAACTCAAATTTATTAATGGTGGGTCAAGAGCCCGAAAGTATGCAGACAGGGAATTTAATGCAAAGAAAGGGGTACACTATTGATAATACCGGCGAAGGTTGTCAGCGTTCCATGTCCGCGGAAGGGGCTTTCTATCCAGCTCTTCTACTTTGTACGCTCCATGGCGGAGCACCTCGGTGATCCGATATGGCCCTTCCTAGTTCGGTGCTAGCTTGGCTCCTTCTGTCGGCTTTGAAACTTCAGCTTGCCGAAGGACCAGGTCCCCTGGCAAGAAGGTCTGGGGCAGATGCGAGCGTTGTAGTACCTTGCTATTCGGAGTCGTGCTCGGTCCCGTACCTCTTCCACTAGGTCGAGGTTGGCCCTCAACTGGCTCGGGTTGTCTTCCTCACTGTAGGTCTCCATTCTGGGGCTCGGGGCTCCGATCTCCACAGGGATAACTGCTTCGGATCCAAAGACGAGGCTGAAGGGGGTCTCTCTGGTGGAGGCTCGTGGCGTTGTGTGGTAGGCCCATAGCACGTTAGGAAGCTCCTCCACCCAACGTCCCTTGTAGTCATCAAGCTAGGCTCTTAGTCCTTGGAGGATAATGCAGTTGGTCACCTCGGCCGCACCGTTGGTTTGAGGATACCCTACGGTGGTGAATCGCTGATGGATGCCAAGCTCGGTGCAGAATCCTCGGAAGGGTGCGTTGTCGAACTACCGATCATTGTCGGTGACCAGGGTATGTGGGAGCCCGAACCAGCATATTATAGATTTCCAAAAGAAGGACCTCATCTTACTCTCAGTGATCTTGGCAAGTGCCTCAGCCTCGATCCATTTGGTGAAGTGGTCGATAGCCACTAGCAGGAACTTACGTTGGCTGGAGGCAAGGGGGAATGGCCCCAAAATGTCCATACCCCACTGGGCGAAGGTCCAAGGCGTTGCCAGAGGGGTCAGCTGAGATGTCGACCGCCACTGGATGTTGGCATGGCGCTGGCAGCTATCACACTTCTTGACAAGCTCGGCCGCGTCTTCCTTCATGGTCAACCAATAATACCCCTGCCGCAGGGCCTTGTATGCTAGGGCTCTACCCCCATATGACTTCCACATATGCCTTCATAAATTTCTCGCAAGATATAGTCAGCTTCAGTAGGCCCGATGCATTTAAGGATCGGGTATGAGAATGACCTTCGATAGAGCTTTCCATCCATCATCAGGAACCTCGGGGCCCGTCGCCTGAGCAGTCTAGCCTCAGCCGGGTCTTCAGGAAGGGTGCCGTCAGTAAGATATTGGACATAAGCGTCCATCCAGGAAGGCTCCTACTCGATCGACATTGCCTCCTCCACCACCGTTTCGATGCTAGGGACTTGCAGATGCTCTACGTACGTCCTTCCCAAGGTCCCATCGGCCGAAGTGGCCAAGCGGGACAGCGCATCAGCCCTGGCATTTTCCGCCTGGGGAATGTAGCCAACACGAAATATGCAAACTAAGAGGCTTAGGACTGCACCTTGTTCAGGTAGCGGGACATAGTAGGGTCTCTTGCCTCGTACTCCCCAGTGACCTGACCGGAGACAAGCTGAGAGTCCGTGAAGGCCATCAGACGCTCCGCACCAAGCTCCTTGGCTAGCTTCATCCATGCCAGCAGGGCTTCATACTCCGCCTAGTTGTTAGTGGCCGGGAAGAGGAGTCGAAGAGCGTACTGCACCACCTCCCCCTTGGGGCTTGCGAGGATAAGTCCAGCCCCACTCCCCTAAGAGTTTACCGCTCCATCCACGTGAAGGATCCAGTCTTCTTTCTCCACCCCCTCGGCCATGGGGGACTCCATGCCTGTCTCCGGGTGCGACTCTGCTGGATGCTCCTCGGCCCAAGTGCACTCGACCAAGAAGTCAGCTAACACTTGGGACTTTATTGCAGGCCTTGGCCGGATGGACAAATCAAACTCCCCCAACTTGATGGCCCATTTGGCCAGCTGACCAGAAGTGTCACGACGAGACAAGATAGTCTGAAGTGGTTGGTCCGTGAGCACCACAATTGGATGAGCCTGAAAGTAGGGTCCAAAGCGCTGGACAGAGACCATTAGGGCAAAGATGATCTTCTCGGTCTTGGAGTATCTGGTCTCAGCATCATGAAGTACCTTGCTGGTGTAGTAGACTGGCTTTTGCGCCCCATCGGCGTCTATGCGGACGAGCACGGAGCTGACAGCTTCAGGGGAGGCTACAAGATACAGAAAGAGTTCCTTCCCGCTCCTTGGCTTGGACAACAGTGGAGGGGTAGATAAAAATTTCTTCAGCTCCTCGAAAGCTTCCTGACACTCCTGCATCCACTCGAAGCTGTCGACCTTGCGCAGCGCCTTAAAAAAGGGCAGACACCGCTCTGCCGACCTTGACATGAAATGGCTCAGGGCTTCCACTCTCCCAGTCAGACGCTGCACCTCCCTCTTGTTAGCTGGGGGCCTCATATCCAAGATGGCTCGGATCTTATCTGGGTTGGCTTTAATTCCTCACTGCATCACCATGAAGCCCAAGAACTTGTCTGCTGCGACTCCGAAGGTGCACTTGCGAGGGTTCAGCCTCATTCGGTATCGGCGCTGGTTGGCATAGGTCTCCGCAAGGTCGGCAATGTGGTCTGTAGAGTGGGTGCTCTTGGTCAGCATGTCGTCCAAGTACACCTCCATGTTGCGCCCGATCTGGTCCTCGAAAACCTTGTTCATCAACCTCTGGTAGGTGGCTCCAGCATTCTTCAACCCGAACGACATCACCTTATAGCAATATATCCCCTTCTTCGTGACAAAGGAGGTCGCTTCTTCATCAGCCAGGTTCATCTTGATCTGGTTGTACCCTGAGAATGTGTCCATGAAACTGAGGATCTCATGGCCGGACGTAGCATCTACCAGCTGGTCGATCTGAGGCAGCGAAAAGCTATCCTTGGAGCATGCTTTATTGAGGTCGGTGAAGTCTACACATATCCTCCAGCTCCCACTGGCCTTGCGGACCATGATGACATTCGCCAACCAGTTGGGGTAATGCACCTCGCGAATGTGTCCAGCCGTTGTCAACTTGCGCACTTCTTCGTCTATGGCCTTCTGTCTGTCTGAAGCAAAGCTCCTCTTCTTCTGCCGAACTAGTCGGCACTCCGGCTTAATATTGAGCTAGTGTGTAATCACCTCCTCCGGAATGCTCGGCATGTCGGATGCTGACCAGGCGAAGATATCAGCATTGGCTCGCAGGAAAGCAAGAAGTTGGCTGCGAGCCTCCTCTGGAAGCAGAGTTTCAACTTGGACAGTTTGTTCTGGGTCTTCTTCTAGGGGAAAGGCTAACAAGCGCTCGGCTGATTCTCCCCTTCTTGCCGAGTCTCGAGGGTCTAGTGCTTCTGGTGCAGGCGTGGGCATCACCCCCTGAGGGCTAGGGGCCATGTGGCAGCATAGTGGCGGTGGGTTCTACTCCCCGCGCATCTTCCCGACCCCTTTGCTGGTTGGGAATCTCACCAGAAGCCTTTTGGTGGAGATTACAGCATCCAAGAGATTAAGCATGGGCCTTCCGAGTATGGCCTTGTAGGCGAGAGGCACCCGGACCACCAAAAAGCTCATGAAGACTGTGCTCTGAGACAGGGCCGTGCCAGCCATGACAGGAAGAGTGATCTCTCCCTCGACCTCCACCGAGTCTCCTGTGAATCCCATCAGGGGCGTGGTTACAGGCCGAAGCAGGTCGGGTGACAGGTTCATATGGACAAAGGCATCATAGTTCAACACATCCACCGAGCTCCCACTATCAACCAGAATTCTTTTTACAGGATGTTTAGCTATCGTCATGGACACAACGACGCTATCATCATTTTTATTAACTACCCCTTCTAAGTTCCTTTTGGAAAAGGGAATTACAGAGTCTAACTCCCCCTCCCCCCTTGGCCTCTTGGGCGGGCCTCCTGCCCCCCAGGAAATCATCGCCACCATCTTCTCAGTCGGAGCATTGTCAATCATCGGTGGCGGAGGCGCCGATGGATCAGGAGCTCCCGGATTGTCCTTCTGAACGAACTTGCCCAGGTGGCCACGCTGGATAAGGTCCTCTATTGCCCTCTTCAGCGAGCGACAGTCGTCGATGTCGTGGCCATGATCCCGGTGGCAGCGACAGTAGAGGTTCTTGTTGCGGGGGATCTTTGGGTTCATTGGAAGAGGGCACTGAAGATTAGGCTCGCCCTCGATCTCGAGCAGGATGTGCGATACCGGGGCGAGCAGAGGAGTGTAGGGTCCATCTCTTAGTGCAGGAGCTCGGGGATGGTTGTCCGGTCAGCGAGGAGGCTCGGGCCTTCTAGGTCGAGCTTCAATAGGCTCTAGATGAGCCGGCTTCTTGGTGGTGCTCCCGCTGGCCTCGCGCCGGGAGGAGTCAGCTTCGTCAGCGCTGATGTACTTCTGGGCCCAGCTCAAAAGCTCTGCATAGGAGCCGGGTGGCTTCTTGTCGAGGGAGTAGGTGAAGCGAGAGGGACGGAGCCCTCGCTTCAAGGCCAGGGTGGCCACCGAATCCTCGAGGTTGTAAACTTCCAGGGCGGCTTCCTTAAACCGAGCGACGTAGTCCCGCAGGGACTCGCCACTCTTTTGCTGGACTGAGAAGAGACTGTCTGCCACCTTCGGAATCTTTCGGCATGCATCAAAATGGGCTAGGAAGGCCCTCTCCAACTGGCGGAAGAAGTCGATACTTTGCGGCGGCAGGTGGGAGTACCAAGCTCGAGCAGCTTTCTTCAGAGTCGCAGGGAAGGCGATGCATAGAAGCGAGTCGGTTGCTCCCTGGACCTGCATGAGGACCTTATAACTTTCCAAATGGTCCAGGGGGTCCGTGGTCCCATCATACGGGTCTAGCTGAGGGAGGAAGAATCGGATGGAGATCGGTTCCTCCATAATCCGGTGGGACAGTGGTGGCCGGCTGTCGTAGTCCGCCTCTGGTGGGTTAGTGATCTGACGGCTAAGCTCCTCCAACCACTGATTATACTCGTCGAGCCGTCGCTCAGCTCGGCAGGCTATTCTTCCATCAAAGGACCCCTCTCTCGAGGAATCCGAGGAGGGGGAAGATCGGCGGCGATACTAACGAAGGCGCTCCGCTTCCTTCCCATGTCGCCGCTTGGGAGATGCACTAGCGTGGCGAGAGGCTGACCGGGGCCTCTTGGAGGCTTCGCGGTGGTGAGGCTTGGGTGAAACGTGGTGGTGGCGAGCTTCTCGAGCAGGAGACCTCCTCCGAAAGGAATGCTGGCTGGGCTGGATGGCTCCTGGCACTGACGGGAGGGGCCCCGGTTGCTGCGCAGCCACCGCTTGATGTTGCAGGCCTTGGACCGCCATTGCTAAAGATTGGACTTGAGCGGCGAGGGTGGAAAGCTGATCTTCTTGAAGCTGCTGTGGTGGTGGTGCAGGAACGTCGGCTAGGGGAGCAGAGGGGCCAACTGCTAGCGGGTCAGCCCCTTGACGCTGCCCCCCATGACGATTGGTAGAGACCTCTCGCGCATGGGTCGTCACCATCGCTTGATAGCTTGGAGAAAAAGAATCTATCGCAAACAGGTTCGAAGCTTTTCTCTTCTTCCCCCCTACCTGGCGTGCCAATCTGTTGATGCCGAGTCACCTTCCTTGAACGCCAGGGAAACGGAGGTCCACCTCGCCAGACTCCTGCAAGAAAAGCCCCGAGAGACCGGATGTTTCGGTGGGGACCCTCCGACGCTCAAGTCAGTCACTCGGGAACAGACAAGGAAATTGGCTAGCAGACGAAATCTAGGGAGTTAAGGTTCAGAATCCTTCCCTTCTCGTCAGTGCGGGCTTTTATACCTGTTCAAAGATCTCCCCCTTTTTTTCCCTTCCAAAAGATTTTTGACCTCCAGATATTTCTGTCTGATAACGAACAAAAAGGGAGGGGCTGACAATGTCAGGCCATATCGTTACTATGCGTCAGAGGCGTCCTATTTGATTTGCCACCTGCCAATATGGTATCATGCATGTCGGGTGGCTATGGTTATATCAGGCACGCACTGTTATGACGCATGGCCACATGCAGCCACAAGCAAGCGGTGGATCGTATTCCGTAATGAGATATGGTCATACATGGTTGCATGCGAGTGATGGACTACGTACCATAATGGGGTATGGCCATACACTATTATGGGTGCGTGGTGGGCCATACGTCTTAATGGGGCATGGTGATGCACTATAGCAGGTGAGTAGCGGGCCACGTGGGCATGCCAAGCGGCTCGTAGCTATAAGCTGGCCTCGGAGGTTGGCGTCGGAGGTGAGCGTCGGAGGTCAGCCTCGGAGGTTGGCGTTGGAGGTTAGCCTCGGAGGTGAGCCTCGGAGGTTGGCCTCGGAGGTTGGCGTCGGAGGTTGGCGTCGGAGGTGAGCCTCGGAGGATGGCATCGGAGGTGAGCCTCGGAGGTTGGCCTCGAAGATTGGCGTCGGAGGTGAACCTCGGAGGTTGGCGTCGAAGGTTAGCTCGGAGGTTGGCGTCGGAGGTGGAAGTGGGACGCCGTCAGTCTCCTTTACCATTAACCCTGATGGTGTTGGATCAGCCATATCAGTGAGGTCTTCCTTCCAAATCCAGGCAGAAGCTGCCCCCCCCCCCCCCAACCCGAAGAAACTCCCTGTCATAAGTCACCATAATGCCTAAGTCTAAAACTGTTAGCTTAATTAATTTGTTAGTAAATATAAAATCACTTAGTCCAAAAATTTAAATAAAAATTAATAAATTATAAGTAAACTTAATTATAAGTGCATACTATATTTTTTTCATAGTTGCCAATATCGAACTGATCGGTTAGACCAATTGAATCGGGACCCGAAGGTCAAGACGATCCGATTCTAACATAAAACAGGATGTGTAAGTGATTCGAAATAATCCGGTCAATCCATCCGGTTCACCCGTGAACCGATCAACCCAGCCCGAATCAGATGGGATTATGGATTTTATTATCATGTTAACATTAATTTTTTTATTAAAAATATATTGTTATATTAAAATAATTGATCAATGATTGAACTAGTGATCCGATGGTTGAATGAGTGACCCAGTGACCCAAGCCCTTGGTCGGATTGATGTCCGAGCCGGGTCTAACAACTATGTTTTCTTCTATTCAATTTGAAATGAAATTTGAAATACTGCAGCCATTTTCATATCACCTAGTCGGAACTGCCTTACACCATGCTCTTCGGCCTTACACCGTGCTCTTCGTGAGCTATCCTTGCAGCATGGGCCTTTGATCAGTGTTTTCAAAATTGGACCAGACCGGTCGGTCCAATTGGTTCAATTGGGAATTGGTCATAAGTTCGATCCGATTATATTATTAAAATTAGCTTTTATATGATCCGATGAAAACCGAATAAATTCATTGATCCAATCGGATTTCGAATCGATCCACTTCAATTTTTAAACTTTTTTTAATTTTTTTATTTAAAATTAATATTAATATTTTATTATTTTATATTATTAAATTAAAAATTAATTATATATTATTTGATCTGATTAAATCGAATTGACCGATTAACCCATGATCCAAATGATAAGCTGTTCATTTTCCTACCCAACTTTCAAAACATTGCCTTTGACGCATCTCAGAATCGGCCAGGTCGATAGCATCGTCGCCTCTTCCCCATAGATGGCGAGAGAGATCATGAGGATGCATGACCTTAACCTCGCCTCTCGGCTTCATGTCCTCGCTTCTTTAGGGAGTGTTTGATATGGTGGATAAGGAGATATCCCTTCTTATCCCTAAATGCTATAACTACATTGGATAGTGCTGAAAAAGTTTAATCAGAGGGGATAACCCATATTTAACCATGGGTTATCTCCTGAACTTATTTCCTAGGGAATCCAAGAATAACTAAAATTATCCATTGATGGCAGAATAGTAATTTTAAAAAGATACTTATTTTCTTAATTATTTCTTAAATAAATATTATCCTGTATATTTATTCAAAAATAATAAAAAAAATTACCAAACACTTCCTTGGTCATCTCTCATCTATTGTGGCAAAGACATTGTCTTTTCTCCCATGGGTGACTACTGGAGGCAGCTGCGAAGGATACGCATTACTGGCTGCAAAGCGCGTCAAATCATTCAGTACAAGCCGAGAAGAAGAGATATCGAACCTTGTGGAGAATCTACAAGATGGACCAAGCTCCTGTGAACCTCAGTGAGATGCTTCTCCTGTCAGCCAACTCATTGATATCCAAAGTCGCATTTGGCAAGACGTGCAAGGATGGGATGAGATGCATCACAGCGACAAAGAAAGGGATTGAGTTGTCCTCCGGCTTTTCTATCGTCGATCTTTTCCCCGCTTGGACGTTTGTGGATGCTCTTACTGGAATGACCTCAAGGGCAAAAAAAAAGTTAGCCGAGAGATGGATGACGCCCTTGAGGAGATGGTTGAAGAGCACCGAGAGAAGAGAGCGGTCATGAACAGGAAAGGAGATCAGCTAGAGGACGAAGACCTTGTTGACGTTCTTTTTTGGTCTGATGGAAATTGGTGATCTTGAAATCCCTCTCACGCACCCACATCAAGGCCGTAACCTTGGTAAGTTTGCACAGTCATCTTGATACCAAAAGACAGTAGCAATTGCCCCCGCCCACCTCTCTTTTTTTTTTTTTCAGGATATGTTCGTTGCAGGGACCGAGACAACGTCGACAACATTGGAATGGACGATGGCAGAGCTGATGCGACACCCCCAAATGGTGCTGAAAGAGGGGAAGGCTGATATCAAAGAGGAAGACTGTGAGGCTGCACCCTCCCGTCCCGCTGCTGCTACCCGGGCCAGCAATGAGACTTGTCAAGTCACTATATATTTTTTTTTTAACAGTGCGACGAAAAAAAATAAGTATGACTAAATAGTAATAAATTAATAATAAAATAATAATAAATTAGTAATGAATAAAATTAACGAGCGTTACCAATTAATGATGCACGTGTGCATCACTGAACTAGCAAGGTGCACGGCCCGTGCCACGCTTATCAACGTGTGCAACATTGCCAGCGTGCGTCGCTTGAAGAGACAGAGGCCGAGCACGTGCTCAGCGCCGTGCTTTGGTTCAATGACACACGCCAACCGTGCTCTGCGACGCTCATGGCGTCGTCAACGCACGTCGCTCAGCAAGGGGCTGGGGGTGCGCTCATCGATGCTTGCGACATCGCTAGCGTGCCTTGCTAGCTGAACCAGCTATGCACGTGCATGAAACGACGCTTGCGCCCACCTCGATCTGCATGCCAGCCCACCCCATTTTCCCTATGCTCGGGCTGCCTCATCCCCCCCCCCCCCCCCTTTGTGCTATCTCCCCCCTCTCCGGCCCACAGTCGACCCTCCGCGCGCCCGATCTCGCCCCCTGCCCCCCTTGCCTGAGCCCCCCCATGCCATTGTTGGACCCCCACCCCCGCACCCGATCTCCCCCTCGGCCCTCGCCTTGCTCGATCCGCCCGGGCCAAGGTGCCCCCCTGCCGATATTCCTCGCCCTCCCAGTCCCCCTTGCTCGATCCCCCTCGGACCGTTTGCCTCCTTGTGCGCTCGATCTCCCCCTGCCTCTCTTTGCTCGATCCGCCCAGGCCGTTGTGCTTCCCCCCATGCGCTCGATCTCGCCCCCCACCCCCCAGGCCGTCGTTGGCACCCCCCACGCCCAATCTACTCTCTGGCCCCCCTTGCTAGATCTGCTCAGGCTGTTGTGGTCCCCCCTACGACCGATCTTCCCCCTTGGCCCCCCTTGCTCGATCCCCCCATGCCCGATCTCCCACCATGCTCGATCCCCCCGGGCCGCCATTGCAACCCCCGAGGCCGATCTCCCCATCGTCGCCCCCTCCTGACCGCTGTTGCTCGTAGAGGTATCGTGTAAATTCATTCTTTATTTTACTATTTGTTTATGTAAAATAATTTTATATTCTATTTTTATATGAATTTTGTGATATTATCTGTGTCATTTTTGTGTTATTTATATGCAATATTAACCTGTATTACATGTTATTTGTTCATTATATGAGTTAATTATTTTTGATAAATATGTTGTATAATGTTGAAATTTTTTTAGCATTTTGGTAGTTAGCATTGATTTTACTCAAATAAATTATATGCAGTGCACTAAGAATGACATAAATTATTCAGTACATAATTGCACAGCAATATACAGTATTATTTAAAAAATTATGCCACCTGCTACTATACTTGTTTTAGCTTCTGTTGATGACTTATTATATAATAATTAGATCTTAATATCATTATTAGTGATCCAATGTTTCAATTTAAACATATATATTTTTATACAAAATTATTTAAAGGAATGTTGAGCGCTCGTGGATATATCAAAGGGTTAAGGATAATTTTCTTAATCCTAAATTTCTAAATGGGTTAGAGAAATTTATTGTATTTGTATGTAGTCAACTAGAGTGGGTGGATGTGCACAGAATTAGATGTCTGTATAATATGAGAAAGTGTTAGAATAAAGCTTATAAGGATGTTGAAATAGTTAAAATTTATCTTTGTAAAAAGGGTTTTTTGTCAAGTTACTACAACCGGTACTACCATGTAGAAACTAAGGTTAGGAAAGAATTAAGCAATCAGGGGACAGATACAGTTTATGTGACAACAGAAAATTATGACATGGAAGCGAAGAATTATAATTGATATGAGAACTTAAATCAATATGAAGAAATGGTGATGGATGAGGGGGTTCGGGCTTAAATTCAAGCTACTTTTATGAAGAACCAAATCCGAAAAGCTAACATTTCTATGACATACTAGGTGTTGCAAATGAACAATTATGGCCTGGGTGTGAAAATCATTCCTAGCTGTCTGCAGTAGTTCGGCTGTTGAACATTAAGGCTGAATACCACTTATTTGAAGCGGCATTTGATTCAGTTGCTGGGTTAATGAAGGAAGTACTGCCATTTAATAATGTTGTTAGTGATATATTTTATGAAATAAAAAATTTATTGCATGGGCTTGGTTTACTTGATAAAAAGATTGACTAGTGCAAGAATAATCGCATGCTTTATTGGGGTGTGATGTAGATTTGGTATTTTATAAATTTTGTGATGAATCCCGGTTCATAAAAAGGAGAAGTTCAAATAGGACGAGGCCTATGGCTTTCAAAAAGATGCATTACTTTTTCCTGATACCACAGTTGCAAAGATTGTATCAATAAGAGGTTATATGGGATAACGTGTAGAATATGAAGAAGATGAGGATGTTATGCGCCATCCATCAGAATCTATAGCGGGAAAGCATTTTAATGATATGCATCCTAATTTTTTATTTAAAAAAGAAATGTAAGAATTACTCTATGCGCGGATGGATTTTAACCTTTTGGGCAATCTGGATAGCAATACTATTGTTGGCCGGTAATTGTAACTATACTTAATTTACCCTCTTGGTTATGCATGAATGACTCTTTCATGTTTTTGACAGTGTTAGTACTTGGTCCATCAAATTCTCAAGACAAGATAATGTCTTCTTGCAATCCCTAATTTCATAGCTGAAATTATTGTGGGCAGAAGGGGTTATGACCTATGTTATTTCAATAAAGCAGAATTTCATTATGAAAGTAGCTCTAATGTAGACAATTAGTGATTTTTCAGCATATGCCATGCTTTCTGGGTGGAGCACTGTTGGTCGTTTAGCTTGCCCTTATTTCATGAAGAACTCAGATGCTTTCACGTTATCCAGAAGTAGTAAGCAATCATGGTTTGATAATCAAAAAAGCTTTTGTCATCTCGGTACCCTTATAGAAATAACAGGATGATATTTCTTAAGAAAATAGTGATTAAAAAAGTTGTACTACCTATTATGAGTGGGCAAGAAATACTACATTGTATTGAGCAATTGGAGTTGATGAATGTTTGAGAAGATAGGGTAGATGCAGTAAATGGTTAGATATATAGAGAGCATGGCTGAAAAAAAGAAGTACTTTTTGGAAGTTGCCATATTGGAGTATAAATCTCATTAGACATAACCTTAATATGATGCATATTGAAAAGAATTTCTTTGAGAATATGTTTAATATGATGATGAATGTACTGGGGAAAACAAAAGACACTGTTAAATCAAGAGAGGAACTATCAGTACTGCCAACATCCTAAACTTATAAGATCAGCTATTGATGATAAATATCCTAAGGCTTGTTATACACTTGATAGGAATTCGAAAGCAGTGCTATGTGATTAGTTGAAAGAATGAAAATTTTCTAATGGATATACTTCAAACATGAGTAGGTATGTGGATATGCATAAATTAAGGGTTTTTGACATAAAAAATATGATTGCCATATTTTTATGCAGCGGTTAATGCCCATAGCATGTCATGAATTAGTGCCTGCCAATGTGTGAAAAGCAATAATAGAGATCAATATATTTTTCAAAAGCTAACAACTAGAGTTATTAGAATTAATGACATGGCAAGACTTAAAGAAAAGATTTCAGTTATTTTATGCAAATTGGAATGAATTTTTTTAAGTTTTTTTAATTACATGGAACACCTACCCGTCCATTTGGCATACGAAGCTAGAATTGTTGGACCAGTTCAATATTGTTTGGATGTACCCATTTGAGAGGTAACTAAATTCATACACCTCTTTTGTTTTATTATATTGACTATATTGAATATCTTATTTTATTTTCAAATGTAAACTTTTAGGTATATGAAGAAATTAAAAAAATTCATAATAAGGAAAGAGTTGAAGAATCTTTATGCAATACATATTTGGTGGAGTCATTGAATTTTGTTTCGCACTACTTCGATGAACATGTCTAACTAAGAATCAAAAAGTGCCACATAATTTAGATGATTGTAGACAACCATATAAAGCAGATGATGAAAGTATCTCCATTTTTAAGACAGTTGATAGGCCATTTGGCCCTGAAAATGGAAGATATCTATTAGGTCAAGAGTTTAAAGCTGCTCATAATTACATTCTGATGAACTGCTCTGAAGTGGAACCGTTCATAGAATAAGATATTATTTTTTTACTCACTTTGATAGTTAATTTATTTCTTTATACTATTTTCAACTAAGTTGATATAAATTGTTATTTATAAAGGATGTTTTGTAATATGTGGAGACAACTAGATCCTTACGTCAGCAATGATGAAATTGGTTTAAAACTTTATATGGAGTTTGCATATTGATTCAATGATCATATAAGTATTAAATTTATACATTGCTTGTAGGTTAACTAGTACATACCGTATATATACTTATTATGTTATACTGATTTTTTAGACTAATAATGCTTCATCGAATGTTGATAATATTTTTATTAAATCCCTAGCACAGCCATTGTCTAGAGTGAATACATATATAGGATATTTTATGAATGGGTATAAGTTTTAGGTTAATGATTCATTGGGTTCCTCAAGAGTAAGTCAAAATTGGAGGGTGTGTGTGCAAGGTCAAACTGTTGGTGTAGTTCAGCAAGATTATTATGGAAAGCTAAAGGAGATTGTTGAAGTTGAGCATCCTGGTTGGCCTATTAAATATACTATGTTGTTCAACTATAAATGGTTTGATCCAATTCTAAATATGGAGACTAAAGTGCATCAAGATTATAATCTTATTGAAGTAAACCATAGAAGAATGTTGAACAAATACGAACCATTTATTCTAGCATCTTAAGTTGAACAAGTGTACTACTTGACATATCCAAGCCTTCAAAATGATATGCAAGATTGGTAGGTTATTAGTAAAATAAAGCCATGGGCGACCATTTATATACCTGCAAGTTCATATACGCAGACACTTGAATCCCTAGCTTTTCAAGAAGAAATAACGGCACACATGCAATTCAAGATGATTTGTTTGATCTGGATCCAACCCGTAATGATCCAACCGGTGCTTTACTTGAAATTGAGGATGTTAATGAGGTCTCAAATGATGAAGAAGATGAATATCAATCGCAATCCGAGATAGAATCAGACAAAGAACCCGAACTTGAAGGATATAAATGATAGTGACCGAGTATTTATACATGTGATTATATTTACAAATAAAAACTACTGTTTTATGCTTTTTTAATTATTCAAGATGATTCTTTACAATTCTTTTATATCTACAGTACTATGAGAGGTTGTGGTCATTCCATTGTTAAGAAGCGTTCAGCTAGCACAGGCAACAACTCCTCTCCTTCTGATGCAGCACATGAGAGCTCCTTTGGACAGGAGTAACATGTGCATAAGAAATTTGCTGATAAAATGCCAGGATCATCTGCTCGGCCATCATCAAGCGATAGTACTTCCTTCGATGGAAGGAAGAGGCTTCTACTAGTTGATACCAGTAAATATATTTTTATCTTCATATTAATTTCTTTATACAATTGTTATGTTATTAAATTCTATTTATGCTTTACTATATTTGAATAGATTTGTAGAGAAACATATTGTCTCAAGACGCATCACAGATATATTTAAAAGGTGTGCAGACCCGGAGGGCTACTATTGGGACCGTGTCAGTCAGAAGGTGAGGAAATTCTATTGGACAGAGTTTTAGGTATGTAACTTATATTTATGTAGATGCTATTTGAAACTTGTTCATTTAATATATTAGCTAGCTACATTTATTATTATAAATACATTTGGATTATTTTGATTTTGTTTGCATGGTACTTAATTGCATTTATAATGTCATATTATGAACAATTATATGTACAATGTATTTATTATGCTGATTTATCTTTATAATATGCATATTTATTATTATTCTATTGGTAGAAAGAATTTGAGTGGAATCCAACCCTAACTCCTTTTGTTAAAAGGGCTTGGAATTCACTTGCTAGCAACCAATATTTTGATTTATATCACCGGTGAAGAGCATTGAAACATCCCATTTATATCTTCGATTCAATATGGGATGGCTGGTAGCAGATGTGGGCGAATCCTGAGTGGCGTAAGAAATCGACCAAAGCTAGCTCGAACCGTCAATCCGATAGAGGTGGTCCGGGCACTGATCTTTCTGCCACACAATGGGATTCATTTTGATTGAGAAGCATCTCGTTTAGTAAGTATATATATTTATTTATTTTGCATACGTATTAATAATAAAATTTTTCAAATGAGCATAACTCCAAATTTGAAACATTATTTTTAAGAGGCTGAAGGAAGGCATTAATCTAGGGTACTGAAAGCTATTTAAGGCGACCCACATATGAAAAGATAGGTCTTGGGTTGACAATCACTTCCAGTGTATTGGAGTAAGTAAATCATTAAAATATTATATATTAATTATAAATATATTTACTTTAATATGAGTTACATAATATTTTATATGTATTCCTTTCATGCTCGTGTGGATGAGCTATTGTCTCAGACCACAAAACCATTTGAGGAGGGAGGGTCCATGGCTGACCTTTCACCGCATGAGAGCCGCCACTTCATTCTAGAGGCTGTTGGCGCCCAGCTGAACAATCGTAGAGTCTACAGTCTCGGCATCAAAGCTTCTACATTCTTCTATCAACGTAGTTCCTCTTTTTTCAATTAGGGTGACACCGGCGAGTACGAGGATATTGAGTATTCCATCACGGAATGTGTTAGATCTGAGATGATGACTGAGATCGTGTATATCCGACAAGAATAGCCAGAGAGCACCTTTATTATGAATAGGAGTTCTAGGAGATGCTGCAATTGGTTATGAGATTATCATAGTCGACATAGTTCTTTGGTCCACCTTCAGCTAGCTCTAGATGACCCTCTCTTCAGCCGATCGACATTGGTATTTCTAGATCTTTTTGTATTTTTTGAGTATTATATTTATGTGCTATTGTTTGGTATTTATTTGCTGTGGTTTGTATTATGAACATCTATATTATATATTTTTAGTTTTATTTTTAATGCAAGATTTCGTTTGTAAATGTGTTTTTAGTTATAATTTCATATTACGTAAAAAGAAGATAAACAATAATTAAATAAATATTAATTTAAAAATAAATAAAATAGAAATTAGCGATATCAAAATGATATTGTTAAAATCAGTAAACCAATTTTATAGGTTTACTTATTGACGTCCCTAATTAGCCATGCCTATAGTGACACCATCTGGCGACAAACGGTGTTATAGCTAATTTCGTTAGCGATCAACATATTAGCAATGAGTTTTAAGGCGTTGCTATCGTATCGTTAATTTGTTTAGTGACACATTTTTCTTTGTTAGCGATACTAAAATGACGTTGCTAATTTTTAAAAATCTTGTAGTGAGCAGATGACTACGAGATTCCAGCAGGCACCCGGGTTATCGTGAACGCATGGGAGGTAGCAAGAGATCCAAGATGCTGGGAGGACCCGGAGAGCTTTAGACCGGAGAGGTTCGACGGCAGCACGGTGGACTTCTAAGGGGGCAACTTCGAGTACCTGCCTTTCGAGGCAGGGAGGAGGATATGCCCTGGGACCGGCTTTGCGATGGCCCAGATGGAGATGGCCCTGGCAAACCTCCTCTTGCTTCTACTTTGATCGGCAGCTCCCTAATGGGATGGAACCCCAGGATCTGGACATGACCGGGAATTTGGGGCGACCGCCGGCCTGAAATCACCCCTTCGGTTGGTTGCTACTCCTTGCGTGCCATCCAAAAATGGGTCATGTTGTCTGACTCCCGTATGAAGGCCCCTTCGAGCTACTGCAAGTAGGTCTTTGAGAGAGCATAATATCATCTTGCTTATTAATAGTTATGGTCTGAGAAGAGTGTACTCAAGTCATGGCAAGTTATAACATGAAATATGCTATACTCATGGTGACACTAGACAACCAGTTGTTTTGGTTTTTTTTTTTTTTTTTTTTTTTTTTTTTTTTTTTTTTTTAATTTTTGATAAGCATTTGGAGGAAGAGAAATACTTCCCCCAGATTTATTAGAATGATGAAACAAACGGTTGATTGTGATTTGGGAAGCGTTGCCCTTTTTGTGTTGGTTGATAATTATAAATTTGCCCCCATCCAGTTGTTTGTGCATTCAGGGACCTATGCGTACTTGCATCCTTCTTTTTTTTTTTTTTTCATTTTTTAAAGTAGACTTCTTAAAAGAGATTTTTTCTGTTAACAGCATCTTCATCTGATTTAGAATTTAAGAATATATTTTATTACTTTGATAACGACTTTTTATTTAATTAATGGTGATCAGCATTGCATAAGGCACCAAAATTAGGCGAAACTATAAAATATACAAGAGCACCAAAGTATTTTGATCTAAGTTAAATGCTTAACGTATGATTTTTTTCAGATCTCAAACCATAGATTCATGTTGAAATCCTGACATCTGGAGATGCTCTACTCATAGTCTTCTGAGAGTCCAAAATTATATTTTTATCTCTTAATGGTTCCTACCACATGGATGGAGCAAATTGAATTTTGATGACTTTGTTTAGGTATCTTATATAGGAGCTGGGTTATATGAATTTAGAAGATCAATTATTTTTTAAGTTATTCTCTTATACTTCTGTTTCCTAAACCCAAACTAATAGTTGCATGTTAGGGGGATAAGAAAGGCTATCTGTAACCTTTCTATTAAAGAAATTATTATTAAAGAAAATTCTATCATTGTTATTTTGTGAATCAAGAACATATCTAAGTGTTTTTATCCATTATTGCTTCACGGGGTAAGAAAAGTGCTATCACTTTACACCTCTTTTATCATTCTTAATCATAATTTCCAAGGAGGCAAATCTTTTTTTTTGAGCTACATCCGATCTTTATGACGGTGGTGGAGCTATTCAAATAGTGGACCGCGATGGTGTGCACTGGATATTGGATGGCTAAAAGACACAAGAGGTTGTTTGAAAAATCTCATGGACCATTTGGATTAGGAATTATTGGTATTGAGGGTTGTTCTGTTTTTGATATCCCATTCTTTTAACTATTTTTAATTGATCTAATTTTTGTTAAAATAGGGCAAATTAGTTTTCCTCTCCTTTTTTTTTTTCTTTCTTTTTAGAACAAGGCCCTCCATACTTCATCTATCTAGAGCAGAGCTCCTACAAATCATGGTTTGCTTGTGAACACGGGCGGAACTACCCTTGGGCTACACTGGGCTGTAGCCCGGGTAGAAATTTAACAAAAAAAAATACTACTTCTAATTCCAATAGCCCAATTCCCAAAGGCCCCAAACTCAGGCCCAATAATATTCTAAAATCCTAATTTCTAACCTAGCGAGAAATCTGTTTGGTGCTCCTTGTTCCCGTTGGTGCTCCTTGTTCCTGTTTGGTGCTCCCGTTTAGAGACTCTACTCCACCGCAGGCGGCAGCCACCACCTACACTGCAGGAACGAACAACACCAGTACACCACCAGCCACTAGGTCCAGCACCATCGGTCCACCAATTGCATGCTCTGCAGACTGTAGTCAACTCCTCCTCCTCCAAGTGCAACTATTTAATTTGGTAATTTCATATCATGAAATTACTATATTGCAAGGAATCTTGTCTGTCTTGAATGTACATATGCATGAGAAATTTGAAGATTATTGTACTGAGAGCCATGACAGCGGAGTGAATTTAAAAGCTTCTGCAATTGTGAACATGGTGATTTCCAATGTGTGTGTGACATAGCAGAGCAGAGCAGAGCATGACTATTGACTATGACATTGCTTTTGATTATAAATGGGTGCTTCTTTGTTATTGCTCTGCAGAAATCTGTAATAATACATATATTGTGACTGTAATCTAATCACACACACATATTGTATTTAATGGCCTCTTTTTTGTTACTGCCTACTCAATTTATAGAATTTTATATTTTAATTTTATAATTATGGATGATACATGTAATAGGTTGCTTGGGTTTTTCATTGAAATAGCAAGTCAAGAAAAAAAAAAAGACACTTTTGTCATTCTTTAAACCAAGTGATGCTACATCAAGAGTGACAAGTGATACACCTTCATCACCATTGATTGCAAGCAAATCAAATACTAGCAATAATCCTCTTGGACCTCCTCAAAATTCTCAAAGCATTGGAATTGCTAGTGAGTCTCTTGAACGTGATCCAGGATTGCGTATGCCAATATGGAAGCATCTTCATAATGTCCGTGATGAAATCAGACGAGCTTATATAAAATTGGGACCATATCAACCCAAATTGCATAAGGATGAGTATCCGTCGTCTGCTTCCGGAAAACAACGTCGTCGATTTCAATCCTCTTGGTTTGAAGAATTTCCATGGTTAGAGTACTCTTTCTCTAAAGATGCTGCATTTTGTTTTCCATGTTTTCTTTTTGAAAAGAATTCATCTCCACAACATGCATTTACTGGAGACGGGTTTAGGAGTTGGAAAAGAGTTAAAGAAGGGGGGAAATATGCATTTTTGATACATGTTGGAGGCCCTACTTCTGTACACAATAATGCTGTGAGGGCAATTGATGATTTAATGGGTGTTAAACGACATATTGACAAAGTCATAAATGCTCAAACTTCAGAGGAGGTACGTAAGAACAGATTGCGCCTAACAGCAACGATTGAGAGTGTACGTTGGCTAAGCTTGCAAGCTTGTGCATTAAGAGGGCATGACGAATCACTAAACTCCAGTAATAGGGGTAATTTTATTGAGATGCTAAAACTCATGGGAAGATTGAATGTCAATATTGCAGACATTGTTTTGGAGAAAGCTCCAAAAAATGCAACATATACTTCACCAAAAATTCAGAAAGATATTTTGCACATTCTTGCTTCCAAAGTGCGGAGTAAAATTCGTGATGAGGTAGGAGATGCTAAGTTTTGCATTCTAGTTGATGAAGCAAAAGATGCATCAAATAAAGAACAGATGGCTATTGTGCTTCGATTTGTTAATATTCATGGTATGATATGTGAGCGTTTCTTTGACATTGTGAATGTTACAGATACATCAGCGTCAACACTTAAGCAAGAAATATCCGATGTTCTTACAAAATATAATTTGCACATTCAGAATATGCGAGGTCAGGGGTATGATGGTGCTAGTAACATGCGTGGTGCATTTAATGGTTTGCAGGCCTTGTTTCTTAGAGAATGTCCATATGCCTACTATGTGCATTGTTTTGCTCATCGATTGCAACTAGCACTAGTTGGGGCTGCTGAGAAAGAACATACAATTTGGTTTTTCTTTTCAAAGCTAACTACTATTGTCAATCTAGTTAGTGCTTCTTCTAAGCGTCATGCAGAGTTAAAAACTGCTCAAGCCATTGAGATTGCTCGTTCTGTGGCTAGTGGAGAACGTGAGACTGGTAGAGGAATTAATCAGATTGGCAACTTGCAGAGAGCTGGAACTACCAGGTGGAGCTCTCACTTTGATTCTATTTGCAGCTTAATTGATATGTATAGTGCAACAATTAATGTACTTGAAAGCATTATGGATGAAGGTTCTTCCAACTCTATACGTGGGGAAGCTGCAGGTTCTCTAATGGTGATGAAGTCTTTTGATTTCTTATTTATCTTGCACTTAATGCATAGGCTTATGGGAGTTACTGATTTGCTTTGTCGGGCTTTGCAACACAAATCAGTTGATATCTTAAATGCCATGGATCTAGTCTCGACTACAAAATCATTGTTACAATCTTTGAGAGATGATGGCTTTGATATAATTCTTGAGCATGTTAGATCAGTTTGTAGACAATACGACATTGATGTGCCTGATATGAGTACTCATTATAAACAAGCATGTCGTTCTTCTCAGCAAAAAGATCCTATCTCAGTTCAACATCATTACCATAATGATGTATTTAATGCTTCAATTGATTTTCAGTTGGAAGAATTGAACACTAGATTCAATGATGATGCAGTTAAACTTTTAATATTAGGCTCTGCTTTGGATCCAAAAGACAACTTCAAATTGTTTAACATTGATCAAATTTGCAGTGTGGCTGCGAAATTTTACCCGAGTGATTTCACTGGACAAGACATGCACTTATTACGACTTCAGCTTGAACATTATAAGTTTGATGTGCTTCATCATGAAAAGTTTCGGAATTTGTCCATAATTTCTGAATTATGTCAACGACTAGTTGAGACAAACAAGTCACAACACTACAATATGATCGATCGGTTAATTCGTCTCCTGTTAACTCTACCTGTTTCTACAGCGACTACAGAGCGAGCATTTTCAGCTATGAAGCTAGTTAAAACTGTTATTCGTAATAAAATGAAAGAGGATTTTTTGAGAGATTCCATGATTATATACATTGAGAGAGAGCTTGCTGAAGATATTGACTCTGATGTGGTAATTGATGAATTTTATGTTCAAAAGAATCGTCGAGCACAACTTCAATAGTGTGAGTTCGCGTATTTTATAACTTTTCAGTATTATATTATATAATGAAATTTTCAATTGTGAATTATCTAGATGTCTTTATTTCTTGTCTTACTTCTCCACTTTATGGACAATGTGATTTGTCTACTTTGAATAGGTTTTGCATCAGTTTATTGGGAATAAAGAGGGTGGAGGCAAGGAATTGAAGCAAGAGTACTGAGAAGGAAATCATATGCATTTTGTTTAGAAGATCTTTTATAATGGATCTCACATGTTGTTCTTCTTAATTTATAGTTAATTTTGATATGTTTTTAAGTTGATACTTTATACAATTATTGTATACAATGAGTTTAAAGCATTTGTAATCTTGAAATTGGCTGATCAAACATATTAATCTTGTTTTCATGAGTACTGATTGTTATAGATTATAGAGACTTGGTTGTGGAGTTATGAAATGAATATAGAAGTGTGTTTATTTTGTTTTATAGGTTTGAGTTCAATAAAATATAGGGGAGATGCTGTCCAATTTTTTTTTCAGGGCACAACCTCGAACCCTGAGCTTCCATGATCATAAGAGTTAATTCCGTTTCTTCCATGACAGCCTGGGCGAATCTAAAATCCTAGGTCCGCCCCTGCTTGTGAAGATCAGCACTCGTCATCTAAATTGAAGCTTGACTCCTTTTATTTAATCGACTCTTTTCTTCTCCCCAGTTAATTAATGGAAAAAATCACGAAGTTATGTACAAGAAGTAGAGGATGAAAAAAAATAAAAATAGATCTTGGATTGGAAAATATCGACGGAGTCGTGTGGAGGAAAAGATTTAAGCAGCACTCTAAGAATTTAATGAACATAGATCATCTCGAAGATTGAAAGCGTGGATTGTATTAAGAAAGAACCGTGTACTTTGCTCTCTCTAAATTTGCTAGAAAAAACCATAAGTATCATCATAATCATGGTTACACCTCCTCACGTAAGGACCAAGGGTGGCCAAATAATTGCTTCCAACCTTGGGTCACCAATATTAAGGCTATCCGGGAGATTCAGCAAGTAGTCAACGTACAACTGATCAGCTTACTACGTTTAAGTAGAGAAACATGGCGACTTGCATGAAAATTTGAGACTGATGGTCGTTAAAGTGAGTGATACATGAAATCTGTGCAAAGCTCCATGAAGTCTCTGTCCGAGTTGGTGAAGCCATCCATTATTTTGTACATAAAACAGGCAGTCCGAGCGAGGTTGATAACTGCACGACTGCAGAGCTCTGGAACTACTGCTCTTGCCTGATAGAGCTCCCACTCCAGCTCCTCGCAGGCCGACTCGATCAAACCCGCGACGGCTGCCGCCGCTTCCTCCGGCGTGCGATCCGGGTGGTCCCTCATATAGCAGCCGACCGCCGAGGCCACCTTCCCCTCACTGAGCTCCTTTTCAGCGGTGACGAGATCATTGGCAAGCCGAGCTACGACTCCGACGAGGTACATGAATCGTGAATCGAAGCTAATATGGCTGTACATCTCATCCGTGATCTTCTCACCCAGCAAGAACATTGGTGTCCATGAAACCTTGGCTCCGATAGAGCCCTTGGCGACTTCTATGTATTCTTCGTAGCTGGGGACGTGTTGGCTATGGATCCATTCTGCTTCCTTTCTAAAGCAAGTTGCCATTTCCTCCCACTGAAATACACACGCATGCATGCATGCATATATATTATCAATATACAAGAAAGATTATGGTTGCTGTTGAAAGGGAAGTATGGATATGTACATAATTGCGTATGTACACACATACGCAACCACATATATATATATATATATATATATATATATATGGTCGTGCACTCAAAACATGCACGTGTATTCTTATTCATGTGATTTAGGTCTACCGTGAACTTGAAACAATAAAGTCTTTGAATAAAAATAAAATGCAAGATGGTGCACACATGTTCTATGATCTGCCAGAGTGCCTCAAGTTTCTTGTCCAGCTGGCCAACTTGGCATGGATACTTCTGTCAAAAAGAGGCTGCTTTCAAGTGTTTTCATAAAAAAGCTAGATAACCGTGTTCTCAAGCAAATGATCTGTTGTAGCCGTAATGTTAATTTGATAATTTCAATATTGAAAAGAAGTATTACCATGTTTAAATGTTTTGGGTTAATGGCCACTTAATTAGATACAAATTGTTCAATTGATCAGGCAATGCGTACTTACAACACTCCTGAATAAGGGAAGAACATCACGACCTTGAACTCTGTTGGCTTCTGCTGCCATCTCTATCAACAAACCATTTAGACTTCTGAATATTAACTTGTGTTGAGGAAGATCATCAATGAGAGATGAGTCCCACCTGGGGAGGGAGAGAAAGAACAACAGGTTATCCTTTTTAGTTTTTTTTTTTTTTTTTGGGACTGAAAAGAATAAAATGTTTAACCAATTTATAGCCTAGCATTTGCACTCTTCTTCCAATTAAAACAGCTTCCATCTTCAAAATTATTGGGAGGTATCGCTCAATTTGGATCTACATCGTCTTACCTCCTGAAAGCCTCAGTTACGCGATGAAGTTCTTGAAGGTCGTATTCTTTGTCATCAAAGAGATCATCAAGGACAGTGATCAGGGAGTTAATCTTGGTGAAGGCCAAACGATATGATGAAAATTGTGGTTCGTATATAGTTGGCGTGGCTGCGAAGTAGAGTTGCACAAGCCTTTTACGAGCACATTTCACAGCATCAAACCCACAATGAGACCACCATCTGCAAAGCCTAAAACATGTTAAAATAACGAAGCCAAACAGGATCCAAAAGATGATATATAGATTTTATTCTCGGAGAAAAAAAATGTTATATGTCATAGTCACGAGAGTGATTCATTTTTTTTCAAAAGAATTATGCTGTTGTCACTACCTCTGATTTGCTGGAGCCAATATTAATTTAGAAGCTGTTCCCAAATTAGGTGGCGATTGATCCCATGAAATTAACTGGAAACCACCTAATGTAAGGCTTATCACACTAACCTGTCCAATTCCTCCAGCTCCTGTTGATAAAGCTTCTGAGACGCTTGCAAATCCAATTTTGCAAGCTCGAGATATTTTCTTGTGCTCTCATTTCCCGGTGACAATTGTCGTATGATGCTTCTTGACTCCAACCTTGGCAAGAGGCATTTACGAGGCAACTCCAATGCAAAACTTACCTATAAACATCAAATTAAAGTGGATTGGGTCAAGCTACAGGACTTTAATTTAAATGCCAATATTTAGATTAGAAATACAACTTAAGTATTTTAACAGATAAATTCAAGGGACAATCGTGATACCATCTTTCATCAAATATATATATTTTTCGTTGTTAACCATCGGAAGGAGCTTGTTTTTAAATAGCTATGTGTCTCCATGAAATTATTGTGCACTAAATATATAGGTTCGTGACCAGAGTTCTCACCTCTATCCCAAGGCTGTTGGCTTTTAGAAGAGCTGGGTCTCCCTCTGACAAGACTTTGAGGAGATGGGACCGAGCATATTCCTCGGCTTTTTTCATAATTTCTGATTCACCTGGGAAGCCTGTCTGAGAGCACCTATATAGGTTCAGCATGGCTGATATTTTGGTCGATGAATCTACCGAAAAGCATTCAAGAAATCTCTTTCCGCCATCCTCCAAGGCCATCAGAGCGCCTGCAGGCGACCAAGCACATGACACTATTGGTGTTTCTTCTAGGAACCATATGTTCATATAACAGTAAGGTAGTGTTTGATAGAAAAAATATTATTCATGAATAAATGTACGGAATAAAGTTTATTCTCTGGCTATCCCTAGGAATATCCCTTAGCTATTCTATTGATCATATCAAATGCAAAAAGATAAATCCATATATAGGATAACTTTTTTTTACTCTTATTTGAAGGAATAGCAGCTATTCCTGCATTTTCTAAGAAATAAATTGAGGGAATAATCCATGATTAACCATGAATTATCCCTATGGTTAACTTTATTCTCGGTCATCCTTTATAGTTATGGCTTTTGAGAATAAAAAGGACCGAATATTTAGGACCCCTCTTATCTTCTATTTCAAATACTACCTAAGAATGGGCATGGAACAAGCTCTGTTGGACTCAAGTTAAGCCAAGGATATAAAAAAAGAGTCCAAGGCATTAGATTGGACTTAAATTCGGATCAAATAAGATCAATCCAAATTTAATTCAATGAAAATCTCTCAAAACCTGGATCCTATCCAAACTTGATCCATTGGAAACAATATATTATAAACACGCACGTGTGGGCATATATAGTCCAAGTCTAACCCAAAAATTAAACTAGCTATATATATATATATATATATAGTCCAAAAATTAAACTAGCTAAAAAAAAAATAGAACCTGGTTTGATCCTATAGGCTAAAAGATTTGGCTCAGATTCTAAAATTTTTGAGCCAAGCTTCAGTTGACCCATAAACTGTCCAGTCTATGTCAACCCCTAATAACATTAGAACTTATATAGTTGATTATAAATATTTTTATATAGTTATTTGTAATTAATTTTAATTTCTATAAATGCATTTGACAAAATAGGTTGGCAACCTCAGTCAACCGCATGAGATAACACTCTTACAAGTGACACTCTTTTTATTTTTTTATTATAGCCAACTACCGACCTTTTCTTATATATATAATAATATTATATACTATAATATTCATTTATAGCTTATAATAATATTAGATATTTTAATAATAATTTACTTTTTTGTTAACTAATTAATAGATAGCCAACTATTGACCTTTCCTTATTATATATAATAATATTATACACTATAAAAGTTATTTATATCTTATAATAATATTAAATATTTTAATAATAATTTATGAATATCTACTAAGGCTATGCATAATAATTATGTAATTGAATCAAATTTACTTTAATTTTATAAACTATTATCATGTGGTTGTATATTATATAATATATAACAAAATATCTTATTGTAGTAATATATAATAATGTAATATAGGATTAAAATATTAAAATAAAATAAAAAGTATATGAGTACCTGCAGAGACCGGGTAACCATGAAGCCTTAGCAAGCGAAACGCCAAAACTGTTGCTTCTGCATCATATAACCCATGCTTTTGGTCCCAATGCCTGAAATCATTACAGTAGAAAAGCAAATTATAATTAAATAAGAGGCATGACATCTTAGAGTTCAATAAGCATTCTTAATCTCGTACCCATGCTAAAGGTCTCATTTGATAAATAAAGAAGTCATCTTCATGAATGCAATTTTTAATAATTAATTATCTAAAAAATAAATTTTTAGAAAGATTTTTTTTTCTATGATTGATTGATCGTAGAAAAAAGTCTCAAAACTGATTTTTCTCAAACTAATTACGTTTGATTAATTATACTGTTTTCTGAACAGTGGATAAATATTTTTAAATTTATCCTTTGGTTATGACATTGATAAAAATTATCAAAGATCAAAATGAAAAAGTTTTTTTTAAAAAAAAACTGCATAGCTACATGCAGAGCTTTCTCAATATTTGCTATGATTTTGAGAATTAATAATAGATTTAGAAATTTATTTTTCATCGACTAGAGTTAAAATTTCCAACCAAACGCAAGGTATTGGTATCTCATGGTCATAGACTTTTCCACTAAGTACATGTGGCTAGCCTTCCTCGAAAAAATATATATGGTCATGATAATCTGGCCATTTTTTTCTTGGAAAGGACGGAATGGGAATTGTACTGCTTACTTATGGTCTTTTTTTCACCATTGAGCTTTGTCGGCCAGAAAAAGAAAAAACCCACTAATGAAGGGTCTGGCTGATACGACTAAGGAGACCAAGGTAGAGTAGGTCTGGTCTCAGGGCACGCCAAGAACTTTTATTTGAACGAAGAACTTACGTGTTGACTGCGCGTAGGATATTCTGGATATGGTGTTCAAAATGTCTTTGGATCCCAAGCCGTTCTATCAAATCCAACAATTTCAGCGCCTCCAAAAGGGCGTCAGCTCCCTTAAGACAAGCCCCAATGGACGTGAGCTCCACCTCTACTTCACCAATCAAATCCTCCTTTCGCTCCTCTGGAAGCACGAAGCTTTCCTGCAAGAAGGTAGTTCTCGTGTTATACGTTCAACTAGCATTGACCCACCCAAAGAAAAAAAAGAAAAAAAAAAAAAAAGAAACATCAATATATTGTATAAGAGCAGGCAGGCGATCCTTTTAACATCAATATCTAGTTCTTCACGCAACTGTACAACGGCAAGGCAAAACGAAATAAAAACTAGCAAATAAACAAAGGAAAGGCCTATCATCTGACATTCCCATTCATTTAGCAATAGCGGAAGAGGTAAAAAACAAAGACTTTTCTTTAAAAAACAGACAATATGCCCTCCTCCACAGATGACAGAGTTTTGATGAAAACAAAATTTTTTGGAAGGTGTTAAAGCATTTGGACCCTTTTTAATTAGGAAAAGCTTTAACTTAAAAATGAAAATAAATTTAAAAGTTCTGATTCAGAATTCTAATATTGCATTATCAATAATAATCCTCTTATAAGGACCAATAAATTAGAACAACACTCACTAAAAGACTCAAAGAGTAATCCTACCAAACATTTTGCAGGCAGAAGGAAATAAAAATAAAATACTATTTTTTATTCATCCAAAGGTTAACCATTCATTTACTGCCATATCTTCCGTAAGTACAAAACTATCCAAACACAGCTTAGTACAAAGCCGGATGGAAAATTTCCGCACTAATTTCGGGTATAAGTAATCCTTCGGAATCACTAAACGGCGGGGTACTCACCTGTGATTCCAAAAGGGCAGAAAACGAGAGCGGTGTGCGCTTCGTAAGGTGAAGTAGATGAGGCGAACGAGGGAGTGACTGGCATCGGTGGCGGCCCGGAAGTGCAAGAGAAACAGACGACACCGATTGGAAGCAGGTGAAATAGAGACGATGTGATGGAATGAAAGGCTGGGCCAATAAGCCGAAGGGAGCCATACCATTCAAAACTCTTTATCGGTTTCTTTGGTGACTTCACTTGAGAAGCCTTCGACTATAAGGAGCCCGGTTCATGGCTTAAAATAGGATTTCAAACTTCTCACCCACTTGCAAGGCCGCTTGGGTAGTTGCGTCAAACAAAATGATGATCGTAATTTTAAAAAAAAAATGAAAGCGTTTTTTTCATCAAGAAAGAAGAGATATATGTTATTTATGGACTGAGATCACGAAATAATATATAACTTGTAAGCAAGCAAATATATTTGGCAAATATGCAAGCACTCTCTCTTTCCGCCAACTCGCAACCTTACTGACCTCACATGGACAAAACATCAATCCTTGGAAATAACTCTTGATTGAAATTTTAAACTTGAAGGTCTCAATTCTTAATCATGAGGTCTTAAACATCATACTTGATGGAGCCAGTTGACCCCATGGGGAATAAAAAAATTTTTGGACGACCCCAAAGGCCGATGGCTTCAAGACCGATGGCCCCAAATGCCGACACCTCCAAGACCGACGGTCCTAAAGACTGACGGCCCCAAAGGCCGACGGCTCTAAGACCGACAGCCCCAAAGGCCAACGGCTCCATGACCGATGGCTCCATGACCGACGGCCCCAAAGGCCGACACCTCCAAGACCGATGGCCTCAAAGACAGACGACCCCAAAGGCCGACGGCACCAAGGCCGACACCTCAAAGACCGACGGCCCCAAAGGCCGACGGCTCCAAGACCGACGGCCCCAAAGGCCGATGGCTCAAAGACCGATGGCCCCAAAGATCGACAGCCCCAAAGGCTGACGGCTCCAAGACCGACGGCCCCAAAGGCCGACGGCTCCATGACCGATGGCTTCAAGACCGACGGCCCTAAAGGCCGACACCTCCAAGACCGACGGCCCCAAAGACCGACGGACCCAAAGACCGACGCCCCAAAGGCCGACGGCTCCAAGGCTGATACCTCGAAGACCGACAGCCCCAAAGGCCGACGGCTCCAAGACCGACGGCCCCAAAGGCCGACGGCTCCATGACCGACGGCTCCAAGACCGACAGCCCCAAAGACTGACAGCCCCAAAGGCCGACGGCTCCAAGACCGACAGCCCCAAAGACCGACGGCTCCAAGGCCGACACCTCGAAGACCGACGGCCCCAAAGGCCGACGGCTCCAAGACCGACGGCCCCAAAGGTCGATACCTCCAAGATCGACGGCCCCAAAGGCTGACGGCTCCATGACCGACGGCTCCAAGACCGACGGCCCCAAGACCGATGGCCCCAAAGGCCGATGGCTCCATGACCGACGGCTCCAAGACCGATGGCCCCAAAGGCCAACACCTCCAAGACCGATGGCCCCAAAGATCGATGGCCCCAAAGGCCGACAGCTCCAAGGCCGACACCTCAAAGATCGACGGCCCCAAAGGCCGACGGCTCCTAGACCGACGGCTCCAAAGGCCAACGGCTCCATGACCGACGGCTCCAAGACCAACGGCCCCAAAGGCCGACGGCTCCAAGATCGACGGCCCCCTACGTCTCCAAGCTAGGCGGCCCCGGCACTTCCCAGGCGGCCCCGATACCTTCCTGGCCGGCCCCCTACGTCTCCAAGCTAGGCAGCCCCGGTACCTTCCTGGCCGCCCCCTATGTCTCCAAGCTAGGCAGCCCCGGCACCTCCCAGCCGGCCCCAGCACTTCCTAGGCGGCCCCAGCACCTTCCTGGCAGCCCCAGCGGTTCAAGAAACCGCCTCTCTGACGCGCGCCGCCCAACAGCGCCAGATCCGACAACTCAACAGCCCCGCCAGCTGATGGGACAGGACCTACCTACCCAACAACTGATGGGACGTAACCCACCAACCAGCCCAGATTCACACAAGGGCTCAGCAGACAATCTGACTTTACACAATCCCACGTGATCATGCCAGGGTCAACCCCTATAAAAAGGTGAATCCACCCAGTAAACAGGTATGCGCGATAACCCCCAAAATCATCATCTCAGCATCCAGGAAGGAATCCCTCCTCCCTGAGACCCCTCTTTCTACACTAAAAAGGGCTCACTCGAGCCCCTCTTCAGCTGTGACCTCAGTCACTAACTTGGCCGTCGGAGGGTCCCACCGGAGACCCCCTCCGGTCCTGGGACTTTTCTGCAGGTAACCTGGTGAAGAAGAGCCGGGAGAAAGCACTCCGTTCCCGACGTCCAGGAGAGGTGATTGAGCGTCATCAGATTGGCGCGCCAGGTAGGGGGGATAAGAAAAAGTAGCGAACGTTCTCCCTGAGCTACATCTTTCGTCCCCTCTCTTCTTCCAGGAGCCATAGCGGTGATGCGAGCACAGCGGAGCAGCTGGCAACCCTCTCCCAGCAAGTCCAGAATCTCACTGCCATGGTCCACGGGCTCCAGCAACCGTCCGTGGCCACCCAGCATCAGACTGCTCCCCTCGCTAGTCAGCAGTCGGCGAGGGGAGGTTCTCCTTGGCGGGAGATCGGCCGATGTCAGGTTTCCCCTAGGAAGCCTCGACGCGAGCCCTCCAAGCGGCCGCGGTCCCCCGACCACGGCCCCGGCAAGTTCCCTCCGAGCCTCATCATCAGGAGGAGCCCAGGCGGAAGTCTAGACTCCCATCTCCATCTTCTTCTTTCTCCTCTTCTTCTTCCTCCTCCGAGCCATCTCGGAGGGCCTCGACAATCAGTCGCCAAGCGGAGGAACGCCTGGAGGAGTACAACCGGCAGCTAGATGAGCTCGCCATGAAAATAAATCAACAGCCGGAGGAAGAGTTCGACCATCGTCCTCCGCTCTCCCGCCGCATCACGGAGGAGCCGGTTCCACCTCGGTTTCGTCTTCCCCAGCTGGCCATCCTCAATCGGCAAGGTCAAGCTTTGAAAGTAGCAATTCATAAACTACAGAAGCAACGCTCGGGGGCCACTCAGCAGCACCCCGAGCCTCTCACGTCGCCCATGATAGCTGCACCAGTGCGCTAGTGATCCGCTCGCTACAAGAGCTAAGTACACTGCACTTAAGATAGTTTTCTTTCATTAATACTTAAAAATGTCATGCAGGGAAGACCTACCTAGCATCAATATCCAAGGCCAACCTCGCTTTGGTGTCAAAAAGCCCTGGGCCAGCCAGGCACAAAGACCGACTCCGCGTCGGCACCAAAGACCGACTCTGTGTCGGCAACAAAGACCGACTCCGCGTCGGCAACAAAGATCGACTCCGCGTTGGCACCAAAGACCGACTCCACGTCGGCAACAAAGACCGACTCCGCATCGGCAACAAAGACCGACTCCGCGTCGGCACCAAAGACCCGCGAAGGCAAACATCTTCGAAAAGCTAAGTATACTACACTGAGAAAAAAGTTTTTTTTCATTAGTATCAGAATGCATTACAGGAAAACCACCAAAGACCGACTCTGCGTCGGCACCAAAGACCGACTCCGCGTCGGCAACAAAGACGGCCCCCGCGTCGGCACCTCGAGACCGGCTTTGAGTGGCGGGCATGAGGTAATCAAGTTGCCTCCAAAAAAATTTCTTGAAGTTCTACACTCCTTTCGCTTAGCTGATGCAAGGCATGCAAGCTCAAGGAGTGTGGGGGGCATTTGTTGGAGCCAGTTGACCCCATGAAAAATAAAAAAAAATTTGGACGGCCCCAAAGGCCGATGGCTCCAAGACCGACGGCCCCAAAGGCCGACGGCTACAAGACCGACGGCCCCAAAGGCCGACACCTCCAAGACCGATGGCCCCAAAGGCCGACGGCTCTAAGACCGACGGCCCCAAAGGCCGACGGCTCCAAGACCGACGACCCCAAAGGCCGATGGCTCCATGACCGATGGCTCCATGACCGAAGGCTCCAAGACCGACGGCCCCAAAGGCCGACACCTCCAAGACCGATGGCCCCAAAGACCGACGGCCCCAAAGGCCGACGGCTCCAAGGCCGACACCTCGAAGACCGATGGCCCCAAAGGCCGATGGCTCCAAGACCGACGGCCCCAAAGGCCGACACCTCCAAGACCGACAGACCCAAAGGCCGACGGCTCCAAGACCGACGGCCCCAAAGACCGATGGCCCCAAAGGCCGACAGCTCCAAGATCGACGGCCCCAAAGACCGATGGCCCCAAAGGCCGACGGCTCCAAGACCGATGGCCCCAAAGGCCGACAGATCCATGACCGACGGCTCAATGACCGACGGCCCCAAAGGCCGACACCTCCAAGACAAACGGCCCCAAAGACCGACGGCCCCAAAGGCCGACAGCTCCAAGACCGACACCTCAAAGACCGACGGCTCCAAGGCTGACGGCTCCAAGACCGACGGCCCCAAAGGCCGATGGCTCCAAGACCGACGGCCCCAAAGGCCGACGGCTCCATGACCGACGGCTCCATGACCGATGGCCCCAAAGGCTGACACCTCCAAGACCGACGACCCCAAAGACTGACGGCCCCAAAGGCCGATGGCTCCAAGACCGACGGCCCCAAAGGCCGACGGCTCCTTGACCGACGGCTCCAAGACCGACGGCCCCAAAGGCCGACACCTCCAAGACCGACGGCCCCAAAGGCCGACGGCTCCAATACCGGCGGCCCCCTACGTCTCCAAGCTAGGCAGCCCCGGTACTTCCCAGGCGGCCCTGGCACCTTCCTGGCCGGCCCCCTATGTCTCCAAGCTAGGCGGCCCCGGCACCTCCCAGCCGGCCACGGCACTTCCTAGGCGGCCCCAGCACCTTCCTGGCAGCCCCAGCGGTTCAAGAAACTGCCTCTCTGATGCGCGCCACCCGACAGCGCTAGATCCGACAACTCAACAGCCCCACCAGCTGATGGGACAGGACCTACCTACCCAACAACTGATGGGACGTAACCCACCAACCAGCCCAGATTCACGCAAGGGCTCAGCAGACAATCTGACTTCACACAATCCCACGTGATCATGCCAAGGTCAACCGCTATAAAAAGGTGAATTCACCCAGTAAACAGGTATGCACGATAACCCTCAAAATTGCCATCTCAGCATCCAGGAAGGAATCCCTCCTCCCTGAGACCCCTCTTTCTACACTAAAAAGGGCTCACTCAAGCCCCTCTTCAGCTGTGACCTCAGTCACTAACTTGGCCATCAGAGGTTCCCACCGGAGACCCCCTCCGGTCCTGAGACTTTCTGCAGGTAACCTGGTGAAGAAGAGCTGGAAGAAAGCACTCCGTTCCCGATGTCCAGGAAAGGTGATTTAGCGTCATCAATACTATTTTACCATTAATAAATTTAGGAGAACTTAGCTTCGTCTAGTTTTCAGTTGAATATATATATTGAAAGAGCTGAACACATGGGAGGTTACAAGTGAAAAGTTGGGAAAAAAAACAACTATTCATTTGCTATAAATGGACCAAACGAGCTCAAATATTAGGCACAATATACATACGAAAAAGATTTTGAACATTCGCATTCAGTGCAGCAAGTTCTACGTGGGTTGCACTATTCCTTTTTATTGATCCAGATGCGTATGACACCCATTAAAATGTTAAGACACCTTTATAACATCTCGAGAAAAAAATTTACGACATCCCAGTTTTAAACTTACAACATCCCAGTTTTAAACTTACGATATCCGTTCAAAAAATAAAAAAAATTACGACACCCTAGTTGTAAACTTACAACACCGTAGCTATAAAATTATGACACCCATTCAGAAATATGTCTGTACACAAATTCCAAAAAAAAGCTGAACGGGTATTAATGCATATCATGTCAAAATTTAAGATGGCACCCCATTTTTAAACTTACGACACCCTATTTTTTAACTTATGATACCCGTTCAGAAAGCCCAAAAAAAATTTACAACATCTCAGTTTTAAACTTACAACATCCTAGTTTTAAACTTACGACACCTGTTCAAAAATTGTGTCGGTACATAAATTCCAAAAAAAAGCTAGATGGGTATTAATGGACGTCATACAGCTTTTTTTTGGAATTTATATAAAGACATCTTTTCTGAACGGGTGTCTTAAGTTTAAAACTAGGGTGTCGTAAGTTTAAAACTAGGATATCGTAATTTTTTTGCTTTCTGAATGTGTGTCTTAATTTTATAACTACGGTGTTGTAAGTTTAAAATTGAGGTGTCGTAATTTTTTTTTTTTTAATTTCTGAATGAGTGTCTTAACTTTATAACTATGGTGTCGTAAGTTTAAAACTGGAGTATCATAATTTTTTCCTTCGGAATGTCGTGAAGGTTTCTTAACATTTTTTTAAATGTATCGATCAATAAGAAAGAACGGTGCAATCCACATAGGACTTGCTGCACTGAAGACGATGTATAAAAACTTTTTCTATACATACTAGCAGGTACATACAATGTTCGTATATAAGTCCAGCTAGATCTATGTATGAAGGCTTTTTTCTTTTGTTTTTTGTTTTGGACCAAAACATAACGTAATCTAAAAGGGCCAACTCTAGGCCTTCATCAGGTCCAATTTTTTTCCTCCCCACTATGAAAGGTCTTCTATTTTTCCCTCAGGAGTCAGGACTCTAATTAAGTCAACACTAAATATAAAAAAAAAACTTATGAATATATATATATATATATATATATATATATATATATATATATATATATATATATATATAATTTTAGGCCTTCTATAATTACCCCATAATCGGGTCAATTGCACAAGAGATGGAGTCAAGATGTAACGCCGTGGCCACCAACTTGGACCCCTTCTACACGGCTCAGCTTTTTGCCAAGCCCACGCCAAAGAAATATTCCTTTCCGCAGCACCCAAAACCAAAAGATGGTGGACAAACTTTTCTTATTGCGCTCTCTAAACTTGCTGACCAGAACTAGGGGCTCCAACTCCAACGCAGGAAATTCGGTAGAGCTTGCCGGCTGGCCCCCAGCCCCGGGCACGGCTTTGCCTTTTCGTCAGCACCACACCATACTCTTTTCTGCAAGCAAGCAAAGTGGAGTTGGCAGCCTTCAACATTACAAATCATGTCCCGATGCCGTAGCTCATCAAATAAGCCTTACTTTCAGCAGCTGCCTCATCACCTTCGTTCAACCATAGTTTCAATGAGACCTACGAAAGCACGTCTCTACTGATTTTGTTAAATTTAAGACAAACTTTAACAGTATATTAATTTCAACATAATATAATTCTTAAAAAAATAATAATTTACTTTTGTATTAATTATTTATTGGATGGAACTTATATAGTGTTAATATATTTAAATAATAATTTTTACTTAGCTAATTTTAAGTTTTGATCAGGTGTTGGATCATTACCTATTATTCTTCGCCAACAAGCTTGCAAGCACTATAATAGACATAACAAAATGCGCTGATGGGAACAAGTGATAACACCTAATTAGATTACTTAGCATATTGCAAGTCTAAAGTTGAGGAAATAATCTTTTCCTAACTATTTGATGTTTATCTTAATTTTTTGATACAATGATACATATCTTTATCAATAAATGGAACAAACATTATTTATCACATCAACAAAGTTAGTGAACCCGATTCCAACACAATAGATGGGGATCGAAGATAAAGCTCGGCAGCTAGTTCAACCCCTCCACCACGGCTTTGCCTTCATGACCACGTTAAAGTATTATTCCATTCCAGCAAATAAAAGACAGCGAGCAGTCTTGATAACTGCCCTTTTGTCATATTGATCAAAGCTAGGGGGTCAAATTCCAACACAAAAGATGGGGATGCTCCTCATAAGCCATATTCTTCCACAAGTCGCCAGCGCCGGCACTGCCGTTTGTATTCATTTTAATCTCTAACTCCCCTCACTTGTTGACTATAGAGCAGCATTTCCCCTCCATCCATTTCAAGTCAATTGTAGAGAATAATTACAACGAAGAACCATTCCACTAAAGGGGCATTTCGTAGGAGGTAATCTATGTTACTGATAATTTAAAAGGGTCCTACTGGATAACCATATTTAGTACGTATTTTAAATGGCAATCTATCTTGCAGTGGTAATTTGGATTACCACTTGAGTAGTAATCCACATTACCTCAGGGGGAGGTGGCTCCACATTACCGGCTATGTTGTAATCTAATAAGTTTTTTTGACAAATTACCCTGCCTCTTTGTAAAAAATAAAAGTCCTTTCCTCAAACAAAATTAATTAAAAAATTAAAAAAAAATTAAAAAAAAAAATTAAAAATTAAATAATATTAAATTAATATATTAAATTAATTTTTAACATTATTTTAAATTTTTTTAAATATTAAATTAAATTAATTAAAAATTAATTAATTTTTTATTTTTAAATTAAATTAAATTTTTATTTTTGTAAATTAATTTTTAAAATATTAAATGAAATTAATTAAATAATTAATTTTTTTAATTTTTAAGTAATTTAATTTTTAATTTTTAAAAAATTTTTTATTTTTTTAATTTTAAAATTAATTTTTAAAATTAATTTTTTAAATATTAAATTAATTAAAATTTTAGTTTTAAATATAATTTTTAATTTTTTTTTTTTTAAATTAATTTTTTAAAAGTATTTTTTAATTTTATTTTAAAATTAAATTAAATTAATTAAATTTTTTATTTATCAATTAATTTAATTTTTGTAAAAATTTAATTTTTTAGTTAATTTAATAATAAAATTAAAATTAAAAAAAATAATATATCAATTAGTCTATTAATCTTAATTAATTTATATAATAAATATTTAAAAATAAATTATTTTTAAAATTTAATAAATAAATTATGATAATTGAAAGTTTAAGAATCAAAAAAAAATTGAATATATGTTTAAAGATTAAAAATATATTTTGATCTTAAAAATAATTAAATCTAGTATATTATACTTATATATAAATACTTTGATTTAGGGATATTTTGAGGTATTTTAAATTTTTTTTAATAGATTTGATTTAATATATGAATTTAATTTAGGGATATTTTGGGAATTTAATGTTATCATACCAAACACAGTAATCAATATTACTGTAATATTACCTGTGCTACCAAATATAGTAATCAACATTACTAGTAATCCATCCAGTAGTAATCTATCTTATAGATAATCTATATTACCATTTAGGATTGCTGGCAATGCACCAAACGCAACCTAAGGGCTAGAGCTTCCATGTGGAAAAGAAAATTTTGAACTTTTGTCATGTTTTATGACTTTTAATGGACCGTATGTTTTGAAATTACCTGGTCTACGCGTGCTCCTTGAAGTATGAACGTAAACAGACGAATTCATTTTTTTATGATCCCCACAGAGGCAACGACTAGAGAATTAGGTTTGAAAGAGTGTAGACTTTTATGCCTTAGATGTGCTCGTTGATGGAAGGAGTACAGGTGTACGGCTATCATATCTCATACTTGTCCATGGTGAGAGAGTTTACATCGTGTCTCTCAAGCTCTTCAATGGCGTATGTTGAGATAATGCAGAATTTAATCTTTCTACGTTCTTCTATTTTTTAGTTGGATAACGCGCGCAGAATCCCACGTTCTTCTACTTTATAGTTGTTAAAAGATTAAGTCATCTACGTGTCTTATGTTTTACTTTTCAGTTTATCTGTATGCGGATTTTACTTTTTAGTTTATCTGTATATGGGCTAGTTAGTTTCGTAAGTTTAGATAGTGGGTAACATATCTCTAATTTTTGTTGCACGTTGTTTTTTTTTTCATTTCTATTTAAAGCTTTGTAAATAACATCATTCTGGATATATACCGAGTGCTAGTTTATCCTTTTATTTTTGCCTTCTCCCAAAATTATCCTTAACAATTTTTATTTTCCTACTCAATTTTCTAACCATCGTTGAAGAAGCCCTTACTTTCAAAATCTTTAGTCCACTTTTTTTATCAAGTGGTATCAGAGCCAATGGCATTCAACAGTAGTACCATCAACCCATTGATCCCAATATTCAAAGGAGAAGGCTACGATTTCTGGAGCAAGAAGATGAAGACTTTTTTTATCTCATAAGGTTTATGGGAATTGATGGAGAAAGGCCTATCAGAGAAAGGAGCATTAAGGCCAGAGAACATAAAAAAGATGCCAAAGCTCTCTTCTTCATTTAACAGACCATTAGTGATGCAATTTTTTCTCGAATTTCAGTAGCTACAACCTCCAAAAATGCTTGGGATTTGTTGCAAGAAGCATATCAAGGTAATGTTAAGGTATTAACAGTTAAACTCCAAACTCTTCGTCAGAAATTTGAGACATTGAGCAAGAAAGATGATGATTCTTTAGATCAGTTTTTTTCAAAGGTTTTAGAAATTGTTAATCAAATGAGAATTTATGGTAAAGATTTATTTGATCAAAGAGTTGTTGAAAAAATATTACGAAGTTTATCAGTTAAATATGATCATATTGTAGCCACTATAGAAGAATCTAAGGATCTAATCAAACTTTTAGTTAGTGTATTACTTGGCTCTCTTCAGTCACATGATGACAAATTGAAAAGGTCCAATAAAGGTACAGTAGAAAAAGCCTTTCATTCTAAGGTGAACATTCCAAAGGAAAGATTAATTGACATTGTACACCAAGAGATAGAGGAAATTTTTTTCGAGGCAAAAGAGGTGGAGGATGTCTTGATAAAGTTTATCAAAAATACAATGAAGGTAACGGTCAAGATAAAAATTTTAAACCTTTTTAGTGTATTTATTACAAGAGATATGGTTATATTGAAAGGTTTTATCAGATAAAGGAAAGTAATGAAAAAGATGAAATATCTAAGCCTCTTCTTTGTCATTTTTTTAAAAAGTATGGTTACATTGAGCGTTTTTGTAGATTGAAAGAAAACCATGCAAAATTTGCAGAAGAACATAAAAAGGGGTCAAATAAAAAAATATTTATTTTATTGAGCGTTTTTGTAAAAAGTATGGTTACATTGAGCGTTTTTGTAGATTGAAAGAAAACCATGCAAAATTTGCAGAAGAACATAAAAAGGGGTCAAATAAAAAAATATTTATTTCATTCTTTACTATAAAAAAAATGTTCTAAAGAAGTTTGGTACATTGATAGTGGATGTAGCAATCATTTGACAGGTCGTGCAGAGATCTTTTCTAATTTGGATAAATATATTACTACAAAGGTAAAAGGGTGGTGATGAATGTTCGAGAAGCTCATAGAAAAGGTATTATGAAACTTGATTTCTATAGCTTGAAATTAATTGAAAATGTTTTATATATTCCTGACTTGAAGTCTAATTTGTTGAGTGTTGAGCAATTTTTGATTGAAGATTATTCACTTGTTTTTGAAGATTTAAGATGTAGTGTTTACGATAACACTAAGAGTTCACTTATTATTGAAATACCTATGATTGAAAATAAACTTCTCTCTAAGTCTTGATTATGCCTTTAATGTCTTATTAGCAAATGATAATGTGTTATGGCATCATAGATATGGACAATTGGGTTATCACAATTTGAAGCTTTTGTCAAAAAGGAATAAGGTGGATGTGTTGTCTAGAATTATGAAGAATGACCATATATGTGAGAGTTGAGTATTTGAAAAGCATCACAAGGATGTTTTTTCAAAAGAAAAGGTTTGGCGGGCCTCAAAACCACTTGAATTGGTGCATGCAGATTTATGTGGACCAATACAATCTCCATCCTTGGACATTAACAAGTATTTTATTATTTTTATTGATGATTTTAGCAGAATCACATGGGTATATTTTGTTAAAGAAAAGTCAGATAGCTTTTCTGTATTCAAAAGAGTTAAATTCTTTGTTGAAAATAATAGTGGCCATGCATTAAAGGTATTGCGAACCGATAGAGGTGGAGAACTTCTCTCAAAAGAATTCATTTTTTGTGTGAAGATAATGGCATTCATAACCAATTGACTGCAAGCTTCACACCAAAATAAAATGGAGTAGCAGAATGAAAGAATAGGAGTCTTGTTGAGATGGCAAAAAAGCATGATTAAAGCAAAAGAGATTTCTAACAATTTCTAGGCCGAAGCAGTTCATACAGCTGCTTATATACTCAATCGTAGCCCCACTTCACTTTAAGGCATAACATCATTTGAATCTTGGCATAGATGAAAACCAAAGGTAACTCATTTCAGAGTATTTGAGTGTCTTGCTTATGTTCACATTCCATGTTAGAAAAGGAAAAAATTAGATGATAATAACATGAAATGCATCTTTATTGGTTATAGCATTGAAAGCAAGGCTTATAGTTTTTATAACCCTATAACTCAAAGGCTTGTTGTTAGCCGGGATGTAATATTTGATGAGAAAAAGCATGGAATTGGAATGAATTACAGAATATAACAATAGGTGGAGTTCAAGCTGAAGAGACATCAATGACCCTTGATGATGAAAGTGAAGATTTAATTGATCCAAATCAATCTTCACCAAGGACTATACCTGTGCGGTCTACACTTGTGAGTTCTCCTCATTCATCATTTTCTAAATCTCCTCCAAGAAAGATAAAATCCTTGATTGATATGTATGAAAGATGTCAGTTTACTTCTGTTGATGAACCAAGCTATTTTGAAGAAGCTATAAAGCATAAAGAATAGTATAAAGCTATGGATGATAAAATTTTAGCATTAATAAAAAATGGTACTTGGGAGCTCATCGATCTATCACCTAACCATGAAGCTATTGGTTTGAAATGGATATACAAAATCAAACAAAGTAGATGGATCGATCCAAAAATTTAAAGCACGAATTGTTGCAAAGGGCTATATGCAGCGAGAAGGTATTGATTTTACAGAAACTTATGCTCCGATAGCTAGATTTGATACAATTAGAATAATTTTATCTATAGCTGCTCATTATCAATGAAATGTTTTTCAACTTGATGTCAAATTAGCCATTTTGAATGATTTTTTAGATGAAGAAGTATATGTGCAGCAACCACAAGACTATGAAGTTGTTAATGAAGAAAAGAAGGTGTATCGATTACGAAAGGCACTTTATGGACTTAAGCTGGCACCTAGAGCATGGTATGAAATGATTGATCAGCACTTTGTATAGAATGGCTTTTAAATGATCAAAAGCGAGCCCACCTTATATGTCAAGTCAAAAGGTACAAATATTCTTATGGTTTGTTTATATATGTTGATGACTTGATATATATAGGCAGTAGTGATGAACTGATTGTATAATTTAAAAATAGTACGATTAGAAACTTTAAGAAGTCAGATCTTGGCTTGATGAATTACTTTCTTGGTTTGGAAGTGAAACAATTTGGTGATGAAATTTTTGTCTCCCAAGAGAAGTATGTAAAAGATCTTCAGATATTTGCAATGTCTCATTACAAGCCAATGAAAACTCCAATGAACACTGATAAGAAATTTAGTGAAAATGATGAAAAAGAACAGATTGATGCACATATGCATAAGAGTCTAATTGAAAGTTTGCTATATCTCACAAATACTTGTCTAGACATTATGTATGCAACAAGTTTGCTATCAAGGTTCATACAAAGTCCAAGCAAAATCCATCTTGTGGTAGTGAAAAGAGTGTTGAGATACTTAAAAGGAACTATTACCTATGGAATTTCATACACTAATACTAACAAATTAACTTTGTGTGGTTTTTCTGATAGTGATTGGGCAGGTTCAGTTGATGATCGAAGAAGCACTTCTAGTAATATCTTCACCCTTGGATCTGGAGCAATATCTTGGAGTTCAAGGAAACAAAGTACTATAGCATTATCATCATTTGAAGTTGAGTACGTAGTCGTTACTACTATAGCTTGTCACGCTATCTAGTTGTGAAGGGTATTGAAAGATTTAAAACTATCACAAAAGTGCCCAACTACTATCTACTATGACAATCAATCAACAATTGCAATGACAAAAAATCCGGTGTTTTATCAGCGGACAAAGCACATTGAACTTCACCAATATCATTTTGTTCATGAACTAGTGACTAATGGAAGTATTGAATTGGAATTTTGCAACACCAAAGAACAATTAGCTGATATTTTCTCAAAAGCATTGCCATTGGAAAGCTTTTTATATTTAAGAAAAAAATTGGGAGTATCTGCATTAAGGGGGAGTGTTGAGATAATGCAGAATTTAGGTGTCCCACGTTCTCCTATTTTGTAGTTGGATAACACAAAGTCCCACGTTCTCCTACTTTGTGGTTGTTGAAAGACCAAGTCACCTACATGTCCTATGTTTTACTTTTCAGTTTATCTATATGTGGATTTTATCTATACATGGGTTTTACTTTTTAGTTTATCTGTACATGAGCAAGTTAGTTTCGCAAGTTATTAGATAGTGGGTAACGTGTCTCTAATTTCTTGCTGCATATTGTTTCTTTTCATCTCTATTTAAAGCTTTGTAAATGACATCATTCTAGATATAAACAGAGTGCAAGTTTATCCTTTTATTTTCACCTTCTTTCAAAATTATTCTTAACAATTTTTATTTTCATCTCAACTTTCTAACCATAGTTGAAGAAGCCTCTACTTTCAAAATCTTTAGTTCAGTGGTTTTCATCATGCCGTAGCGAATGTAAAACACTGGGTGCAAATCCATGGGATTCATGACTTTTACACTCCGTTTGGAAACAAATTAAGATTCCATAGTTTTTATGGTGTTCATGAGCAAATCTATCGTTTACTACGTTAGAAAATATAATAAATCAAAGATGCAAAATTACAGCTACTAAATCATGGAATTACTTACTCTTATTACAAATCCAACCAATTTTGATTGGACTTGCACACACTACAAAAAAAATAATTTATTATGATGAATTAATTCATCGCAATAGGTACAAAAGTCATCGTAATAAATTATTACAATGATAAAAAATTCGTCGTAATACATTACAAAATCATCGTAGTAATATGTTGTCGTAATAACCTATTACGACGCGTTATTTTCATTGTAATAGCTTCCTATTACGGTGATAACATATCGTCGTTATATATTTTTTAAAAAATTTAATTTAATTAAAATCTTATTACGGCGACTTAGTTTCGCCGTAATATCAATCTATTACAGTGAAAATAAGTCACCGTAATAGGTTTTATTTAAATTTTAAAATTTAATTAAAATCTTATTACGGTGACTTAGTTTCGCCGTAATAGGTTTCGCCGTAATATCAACCTATTACGATGACTTATTTTCACCGTAATAGATTGATATTACGGCGAAACTAAGTCGCCGTAATAAGATTTTAATTAAATTTTAAAAATATTAAAATTTTATTTTAATATTTTTGTTTTGCACCTGTTACAATAATAATATAATATTAAAGCAACGATATTAGAAATAATTTTCTAATATAAAAGTTTCACAAAAAATTTAATAAAAGTTTTCATTCATTTCAATAAAATCATCATATACAATGTTTTAAAAATATATAATTTAAAAAAATACATATACTATAGAGGTGAAGTCTGCTGGGATCCACTAGGACGATATCCAGGCACTAACTGTCGCATAAAAGAAGTGAGCTCAGCAGTCATCGCCTTTAGATCCTGGATGGTCTTCTCTTGCTGAGCGAGCTTATCCTCTTGCTGAGCAAGCTTATCCTCTTGCTGAGTGATGAGCTCTCGGCACTCATGTAGTTCACCCTTTAATTGTGAGTTTTCAGAAGATGAAGAACTACCTCTAATTCTCGATGTACCCTTCGGTAATGGACCCCATCCTCTTTATAACCAGATCTAGAGCCTAAAACCTCCTCAAAAATGACATTCTCATTGATTGGTTCTATTGTAGAGTCTTTTGAGGAAAGTCGCTCTATTAACTGTGCCTGCAATGAAAAGAAAACAAATTCAATATGTTTAGTATAAAACATTACATTCAATAATATTGTATTTTTAATTGATAAAACTTACATGGGTTTCTTCAGCTTTTTCATTTATCCATTGATTCTTCTTTTTATCAAAATGAAGAGTATTCCACAGATGAAGTCTTGATGGCTCCTCTCCCGTAATAGGATCTCTCTGAAAAGAAACAATAATAATTTAAAACAATAATTTAAGACAATAATCTAATACAATTATCAATGTATCAATGGAATAATCTAATACAATGTATTAATGTAATAATCTAATACAATGTATCAATGTATCAATGTAATAATCTAATACAATGTATCAATGTATCAATATAATAATCTAATACAATTATCAATTTATCAATGTAATAATCTAGTACAATGTATCAATTCATCAATGTAATACAATTATCAATGTATCAATGTATCAATGTAATAATCTAATACAATGTATCAATGTATCAATGTAATAATCTAATACAATTATCAATGTATCAATGTAATAATCTAATACAATGTATCAATGCATCAATGTAATACAATTATCAATGTATTAATGTATCAATGTAATAATCCAATACAATGTATCAATGTATCAATGTAATAATCTAATACAATTATCAATGTATCAATGTAATAATCTAATACAATGTATCAATGTAATAATCTAATACAATGTATCAATGTATCAATGTAATAATCTAATACAATGTATCAATGTATCATAATAATCTAATAAAATTATCAATGTATCAATGTAATAATCTAATACAATGTATCAATATAATAATCTAATACAATTATCAATGTATCAATGTAATAATCTAATACAATGTATCAATGCATCAATGTAATACAATTATCAATGTATCAATGTATCAATGTAATAATCTAATACAATGTATCAATGTAATAATCTAATACAATATATCAATATATAATAATCTAATACAATTATCAATGTATCAATGTAATAATCTAATACAATGTATCAATGCATCAATGTAATACAATTATCAATGTATCAATGTATCAATGTAATAATCTAATACAATGTATCAATGTAATAATCTAATACAATAATATAAGGGTGCACAATATAATTTTTAAATTCCTATTCTCAAATCAGAAGAATTAAATGATTAATTTTAAATTTGCAAATGAAGAGAAAGGATGTACACATGAAGGATATCATGATATCAGCAAGACACAACAGATTTCTTTCCTCCAGTCTTTTTAACTTAAACAGCAAGACACAAATTTAGAATTTGCTTGTCTGTTGATGATTTCCAGAGCCTGATAGCAATCCAACAGTCCATGCTTACCAAATTCAGAATTTCCTTCGTGAAGGATGAACACTGACAGTTGATAATGCCTCAGATCGAGAGAGAAGATTATAGAAGTCGTTTGGTTTATATTTGATAAACAAAGTAAACACACATCACTCTTTTTATCACAAGCTCAAACACCGATCGACTATGATACCATAAAAGAAGAAAATTGGGTGAACTATATGACTATGATACCATAAAAGAAGAAAATTGGTCCATGATACCATGCATTAAGCCTAAGTTTGGATCTAGCACTCAACATAGATGCTGGATCAAATCTTTCATAAATATGACTACACTAGATTTATAACACTACAACAATATCAGACCACACAATACATAAATATAAAAGCACTAGGTTCATAGTATTCCTTACCATATCATAAGAGTGAGCCGGTATAGACTTCGATCCAGTGAGAGCAGCATATGGCTGCAATTCCCGATTAGATTTATTTGTTTCTGATTTTTTCTACATCAAAGAATTAATGAAAATGGTTACATGAGTTTATAAAAAATATAAACTATTAAAATATTTATATGGATATATTTACCTTATACTCATATGAATAAAAGTAATCACATAGAAAGTCCTAGTCATTCTGCGAGACACGAGATGGCTTATTTTGTTTTCTAAGCTCACACTTGTGTCCCCACCATGACTAATGAAGTGTATATGAAGCCGATATCTAAATTCTCAATAAACTTTATTCATTTGAAACTCAATACCTTTTTTAATAAGATCTAAATTCATATCAAGATCGAACTTCTCCTGCAAGTATATATATATCAATTATAAAAGTTATAAGGTATATTAAGTACATTAAACGTAATCTAAAGTAATCTAATACAATTATACTGACCTGAAGTCGATCGATCATAGATGCTTTCTGTGCATCAGTGATCTCACTCCACTTCCTGACCGCAAGTGATGCCATGTCACGTACAACCACTCCTATCTCGGTCAGAAACTCAGAGCGAAACTCTCCTAATGGTCGTCCAACCTCAGGTGGCAGAAGAATAGGCAACTTCTGTCCACGATGCTTATCAATCAGATGTGCGGACTTGTATCCGCGAGCAGGACCTATGTCCTTCTTCTTTGATGATGTAGCTGCAAAATATAATGAACTAAATTAGTGCAAAATAACATAAAGAAATATAGCCAAATAATATAAGTTTAAAGTAGAGTTATTACATGATGCGCCGACAGATGACCCCTCTGTCAGAGCTGGAATGTAAGGAGAATCATCTCGCCTCGATGTAGCAGGAGTATCTCTCGAAGACATCTGCAAACAAACATACAAACTAGAATTAACAAATAAGAAAGTATAAGAACATATAGTTATACTAAGTAAAAAAAAATGAATGCTACCAAATTAATCACTGTCATCACTAATATGCTCATTTTCTTCATCATCCTCCATATCAGAACTATGTATAGATCCCTCACTGTCATAATCAGCTAGTGTGTCGTCCTCCTCAACATCTTCGCATATAAAGTCATCTTGACCGACATCACTTTGACCTCTAATATTTTCTTGAATTGCAACTATTTCAGCATCAGTGTCCGTACGCCGAGATGTTATTAAGTCCATGTCATGTTGCTCACATATGAATCAAAGGGCTGCTGAATCATCTTCTTGATATACTTCTTCCTGAACATCATCATCTTTTTTTGGAATATCCCACAAATGACGATGACTAACCTTGTATACCACTTTCCAATTAGAATTGTTCTTCAAATCATCCAAGTAGAAAACCTTTTTAGCTTATGATGCTAAAATGAATGGCTCATGTTTGTACCATTCTGAACTAATATTTATACTTGTAATATTATAATGTTGTTGCATTCTCCTGTGCTTTGATTAAGTTTCAAACCATTTGCACTTGAACATTATCGCCTTATAACCTTTAACAAAATGAAATTCAAGGACCTCTAATAATATACCATAAAAGTTAATTTCTTCTCCTAGATGAGTAGAGGGAACACAAATGCCACTATTCTGTGTTTTATGGCTGACATCTCGATTAACAGTGATAAATTTAACCCCGTTCACCACACAGCCAGTATACGAGAACACACGACTGTCGGGACCAGTAGCCAATGAATAAAGCTCATCAGTAGCTTCAGATGCCCCAGCAAAATGCTTATTTAACATCTGGATAAACCAAACATCGATGTCATTTGAAATAAAGACATATGATATATTAATTTACAATATAAATGAATGTACGGGCTTACTTCATTTTTAAACCACTCCAAAAATCTTTCCTTTTGTAATTGGTCCAGTTGTTCCGGTCTAGTTGGATTTAGCTGATCAATGTGTTGACTATAGAGAACATTACGCTAATGAGCACTATAGAAAATTTAAAGATATGAAGAAATAATTTTACAAGTATACTTACTTGAGAAATGGTTGCACCTCTGGACAATTATTGATGAGGTACCAATGTACTTGTTTTAAAGTTTTATCATCTAAATGCACCATTCTTCCTTTTCCAAGAGGCCCCAACGAGTTACAAATATATTTAATTGCTTGTCCAAATGGCTATCCGAATCAAAATTTCGTTTCGGACGATTGAATTTTGTTTCTATGCCTCGAAGATACATTGAACAAAATGTTAGAGACTCGTTGACAACATAAGCTTCTGCAATTGAACCTTCCGGACGAGCCTTATTACGTACATATTGTTTATACGTACCAAGTGCCCTTTCGAAAGGATACATCCATCTACTTTGAACAGGTCTGGCAAGTAAGGCCTCGTAAGGCAAATGAATTGATAAGTGCACCATAACGTCAAAAAATGCTGGTGAGAACATTCGTTCAAGCTTACATAAGATCACCACAATCTGCTCTTGTAACAACTCCAAATCCCTAACATACAATGTCCTTGAACAAAGTTGTTGGAATAAATTAGAAAGCTTAATTAAAATACTACTCTCATGTTTCTGCAAGAATGGTTGAATGCCAATAGGTAACAATCTTTGAAGTAGTACATGACAATCATGTGTCTTCAAGCCGGATATCTTTCCATCACCTTCATTTACGCACCTTGAAATATTGGAAGAATATCCATCGGGCACCTTCATAGATTTTAGCCGCTTAAAGAATTATCTTCTTTCATCTAATGTAAAGGTGTAAGATGCAGGAGGCTTATAAACTCTATTACCTTGAGTTTGTAACCACAACTCCCTTCGGATCCCCATTGAAGCCAGGTCCTCTCTTGCTTTATATGTGTCTTTTGTCTTACCTTCGATGCTTAATAAAGTTCCCACGACATTGTCACAAATATTCTTCTCAATATGCATTATATCTAAGTTATGTCTCAATTTTAATGATGACCAATACTCCAACTCGAAGAAAACTTTTCACATCCAGGATAAAGCTCAGATTCCACCTCATTGAAAAGATCATCCAATTTCTTACTGTGATCGGTCCTTCTATAGTCAAACATCATCGGATTGTCATTATCATTGCCAACCTCAGTGTGAGCACCACTTGGGCCAGCGATGTCCTGCAATGCTTCGACCATCTCATCTTGTTCCCTTTCTGGGTCATCATCTTCATTCTCATTTTCATCTGAGACATTGCTTCCAAACTGTTCTCCATGAAAATACCACGTCTGATACGTCTTCGAGAAACCCTTTAACATACAGTGTAATTTAACTAAATCAGGCTTATGCCATTTTCCATTATAACACCGCACACAAGGACAACGTATCTTTCCTTCTTCATTAACATGAAGCCTTGCCTTTTCTATGAACTTCTTAATACCGGCATCATATTCTGGACAATTTCGTTTCTTATGTATCCAACTCTTATCAATCGGTATCGTTGGATAATATCAAATTTGAGTAAAAATAGTGAACCTCATTTAAAGAAATTCAGATTTATCTCAAAAATATCCTACTCGTTTAAAGAAAATCTCTAAAACCATATATGGAGCTGCATAATATATAATTAGATTTAGAAGATCCACATTTATGAACCGCACATAAGTTCCACTCATAAATCAGCATTTTTTATTACGAAATAAAATGACCAAGCAATGCATATTAAAGGTTTTGATTATTCACATTCAAGACAGGCTTTTGCCTAATTGTGCAAGCAATAATCATTAAAGAAATCAACCTTCCTATATGGTACGAGATTCTAAATGGTTGAAAAGTAAAGGTGTCTCTGATGGAATATAGAACAAATATAGTTCTGGAACCAAAGTATAGGGAACACATCAATGAAGAAGTGATACTATGAGAAAATAGACATAGGTCTGAAACCAAAGTAAAAAACTCCCCACCTTGGTACTCACATACTGATTCTTGAGACTTTTGTGAGACAAAATTACACTTTGTTCTTCAAACTTTCACTCGCCTTCAAACTTTCAATTATTATATTTTAATTTTTTTATTTTTAAAATGGCCATATTTTATTTATTGTTTACCTATATTTTTATCCTGCAAATTAAGTCCACATGTTCGTATGTTAACCATCTCATCAATTTTAACTGACATAAAAAAATATTAGAAATATGTTATTCTAAAAATATAAGGGACTCAACTTTAAAAATTAAAAATTCAAGAATCCATATGAATTATGAGTAAAAGTTTGAGGATCAAAAGTACATTTTAGCTACCATTGTCTTTATGCATTTGGTTTACATCAGTCTTTGATAAAATACACATCTATGAACATGTGATTAGTTCAATGAATACACACCTACACTCTTAATTGCCGGTGCATTTCATCTCATCTATGTCCTTTAGAAAATAAAATACAATAAAATAAAATTATACTACAGTTAAGTAGTAATAGAATCATTCAAGGTCTTATGGATCACTCAGTGTTACCTTTGGCTCCATTAAAAAGAGATGAAATCACTAAGCATAATTCATGAAAAACACCTTTCAAGATCCGAACATGAGTTCTCCTCCCAAGTGATCGCATGCAACTATTAAACCATATCCCCGTATGGAGATTGGTGACCAAGTTAATCATCCCGACCAAAAAAGTTGATGATAATAGTTTTACACTTTGTTAGCAAAACAGACTTTCGCTAGAAGTATCATCCTTATTCTTAGATAAAATGAAACCGAATCGAGACGGAAAAAAATCCACTCAAAAACCCTACTAATAGAAACTAAGGGCGGAATGAAGAAGTAGGAGGAGTACCTTTGTTTCGATGACGCGCGTACCCTCCGATTTCTATGCCTACTCTGTATCAGATATGATCTGCGTCCCCCCTGAACCTCTCCCTTGCCCTCTTTTGAATCTTCCTATGCTGCCCAAAGTCAGGACTCCCAACAAAAGCACAACCATCGCTCCGAGCACACAGGATTCCGGATCGGATCGGATCAGATCGATTCCAGCGAGATCGGCGGAAGCGAAAGGCGGAGATCCAGCTATATAGAGCTAACAACGATGACAACAGCACGAGCGGAGGGGAAATTAAAACCCCCCAAATCAGAAAACAACAAAATCGAAAAAAAAAATCCAAGTGAAAAAAAAACACGGAACAAAGAGAAGAAGAATTGTGAGCGAGAGGGTTTTATAAAGCCCTTCTTCTTTTCACCTCGTCGAGGGCTGACATAAAGGAGCTCGGCGTCCGCGGGCGAGGGTTCCGGCGTCCGGGGGCTGAGCGGAGAGGAGCTCGGTGGGAAAGACGGCGGAAGCAAGGGTTTCACAAAATAAAATCGCGAAGGGTGTTAGGGTATTAACGGGACCTTATTACGACGAAATTAAATTTCGTCGTAATAAGTTCATTTATAATGGGAAATATAATCTGGACATATTACGATGACTTTTTATATTCGTCGTAATAGGTCCTTTTATTACGGTAAAAATTTATTTCGCCGTAATAAAACGAAGAAAAATAAAAAAACTAAAATCCTAAAATATAATCTGTACTTATTACGATGAATACCAAATTTCATCGTAATAAGTCTTTTTATTACGGTAAAAATTTATTTCGTCATAATAAAACGAAAGAAAAATAAAAAAATTAAAATCCTAAAATATAATCTGGACCTATTACGATGACTTTTGATATTCATTGTTATAGGTCTTTTTATTACGGCGAAAAAATATTTCGCCATAATAAAATGAAAGAAAAATAAAAAAAATTAAAATCCTAAAATATAATCTGGACCTATTACGATGACTTTTGATATTCGTCGTAATAGGTCTTTTTATTACAGCGAACAAATATTTCACCGTAATAAAATAAAAGAAAAATTAAAAAATTAAAATCCTAAAATATAATCTGTACCTATGACGACGAAATTTAAAATTCATCGTAATAAGTTTTTTTATTACGGCGACAATTTATTTCACCGTAATAAAATGAAAGAAAAATAAAAAAAATTTAAAATCCTAAAATATAATCTGGACCTATTACGACGACTTTTGGTATTCGTCGTAATAGATCTTTTTATTACGGTGAAAAAATATTTCGTCGTAATAAAACGAAAGAAAAATAAAAAAATTTAAAATCCTCAAATATAATCTGAACCTATTACGATGACAGTTTAAATTCATCGTAATAAGTCTTTTTATTATGGTGACAATTTATTTCACCGTAATTAATAAGTTTTATGATGAATTTAATTTTTATTTTATCATTATAAATAAATCTATAACGATGAAAATAATTTATCATAATAAATTCATCACAATTACCTTACTTTCTTGTAGGGACATAATGGTTTCTGACTGATCCCCAGTCTACCAAATGTCAAACTATGAACAAGTAGTGGGTTTCCCAACATAAAAGTCTTTTTTGTTATGGAGATCATGGATCATTATATTGTTTACCATCCTAGGTCCATTCACCTTCACTGACTGCCTTTTTTCTCTTCCACTTCGGGTGAAGGGATTGAAAGTTTAAGGTAAAGCTCGGCGGCTCGCTCCAACCCATCCGGCACGGCTTTCCCTTCTGTCATGATTATTAAAAGTACAATTACATTTCCTCACATTAAAATATTTTTCCATTCCAGCAGAGAAAAGAGAATCTGATTCCAACCCAAAAGATGGGGTCTAACTGTCTAAGATAATGCCCAGCAGCTTCCCCTTACTGCATCTAGTCCACCTCATCCACAATTTGCACCTCAAATAAAACAGCAATCTTTTCTGAGGAAAGAATGCACAGCTGCCTAATCACTTTCATTAAAGCATAAGCCATATGTTTTCCTCTTAATCTTATTACTAGTATTCCCACTTCACCTATTTCAAGTCAATCATAGGGTATGTTCACGATAAAATATAAGAGCTATTCCACTAAGGACTAAAGCTTCTATGTGGAAAAGATTTTTTGAACTTTCATCATGTGTTGTGACTAAGATAGCTTGCGAGTAGCTCGAAATCGACTCAAAAAATATTTAAAATTGACTCGCTGCTTATTGAATTGAGCTTGATCTCGGGCTACTCAAGTATATTATCGAGTTGAGTTCGAGTATTAAAATACTCGGCTCGAAAAGCTCGCAAGCTTAATCGAGCTTACTTAATTTTACTATTTTATCCCTATAATTATGCATATTTATAATATTATCCCAACTATATAAAACTCCTTTGAATTTTTATTTAAGAACATATTTTATTTTAATTTAAAAATTATTTTTAAATTAAAATAAAAATTCCAGTCGAGTCGAGTTGAGTCGAGCTCGAGTATATTGAGTATTTCATCGAGCTCAAGCCAAGTTTCGAGCTTTAAATTTTAGAATTGAGTCGAGCTCGAGCTTGGTACTGTATAGACTCGACTTGACTCGATTATACCCCTAGCTGTGACTTTCGATGCATGGTATTTTATGCTTTGAAATTTTCTTAGCCCATGCATGATAAATTTTGGTGCTAGTATTCCCACCTCACCTATTTTAAGTCAATCGTAGGTTATGATCACGACAAATTAAGAGTTATTCCGCTAAGGGCTGCAGCTTCTACGTGGAAGACTTTTCTGAACTTTTGCCATGTGCTGTGGCTTTCGAGTATGTTTGAAATCTCCGTAGCCCATGCATGATAAATTTTGAAAATGCCTTTGTGCACCGGAGTTCGGTGCACAAAGCATGCATCAAACGGATAGATTAGCCATGCACCCGTGCCACTGTATGATTTGCAGCCCAATAGACCATGACGCACACCGCACGCATGGTGGCTTAGGTATGCAGCCAATCTACACGCTTTGTACATCGAAGACCAGTGCACAAAGACTTTTTCATAAATTTTTGGTGCTCCACTGAGCATGTGCATTGAAATCCGCTATATATTGTCGACCAGATCAGCTATCGTCTGTGCCATCCACTAGTTGTACTTCATTCCCATTTTAAACGGTTTTGTCCATGATTTTGAAAACTGGATCGGACCAGTCAAACCGGTCAATCCAAAAGTCAATCATTAGTTCGATCCAATTTTATTATTAAAATTAACTTTTATATGATCTGATAAAAATTTAAAAAATCCATTGAACCGGTTAGGTTTTGAAGAATCGGTTCAATACTAGTTTTTAGACTTTTAATTTTGATAAATGAAATTAGAGTTAGATTTTTTAAAATTTTTAATTTTTTTACTTGGATTGATATTTATATTTTATTATTTTTATATTATTAAAATAAAAAATAATTATGATATCATCTGATTCGATTAAATCGGTTTATTCAGTCTAACCGATTGACACATGATTCAAATGTCAAGGTGGTTTGTTGTTTGATCTAATTTTCAAAACATTAGTATTGAAAACTGGACCAGATCGGCCAGTCAAACTGGTCCAACCAAAAATTGGTCATGAGTCTAGTCTGATTTTATTTTTAAAATTAACTTTTATATGATCCTATGAAAATCGAAAAAACCCATTGAACTAGCTGAATTATGAAGAATCGGTCTAACTCTGATTTTTAGACTTTTAGTTTTGATAAAAAAAATTAGGGTTAGAATTTTTGAATTTTAAATTTTTTACTTAGATTGATATTTATTTTTTATTTTTATATTATTAAATTAAAAATTAATTATATTATTCGATTCGATCAAATTGATTGACACACGATCCAAATATCAAGGTAGTTAGTTGTCTGATTAGATTTTCAAAATATTGGGTTTTGTTAACAGTGCCCCGAGGGCACTCGTCGACAAGCATTCAATTCTCTCCATCAAATTTTTCATGAAAACAAAGAAGAAAGTAAAAGAACTTTAAGAGATGTCTAATATCTTAAATTTCTATAATCTTTTAAAATAATAGTAAAAAATATTCATGCACGCTTCAATAGCAATTTTTTTAAAAAAAAATTTATAATCCCAATTAAGACTATTTGACAACAAAACAAGATCAACTATGATTAGGGGTACAACTCGGGCACATAAAACTTGGATTTTCTTCAACCCTAACCCTAACCCTATTTGTAAAATATCAACCCTAACCCTATTTGTAAAACCTCAACCCTAACCCTATTTTTAAAAATCGGGTTTGGGTTGAGTTTCGGGTTGGAATTTGAGTTGATGAGAAAAAAATAAAATAAAATGTTTTTTTCAAAGTAAATAAATATCGAATTATGGATCCCAAAAATGGAAAACCAAAATTCCTTGCCGAACACATAAGCTGGACTCGGGGCTTTAACATTGCATTAAAAAAAAATCTTACATGAAACAAAAAAAAGGTGTCGTAAACAAAGAAGAGGAGGTGGGAAGTGAAATGAAATGTGTGGATGATCCACCTTTATGTTTGTCCTTTTTTCGTCTGCGACCGATGGTCTTGCCCTTCTCGCCCTCAAGTTGGTCATCTTATCCGACCCGATTGGCGCCTTCAACGCTCCCAAAAATTTGGTGCTGATAAGCTATCTCCGTTCGGGTAACCCTCGGGTTTGGGTTATCTCGGGTTCGAGTTGTGGTCAACCCTAATCCGGGTGCAAATCGGACCGGGTTAAACCCGGATCTTTCGGGTTCGGATTGGGCAAACATGAGTTTAAACACTGCTGTAAATCGGGTTCAGCGGGCCGGGTTCGGATTGAACCCAGCCCAAGTTGCACCCCTAACTATGATATAAACTTTATAATGGAGAAAGATATGTATATTTAGATAATCATCATAAATAATAATATAATAATTATTATTATTATTATTATTATTATTATTATTATTATTATTATTTTGTTTTGCTGTTGCTTTAAAGTACGGTATAATTTTGAGACATTTAATGCCTTTTGAAGTCACTCTTTTTCTTCTTTATTTTTCATGAAAAGTTGGATAAAGAATATTAAATGTCTCCTAATGAATCCTTCAGAGCACTCATTAACAAAACCTCTATTTAAAAATTTTAAATAAAATTTTGAGCCATTGCAAATCAAAGTTCATCAAAATAATAAAAACGAATCGTAGCAAAACGCCGATAAGTTTCATATACCTATAAAGGAAAGAAGTTTCTATGGATGGTACGTGATTGGCCTGGAATAAGAAAGAATGAGAAACTTAGAAAATAATTTACCCAACTTTTTAGACATTCTTGATGTGGCTCTTTGGGATAAATAATTTCATTTCCAAGATAACTTATGTTACCCTGAGAAAATAGAGATTACAGACTAACTGGCTTCATTGATGTCCTCCATCTTTTAACTGCAGAACATAGATCACCTCAAAGGTGGAAAGTGTGGATAGCATTCAGCAAGACAGGTTTAAAAGAAGACTTCCGGTCTCTAAAGGTTCGTGCATTTTGCTCTCTCTAAATATGCCACCAAAAACCATAAGTGAGCGATCACAGCCTGACCTCAACCGCGTAGGAATGCTCTTTTGCCAGCATAGGCCTTGATAATACTGCCAGTATAGAACAAGGACAAAGTAGTTTCACCAATCTTATCGTGGAACTAGTGTTTCTTTATTGCTGGGCTAGAGTCGAAGCGATCTGGACAAGACTGTCAAGGCTTTGGATTACCATGCATTTTTCAGTTAGTTCTGGCAAAAGGTAGTATTATTTTGAAAGTAGATAAGGCCACTACAACTAATTTAGTATATTATTCATAAATATCGATCGGAATATATTATACAAATTTCTTAGTCCACGATTTCTCCAAAATATTTCATGGGGAGCTAAACCCACGTCTAGTCTCACACAGGTCCTGGCTAAGCTTGATTTACCTTCTTTTCTTGTATTCATTCGGCTTCACTTATGCTCGTGAGCCATTGGTTGCAGGCTACTTTGGAGGCTACACGATCTGAACCTAATATGATATAGTGCCTTATAATGTAGATGATGCCATGGTTAGCTATAAATTTTCCGTCCTCTCCCATATCCGTCTATTGTTCACCTGTCCCAACCTTTTTTACGTTTCAAACACGTTGATATCATTGACAAATATAGGCACGAAAGAGCAAATAGATGACTTTAACGTGTAACATATTCACCAATCATATTACATCCAATTCATCACGCAATTTTTTTTTAAAATTTTCTATCATTCTTACTATACAATTATTATATGGACACTGATCTGTTTTATAATAAGAAGATGGTTATATATAATATCAAGGTAATGATGCATAGTAAAAAGTAATAATATATAATATGAAGATAAACTACATAGATGAGAAAGATCAGAATTTTTTAAAAAAAAAGGAATTAGTATGGTAAATGAAGTTTTACATAGCTAGGCAACAGGACAAAACATTGATTAAAGCCTAAGAACCCGACATCAAACTTATTCTCATTTGAACTCGACATTCTACTTAATGCATGCACTGTTGGAAAATCACAACACTAGCAACCACTAATTCCACAAGATATCACATCGATCAACTACCGTGCAAAGTAGCAGCTTCTTCGAAAGAGTACTCATTTCTGTGGACGGTTAAATTCCTGACTGAAGCCCACTCTAGTCAATGCAAAACGTTGAGCAACGACTAAAGGCTTCCAGACAAAAGTCTTTTTCTTTTTTTTGTGGAGACCATGGGCCATCCTTCCACGATCTCTTCCAGTCCTCCACTTCGCTGAATGGTAACCGGTCAAGTCGCTCGCATAGTATCTCCCACATGTAATGAAGAATCACGCACTTTTTTTTTTTTTGACTGTCAATTAAAGATGATAGGATCGCATTTGCTACTGATTCAGCATAAGCTCGCCTATTTATAGACCGGTTTAAGTTATGGCCATAGCATCAGAACCACTCAATACTCATCCATCCAACTCCAGACATGGAACTCCAGCTCCCTTCCTTATCTTTCCTTTTCTCCTTCCTCCTCTTCATACTCGTGTTGATCAAGGTGACCAAATCCTCAGCCAAAACTCGGGGAGCGACACTACCCCCCAGCCCATGGAAGCTCCCAATCATTGGTCACCTCCATTACGTGCTCGGAACCCTCCCTCACCATGCCTTTCGCCAACTATCCCGGCGGTACGGGCCCGTCATGCACCTCAAGCTAGGCCAGGTTGATCACATCATCATCTCCTCTGCCGAGGCCGCAAAAGAGATCATGACGACCCATGACCTAAGTTTCGCTTCCAGGCCAAAGCTGCTCGCCCCCCAGGCCTTCTGCTATGGTGGCACCGACATCGCCTTCTCTCCCTACGGTTCCTATTGGCGCCAGCTCCGAAAAATATGCATGCTGGAGCTACTAAGTGCAAAGCGCGTCAGATCATTTAGAGCATGCAGAGAAGAGGAGACGTCAAACCTTGTGCGGAATATCTCCACGATGAGTGAATCTCCGATCAACCTCAGCCAGATGTTCCTCTTGACGGCCAACACCGTGATCTCGAGAGTGGCTTTCGGTAAGAAATGCGCGCATGGGCAGAAGTTCATCTCGGCGGCAAAGAGAGGGATCGAGCTGGCTTCTGGATTTGATGTAGCCGATTCGTATCCCACTGTGAGCATCGTCGACGCTCTATGCGGATTGAGTTCAAAGGTAAAGAAAGTTCATCGAGAAGTCGATGAGATCCTCGAGGAGATAGTCAAAGAGCACCAAGAGAGGAGAGCTACCATAAATAGCAGCAAAGAGGATCAACAAGTGGAGGAAGATCTTGTCGATGTTGTCCTAGGGCTAAACGAAAAAGGTGAACTTGAGTTCCCTCTAACGATCGCCAACATCAAGGCCGTAATCCTGGTAAGTATCCTTAACTTTCTCGATGCCTTAAAAAGGTGTTAAAATATAATGGTTATTAATTTTTTAATACTATATTTTATTTTATTTATTATTTAGTTTATATTAAATTTTTATAGTTGACCTATTTTATTTTGCTTTAATGTATACATCTATGCAAGGTACGATAATCTGACATAAATGAAAGGCATTATGTTTAAAATATAATCAAACATAAATAATATTTTGGATGATGGTATGCTTACAAAATCCTGTCCTTTTTTTTTTGGATAGAAAATCTTTTCTATCTAGATTTTTCTTTCAAAAATATATAATTTATGTTGAAATAATCCTAAAAAAGCATTGTATTCATGAACGTTCTTCTCAGGTTTTCCATTTTATTTTCAGGATATGTTCATCGGAGGGACCGAGACGTCGTCAACGACGTTGGAATGGGTGATGTCGGAGCTGATAAGAAAACCAGAGACAATGCGAAAGGCTCAAGAAGAGGTGCGGCAAGCTCTAAAGGGGAAGACACAGATTGAGGAGAGTGACGTCGCCGACTCCCCTACATGAAGTCAGTGATCAGAGAGGCTCTGAGGATGCACCCGGTGATTCCATTGCTACTGCCGAGGCTTTGCAGCAAGGCTTGTCAAGTGGAAGGCTACGATATCCCAGTGGGTTGCCGGCTAATCATCAACGCATGGGCTATATCGAGGGATCCAAAATACTGGGACGATGCGGACAGCTTCAAGCCGGAGAGGTTTGATGAAATGATGTTGGAAAAGAAAAGGAGCAACTTCGAGTACATGCCATTTGGCGGAGGGAGGAGGATATGCCCTGGCTCCACCTTTGCAATGGCTCAAATCGAGCTGGCCCTCGCCAACATCCTCTTCCACTTTGATTGGAAGTTCCCCAATGGTATGCGGCCCAAGGATCTAGACATGACGGAGACCATGGGGGCAACCTGCGGCCCGAAATCAAACCTTTACTTGGTTGCTACTCCCTACGCACCCATCTGACGAAAATGGGATCATGTTGCAAGATATCAGTATGTAGTCGACTTTGAAATATTCTAGTATGCATGTCCTCGTGAGACGGTATCATCGTCTTAATGGTTGTGGGTCGAGAAAAGCATAGCCATGTCGTTACGTTGTTATATATTAAAGTATATGTTTCCCAAAGATGGCGCAGCGCATATATGTAATAAAAAAAATTATATAGCATAATGTATGAGAACTATGTTTTAGAATTTTATGAATGCATGCACTACGTTGGGAACGTGCCTAGGATGCTATAAATTTAAAATAATTAACAATTCTAAGAAACTATTTCTACGTAACTACAGTTGTTGCTGGAATCCGTCCTCCGACTCGGACATGGTCGAGCTTCAGGTTGGGCTCCCTCCTGGGCGGACCTGCAAAACAGTCTCACGAGAGCGTTAGGGGTGGCCCTCTGCGGAAGACCCTCCCACGCTCAAGTCAGCAAAGATCAACAACAACAAATATGGAGAAAAGGCTCTCACTGAAGAATCCCTCCAGGGTGGCCTTTTGGGGCTCCAGCAAAGCGTTAATGGCGAAAGGGTTGAGCAGAGATGGAATGAGAGTAATGCTGAGAATGCGTCAAGAATGCCCTTACCTTAGAGAATCTAGGACTGTGCTATTTATAGGCGACCACCTGATTCTTCGGGCACGTCATAGGAGGTCTGGAAGTTGTTGGGATTCGAGCTAATTCGAATCAGGCTGTTGTGAGGCCAGTAGGATCCGTATCTGGTTAGTTAGAGGATCGACGGCCAAGGGGCTATCCAACGCTTTGAATTCAGCGATCATATAGGCTCTAGGCCGTTTTCGGTAGTATAGGCATGATTGCCTATGTGGATCCTTGTTCGGTCATCGTGGTTCCGCAGAGGTATTGATATCGCTCAGGCAGGCCGAGTTATGGACCGCTCGGGCTTGGGCCGAGAGATATGGATCGCTTGGACTAGGACCGAGACATAGGGATAGCTCGGCTAGCGAGGCATAGAGATCGCTCGGGCTGGGGCCGAGAGATAGGGATAGCTCGCTAGAGCCGAGAGATGTGGATAGCTAAGCTAGCGAGGCATAGAGATCGCTCAGGCTGGGGCCAGAGATAGGATAGCTTGGCTAGAACCGAGAGATGTGATAGCTCGGCTAGCGAGGCATAGAGATCGCTCGGGCTGGGGCCGAGAGATAGGGATAGCTCGGCTAGAGCCGAGAGATAGGGATCGCTCGGACTAGGACCGAGACATAGAGATGTAATTTGTACCCGGGGAATCCTTGGTTCGCCGAGGGGCTAAGGTGCCTCGATCCACCGGTATAATGGTTGGCTCATTTCTTGCGGGCGCCGCACATCGAGTGGGAGTCAGGGCTGATCCTAACCTCTTGCATGGTTATCAATGCAATGGCAATTTGACAGCTGCGTAATGATACCCTAATTAATGTCGTGTGGCTGCCCTGCCCTTACGGGACGGATCCGTCGTTCCTTAGGGGCAACGGTCGGGAAAGCGCCACGTAGCAAATCTCGATTTTTGGCGCCTGCGATGGCGGTTCCGGGTACCTCGGTTGAGACGCCTTATCTTTCTTTTGAAGTGGTTTCCTTTGGGGAAAGCAAAGTCGAAGCAACGCCATTCCTATTTGCAGCGCTTTCTCGCTTCTTCTTGGAGAATTTGTTCCCCCGCTTCTTCTGTGACCCCATTCGGTGTCCCTTTTGACCTAGCAGCATGGTGAGTCCCAGCGACATGTTTCAGAGATTGTTGCCGAGGACTTTGGGAGAATACGCCAGAAGTATGGTGTTCCTTCAGATGTTCTTTTGCGATTGCCGAAACCCAAGCACAGGGTCTTAAAGGAGCTGAGCATGGGATTTTTCTTTATGAAGATATGAAGGCAGGCCTCCGGTTTCCCCTTCACCCCTGGTGAAGGAGATTATGAGGTTTTACAACATCTGCCAACAATGGTGGCTCCTAACAGCTAGCGCAGTATCATCGGGTTTATCTCGATGTGTAGCCAGGTTTAGGTAACAGCAACTCTTCCCCTGTTCCGTGCCTGTTACTATCTGATGTCTGGAAGGAACTCGGAGTGGTCCTATATTGGACCTCGAGATCGTTCAAGACGATAACGGATAAGCCATCGTCCATAAAGGAGTGGAAGGTCCGATTTTTCATTGCCGAGGGGAACATCGGCTCTGACTTCCCGCGGGGATGGGGAAACTTTGTCAGGGACATGGAAGCGCATCCAGCTCTATCGAACAGGAGAAGGAGGATCTAGAGGTCCTTCGTGATGACCGAGTATTTTTGGCTAATGATTTACTGTCGGAGGAGGCTCTTTTCGCCGTCGGGCTTAGCCCCATCGACACACAAGGTAAGTCCCTCCTTTTTTCCCTTTCTATTGATTTTATTCGAGCAAGTATATCTCGGTTTGATCGTTCCACTGTGCTTGCAGCCAAGAGATCTGCGCTGGCGGGCCATATAAAGAAGGAGTTGGGCAAATGCCCAAGAGATACCGGTAGTGGGGAAAGATGCAAGTCTGAGAAGAAGGTTCACCTTTCCGAAGAGCACTCGCCGGAGGCCGGGCGAGTCAAGGTTGGCCCGCGCTCCTTGTCACCGAAGAAAGGAAAGGTGGGAGCGCCGGCGGTGAGAAAGGGATTTTCTCAGTTGGGGAAGAAGTTGTAGTCGCGATGGAGGAGTAGAGAGCAGGGGAGGACTTAGGGAGGATCGCTGAGATCCCTTGTCCTTCGGTAGTGGAGATAGTGGACAGCTCGGACGAGGCTCCGTTGGCCTGTCCGGCAGTTTCCTCTTCTGGAGATGAGTTGTTGCCAGATTCGGTGGAGGTCGGTATCCCGAGGGTTCCCTCCCAAGCGAGAAGATGTCTCTAGCTTCGACAGAGAAATGGAGGGGGCGATTGTAGTCGCGAGGCTCAGGATGAGCCTACCGTCGAAGGGCCTCGTTTGGAGGGACTAAGGAGCGGTGATGTTGGGCCGACAGTGGCGGAGGCTCGAGAGGAGTCTCCTATTGGAGAGATTCCTCCTGAAGAGGTTGGAGGAGCTGGCGAGAGGATCGAGGCTTTGGTGGAGCCCGTGTGGGAGGAGCAGATGCTGGTGATCGAGGAAGAACCCTTGGACGAGGGGGAGAACAAGATAAGAATCTTCCAACTGAAGCTTCTCCCACTGAGGCTTTGGGGATATTGGCGCCTGGGCTGGCTGAGGTATCTGAGGAATCCCAGGCTAGAATTTTGCTGAAGGAGGCCAGGCAGTTGAAGGCTTCTCAGCCTGAGGTGGTCCGGACTGGTCCTTCGGACGTGCAGCCCGGTAGTTTGGACCCGGCCATCGAGGCGGCATTCGCTGTCCTTATGAGGTCGGCGTTGTACCCAAGTGCGGGTCCCTTGGCGAATGAGTTCGCCAACCTGGATCTCATCGATGCCGCATTTGGTCAGCGAATGTAGCGAAGGATGTTCACCTCCTCCCTGAAATCGACAATCCTGCCCTTATGGAGCTCGCTAGGTCTTACGCCTCCCGGGTGAGTTGTTGTTCCAGAGTAATGGGTGCCTTCTAGTTGACTTGATTGCGCTTTCTTACTTGTGTTTTGTTTCACAGAGCGCTTTGATCACCAGGGCGCTATGCGCTTGAACCTGGCAACAGGGGCCAGTGTCCAGGCCAAGAGAGTCAGCGCGAGCTTCGGTTGCGAGCGGAGGCGTATGATAAACTCAAACGAGTTCTGGACGTCACCAATGAGAACTTGGTGAAGGCGAGGGATTGCATCAGGCCGCCCTCGATGAAGCATCCAGGCTGAGGCTCGAAGTTAGGGAGCTACGTGAGCTCCGGCCGAGGTATGACGAAGCATGCTCGGAGCTATTGCGAATCAATCTAGGCATGCTGGAGAAATGGAAACTGTTAAGAAATAGTTTGACAAGAGCCGGGACAGGCTAAGGAAAGATGCTACCGAAGAGAGAAGTTGCCTGAATAGAATGCTCAGCGAGACAGAGGAGAAGATCTGGCAGCTACAACATTGCGTCATTGCCAGGGATGATAGGATCAAATGGCACCAGGATAAAATAGCCAAGCTCGACGATGAGCTTTCCCAGTCAGGGAAGAAGCTAACAATAGGCAGTCGAGAATCAATGACCTCAAGGATAGGATCGAGCAGGTCAAGGCCGATAAGCTGAGGGCCTTCAGCGAGGTCGAGGAATTGACCGAGAGAATAGCCCGGCAGGAGGGGGAGGTACGGTATCGTCTTTTTAACTTCCCTATTTTCTCATTGTTGCACCAACTAATCCTGTGCTTACAGATGGAGAAGGTGAAACTCGAGGGCCAAAGTCAATTAGAGACCCTGCAAGGAGAGCTGGCGTCGAGTCACCGGAGGAGCTTGGAGCTCGAAGGTCGGGTCGCTGAGACCGAGAAGCAAGTCGCTCACTTCGGAGTCAGGTCACTGAGGCTGAAAGGCAACTCGCCCTACTTCGGGGCGAACAGGATGCGACCTGTGCTGAGGTGTTCCAGCTCGGCATGGAGGAGGTTCGAGCAAGGATATCTCGGGAGCACCCGGAATGGGACCTCTCTTTCCTTGAGGTGGAGAGTCATAATGCGGACCCCTAGGACCGAGTTATCAGCAGAGACCGAATATGAAGAGGTCTCGGATATTGACGTAGATGCCCTCCTGGGGGCTGATGCAACTGTAGACTCGGTGTGGATGGTCGAAAGGGGAGAGCCATCCGAGCGATGCAGGGGCGCTCAAGGCTCATCGATCGGCCATCTTCGAGGTGGGCGGACCGAGCCATGTTTCTCCAGTGCCGATCGCTGATTCCCCTGAGGTCGGGCCCGTGCCCTGATAACTGAGGGCCGGTTTGGATTTTGTATTATCTTTCTCTTTGTTGGCCGTCTATAGAAGACTTCAATGAAATTTAAAATTTTCCTTTGTCTCTATTATGTGCCTTTTTCCTCTTTTCCGCGTTATTTGAGGATATTTAGTTTGAAGGAGTCCGACAGATCGAAGGGAGTCTGATCCAAATGGGAGCGCCTCTGGAGCACCTCGTTGCTATTTATTGATCCTCTTCGGCGAGGGGGCGCAACTCTTCGTTTCCTGCGAGCGCCCACCGAGGCGGTGACGCGTGGCAAGTTTCCCGATATGACGTTGGAGTTGATAGCTCGGGCGATCGAAATACCTGCCAGAAGTAGTTTAAATACAAATGGGGGATGCCATCGTTAATCACTTCTCCTATTGACCTTCCGAAATTTAGGATAGTAGGATGACTTCTGAAAATGAAGGAGGGTCTACTGGAGCGCCAGGTAATGGCGATAATGGCCACGGGGGGCAAGCCCCTCCGCGAGGGGGCCCCATTGGAGCCGTGTTCTGGTAACTATCGACAGGGAGGACCTGTTGTTGATGCTCGCGGAGCATGACCGACTTCGGAAGATGGTCGAAGAATACTTGGCCATCTCCACGAGGGAGCACGAGCTCCTTCGTCGATCAACAGTCAGCTGGAAGGGCAAGTGGTGACTCTCAGCAACAAATTGCTATTCTTACCGCCAAGCTAAATTTGCGGCATGGGAGAGCTGGCAGCACCCATGGAGACGATAAGCCCCAATGAGGGCTCATGTGTCTTTTTTTTTTTCTTTTTTTTTTCTTTTTATGATGAAAAAGAATTTTTGCAACTTTCGTGTTCGCTGCCATCTTCGAAACGTTGTTCTCATCATGTGAGTCTTACAAACGAAACACCCCCTGGGGGATCTCTGGTGATCTTGTCGAGACTAAGGTTGGTCTCTCCATTTTAGCCGAGGTCAGGGGAACTCATAAGTTTCAGTCGGAGTGTAGTATATCACTCGGTTTTGCCGAAGCATAAAGAGCATCCCGTTAGCGTTGGGGCAAGAATAGCTATATTAGTTTGGACCGAGGAATAAGGGAACGTTCGGTTTTTACCGAATCAAAAAGAGATACCTCGATTTTTTCCGAAGTAAGGAGACTATCTCGGCTTTGAGTCGAAGCAAAAAGCGATGTCTTGGTTTAGGCCGAAATATAACAGATGGTTCAGCTTCGGGCCGAAGCAGGATATATCGGCGTGTCTTTATTGAGGAGTACTTGGCTTCTGCGCCTTTTTATTGCTCTGCCAGCGCTTTATCTTTTTCAAGGCGAGTTGGCTTTACGTGGGTGACAAGCATCCGGCTTTCATTGGGGGACATCTTTTTCAGTGGGGATTTCCCAGGCTCGTCTATATCTCGAGATCTGCAGGGTTTTTCTGCATTTAAGGCTCCCGATTTGAGATCGTGGGGAGATCTTCTGCCTTTTATAATGACCTGAGGGGTGCGCTTGGTGCGCTCTGAAAGGCGCTCTTTTATCCTGAACCGCCACGTGGTAGCATGGCCAGGGCATTTTGAATCCCGGAGCTTCCTGCTTTAATGACTGCTCCCGATCTGTTTGCCTATAAAATGGGGAGAGCAGGCCGTGTTAGGCTATCTCCCAAGGCCCTTCCTTTTTGTGACTTGCAAAGGCTTCCATGGCATCGTTTCATTGAAGTTGAGAGTGGAAGATCGAGCTTTCCTTTTGAAAGCTGGTCCGTCCCAGATAGCTGGGGTGATGAAGAAGCTGCTGAAGAGCAAGCAGTCCTCAAGGAAGAATTCTTGGAGGTCATATGGAGAGCGCACGGAGGCCCGTAGAGGTCATATGGGGAGCGCACGTATGCGCTTCCTATGTGTCCTTTGTGGTTCGCCATGGGGATTACAGGAAATGCACGACATATGTGCCCCCCATGACTAGCATGAATTTCACCCCCTCCCTCAGCTTGAATCCCTCAATTTGTCCGTCTGAGGAATCTTTTGCCATGTGAAGAGGAAGGAGGGATGTGTGGGTCTGCTGGTTCCCTACCTATGTGCTTGGGCAGTGGCTAGCAAACTAGCATCCTACTTGGGGGATGCTCCATTGGCGTAAGCATCCACGGGCCCTTGGCCTGGTCATGATCCCTCGACGTGCTCATCCGAGGGATTCGTGGATAGCTTGCTTTGTTCTTCGGGATTAACCAGTGGCTTAACAAAGCTGTCTGGTTTCTCTAATTTTTGGGGTCGGATGTAAAGACATCGTTATCGACCGAAGCTGCTCAACCGAGCTTTTTACTTGCTTGTATTTTCTGTGCTTTGACGCACTTGTAATATCTCTTCAGAGGTTGTATTTCTCATCGATTAACGGAATAAAGAAAGTTTTTTGTTCTTTGAAATGTCTGCTTTTCCCTTTTGGCGTGACTATGCAGTCTTGTCCGTTTTAGGCTTACCGAGTCATGCTCGGCTCGTAAACCTTCGATTGTGCTCGGGTAGCACTGCCTTCGTTAGGCATTTTCATAGTGTTTGACCCCCTTCAGAGGAGGCACTGGTCTCTGTTCAAGTCAGAGGGAGGCCTGGGCGACCTTACCGATTCACAAGGTAGCGCGGCCCGATAAAAAGGGGCTAAGTAGGTCTTTCCCTAAGGAGGAGAGACTTGCACAACTCTGCTGATGGGCAGAGAGAGGGATTGCTTATTTGCGCCGAAGTATGATGAGACGTATCATTGTGCAAAAATGTCTGAGAAATTAACCGGCCTTGCTGTTACTGCAGAATCGGGGCCACTTGGCTTTGTCCAAGGCTTCAAAGATTAACAAGAAATTCGATTCGGCTTTGGCCGAGGTTCTGATAATAAGAGATGCACTTCGGCTTTGGCCGAGGCTTTGGATGCACTTCGGCTTTGGCCGAGGCTTTTGAGATGCAGAGGCCAGATGAATAATAAGAGATGCACTTCGGCTTTGGCCAGACGAGGCTTTTAATAATAAGAGATGCACTTCGGCTTTGAGGCTTTAGACTTTGGCTCTGGCCGAGGCTTTTAATAATAAGATGCACTTCGGCTTTGGCCGAGGCTTTAGGGAGCCATTTGGGCATGACGAGGCTTTAGGAACCATAGAGTGTATACCTGGTGATGCCATGGCGCGGGGAACATTGCTCGGCCCTGCCGAGTTCGGAGACTGTTTGGAGATCACTCGGTTCAGTCGGGGCTCATAAGCTGCCCGAATTCGACCGAGGCTTTTGCGCCGTTTGGCCGGCCAGGGCTTGTAAGCTGCCCGAATCCGGCCGAAGGCTTGCAAATCACTTGGCTCTCAGCCGTACTGGGAGTGCTCGGCCATGCCGAGTCTTCATGGAATAGGACTCGGCCCAACCGAGGTACAGAGATTTAGCTTGGCCCCCGGCGTACCGGAGTGCTCGGCCATACCGAGTCTTTGGAATAGGACTCGGCCCAGCCGAGGTATGTAGATTTAGCTTGGCCCCCGGCGTACCGGGAGTGCTCGGCCATACGAGTCTTTGTGGAATAGGACTCGGCCCAGCCGAGGTACGAGATTTAGCTTGGCCCCGGGCGTACCGGGAGTGCTCGGCCATACCGAGTCTTTGTGGAATAGGACTCGCCCAGCCGAGGTACGGAGATTTAGCTTGGCCCCCGGGCGTACCGGGAGTGCTCGGCCATACCGAGTCTTTGTGGAATAGGACTCGGCCCAGCCGAGGTACGGAGATTTAGCTTGGCCCCTGGGCATCGGGAGTGCTCGGCCATATCGAGTCTTTGTGGAATAGACTCGGCCCAGCCGAGGTACGAAGATTTAGCTTGGCCCCCGGTGTACCGGGAGTGCTCGGCCATACCGAGTCTTTGTGGAATAGGACTCGGCCCAGCCGAGGTACGGAGATTTAGCTTGGCCCCCGGGCGTACCGGGAGTGCTCGGCCATACCGAGTCTTTATGGAATAGGACTCGGCCCAACCGAGGTACGGAGATTTCCTGCTCAAGAAGGCAGCTCGGTTGTGCCGAGAATTGGTAAGCAGCATATGTTTTTCATTATGACTTTTCGGAAAAATGATTGTAGCGATCATGCCGCGGATCATAGAAACAAGATGCCAAAACTGTAAACGGGGCAAGTCTATAGAAAGCGTACCCTACTGGTGGTATATGCGGAGATTGTCTGAATTCCATGTCCGGGAATAGACTTCCCGTTCAGATCCTGGAGCTTGTAGGTACCGGGACCGATGACTTCCTCCACTTGATAGGGGCCTTCCCAGTTTGGAGACAGCTTTCCTTGTTCCAGTGGTTTGGAGACGGATGCTTTCCGGAGGACAAGATCGCCGGGCAAGAAGGATTTCCCTTTGACTCTGGAGGCGTGATAGCGAGCCACTCTTTGATAGGAAGCTACTCTGATCGAGCTTTCTCTCTGATCTCCTCCACCAGGTTGAGGTTGGTGCGGAGCTGCTCGTCGTTAGCCTCTCCGAGTAACTCTCCACCCGCAGAGAGGAGAGTCTATCTCCACAGGGATGATGGCTTCTGTGCCGAAGGCCATCCGGAATAGGGTCTCGCCTGGGAACTCTCTGGGTGGTGCGGTAGGCCAATAGGACGTGGTGAAGTTTGTCGCCCATCTGCCTTGGGCTCTGGCAAGCCGAGCCTTGATCCCTTGAAGTAGGGTCCGATTAGTTACTTCGGCTTCTCCGTTGGCTTGCGGATGCCCGACTGATGTGAGGTGGTGACAGATTCCATGCTCCTCATAGAACTCTCGAACTTAGGGTTATCAAACTGCTTGCCATTGTCGGTGATGATGGTATGCGGGAGGCCAAAGCGACAAATAATGGATCTCCACACGAAGTCCTTAGCCCGAGCTTCGGTTATCTGGGCAACTGCCTCGGCCTCGACCCACTTGGTGAAGTAATCAATGGCGACAAACAAGAACTTCTCTATCCTATGGCGAGGGAAAATAGGCCAAGGATGTCCATTCCCCACTTGGCAAAGGGCCAAGCAGAGGAAATAGGGACCAAGCTGGCGGAGGGGAGCCTCTGAATATTAGAATGCCTCTGACAAGGTCGCAAACTCGGACGAGATCGTCAGCATCCTTTTGCATGGTGGGCCAATAATACCCCTGGCGCAGCCCTTGTGGCATAAGGATCGGCTCCCCAGGTGGTTGCCGCAAATTCCCTCATGCACTTCCGAAGAGCATAATCAGCCTCAGATGGGCGAAGGCACTTAAGAAGCGGCATGGAGAAGGACCGCTTATACAGTTGATCATCGATCAGCACATAATGGGTGGCCTACAATTTCAGCTTTCTTGCTTCCCTTCGGTTGGCTGGGAGCGACCCTTCTTTAAGATACTTAAATATGGGGTCAAACCAGGATGGTTCGACCTCGACCTGCATCACTCGGCCAACCTCCACGATGCTGGGCTTTTCCAGAATCTCTAGGGGAAACTTCCACTCGGAATCCATCGATTCGGTGGTTGCCAGCCGGGACAATAGGTTGGCGCGTGCATTCTCAGATCTTGGGATCTGAATGACTTCAAACTCGGGGAAATGGGAAAGTAAATCCCGCACCTCTTGAAGATACCGAATCATGTTCGGCTCCCGAGCCTCGAACTCGCCCCGCACGTGACCGGCCACCAACTGAGAGTCGGTAAAGGCATTCAGCTTCTTCACTTTAAGGTCATGGGCAATTCGGAGTCTATGAGCAGAGCTTCATACTCGGCTTCATTATTGGAGGCTGAGAAGGAGAAGCGGATGCGTATTCGAAGGTCGCCCCCTCTGGGCTGGTGAGGATTAAGCCAGCACCGGAGCCATTGGCATTAGATGATCCGTCAATGTGGAGCAGCCACAGGGCATTAGATCTCGGATGCTCAAAGGAGTCTGGAGTAGGCCATCCTTGGGGATAATGCATTCGAGGAGGAAATCAGCTAGAACTTGGGCTTTGATGGTCGGGCGAGGTTGGTATCGGATGTCATGCTCGCTTAGCTCGATGGCCCATTTGGTCATTCTCCCTGATGTCTCCGGACGATGGACCACCGCTTTGATGGGTTGGTCGGTTAGGACCGTCACAGAATGTGCTTGGAAATACGGTCGCAGCTTCCAGACCGACGTTATCAGGGCTAGAACCAACTTCTCGATCTGGGTGTACCTTGTCTTGGTGTCTCGGAGCAGTTTGCTGACATAATAGATTAGCTTTTGGGTCTTGTTCTCTTCTCTGATCAATACTAAGCCAATGGCACCTTCTGAAACTGCTAAGTACAGGAACAACATTTCCCCAAATTCAGACTGCTGAGGAGGGGTGGAGAGCCGAGATACCTTTTGAGGTCCTCGAACGATTTCTGATATTCGGAAGACCATTGGAAATTCTTAGCTGATCGGAGAGCTTTAAAGAAAGGGAGGCATCTCTCGGCTGACCGAGCCATGAAGCGGTTGAGTGCCGCGATCCTCCCAGTCAGCGCTGGACTTCCTTGATGACGCTGGAGGCGCCATTTGCTGAAGAGCCTGGATCTTCTGTGGATTGGCCTCAATGCCTTGTTGGGAAACCATGAAGCCTAGAAACTTCCCAGAATTGACGCCGAAGGTGCACTTAGTCGAGTTGAGCTTCATTTGATATTTTCAGAGCATTGCGAAGCTCTCCGAGAGATCCTCAATGTGCTGGGATGCTTCTTTGCTTTTGACCAGCATGTTGTCGACGTACACCTCCATGTTACGACCGATCTGCTCCTTAAAGACCTTGTTAACTAGCCTTTGGTAAGTAGCACCTGCATTTTTCAGACCGAAAGGCATGACACGGTAATAATAAGTATCTCGGTCGTTATGAAGGCGGTCTTCTCTTCATCCTTGGGCACCATTCGGATTTGGTTGTAGCCCGAATAGTCATCCATGAAGGCCAGCATCTGGTGACCCGAAGTCATCTACAAGCTGGTCGATCTGGGGGAGAGGGAAGCCATCCTTCGGGCATGCTTTGTTGAGGTCGGTGAAATCGATGCAGATGCCACTTGCCGTTCAACTTCTTCACCATAACAACATTTGACAGCCAGCTAGGATAGTTTACCTTCCGAATGAAATTTGCCTTGATAAGCTTGTCGACTTCTTCCTCAATAGCCTTCTGTCGCTCGGGGGCAAAGCTCCTTTTCTTCTGCTTAATGGGTCGGGACATCTCGTCCACATTGAGATGGTGGACGAGAACGTCTGGGCTGATCCCTGGCATATCAGAGCAGACCAGGCGAAGACATCAGCATTCTTTCGGAGAAAGTCAATCAGCTCCAGCCGAGGTTTCCCCTTCAGTAGCGACCCGATCTTTATAGTTTGGTCGGGCCGGGCTTGTTCAGCGGTACCTCCTCCAGCTCTTCGGCTGGCTCTCCTCGTTGCTCGGCGAAATCCTCCGAGCGTCCAGCCCATCAACCTCGGGCAGTTTGGACTGAAGGCTGGTGACGAAGCATTGCCGAGCCATAGCTTGGCTTCCTCGAACTACCCAATTCCCTGCTCGATAGGGAACTTCATGACTAGATAAGGGATGGAGACAGTAGCTCTAAGGGACATTAGGCCGAGTCTCCCAAAGATTTCATTATAGGGCGACTGAAGCTTGGTCACCAGGAAATCTGTATGAATAGTGGCAACACAGGGCCAAGTTCCTGCTCGGACCGTCAAGGTCACAACTCTCTCTAGGATAATAACATCGTCAGTGAACCCCATTAGGGTGGAGTCCACGGCTCGGAGACTCTCCATGAGCAGTTTCATTTTCGCAAACACATCGAGGTATAGAACATTGACAGAGCTCCCACTATCAATTAGAATTCGACTTACATCATAATTGTTTAGATTGAGAGATACAACCAGCGCATCATCGTGCGGGAACTGTATCTTCTGGAGGTCATCATCGGAGAAGGAGAGCTCATCAGTCTGTGCTCTCTTTGGTGCCGAATATTCTTCATCATCTCGCTGGCCCGACGGACTACCGACTGCCTTGATCACATTAATGTAGCCAACAACTAGGGGATTTGGAGGAGGCTGCTGAGGCTCGAGCTGGCGGTTACCCCCATTTCTTGGCTCGAGTGCTCCCTTGAATTGGTTCAGTCTGCCCCACTGGATGAGCCTCTCAATTTTATTCTTCAGCTGCCAGCATTCTTCGGTGTTGTGGCCATGGTCCCGATGGTAGCGGCAGTACTTGGTGGGGTCTCTCGGATCGCATTCCCTTGAAGAGGAGGCGGTCGAGGGAGTTGGCACTTATCTCCATGAGGATCTACGCCTCGGGGTAGTGAGAAGGATGAACTGGTTGAACCTCCTAGTGGGCTCCGGGTGCGATTCCTCGACGGCGGTAGAGGAACCCTTTGGCGGCGAGGTGGGCTCAACTGATGGACATATCGGTGTTTGTCCGAGCCCTTGGACTCCTTCTTCCTTTCCAGCTCAACGCAGGTAGTCCTCTGCGATTCCTCGACTCTGGCATACTTGTCCATCAGGGCCATCATATCGGAGAGGTTCGGAGGGTAACTGACCTCCAACGCCAGATAGAAGTCACTCTCCTTTAACACTCCACCCGCTAGGGCGGACATGGCCACCTCATGGTTAAGGTGATCTACTTCCAGCATGGTCGTGTTAAATCGACCAAGATAGTTCTTCAAGGATTCCCCTCTCTCTGCTTAACCTCGGAGAGGGAATCAGATCTCTGCCGATGACGGCGGCTGCTGATGAACTGGCTGATGAAGAGGTGACTCAGCTCATTGAATGAATCAACGGAACCTGGTTTTAAGGCGTTAAACCAGGTTCGGGTGGACCCTCTAAGGGTGGAGGGGAAGGCGCAGCAGAGAATCGCATTTGATGCCCATGGAACATCATGATCGATCGGAAGCTACTGAGGTGGTCATCGGGATGGAGGATTTGTGATAAGGCTCGATGGCGGGCAACTTGACATGGGAGGGAATCACTTCCCCCATGATCTCCTTGGAGAAGGGAATGCCCTGCTCCGCCTTATGCTGAAGCGGATGGGCCTGCTTGGCAGCGTCCAACTCCTGGCGCATCTTTCGGATCTATCGGCAGATCTCCTCTTCGGGCATAGCAGGAGGGGCTGGGTGAGGAGAATGCGGAGACGGTGTCGAGTCGTGGCGAGAGAACACCGAAGAGAGGGATCGGGCCCGTCGAGATTTAGGGAGATCCTTGCCGCAGACCCCTTGCGGGGCTGGTCCAACTCCCTTAGGATGACGAGGGGGGTCCGCGACTCCATGCAGACTAGAAGAAGAGATTGTTGGGGGAATGGGGGCCGCGACCTCCTCAGGAAGGTGCAGAGTAGGAGCAGCTGGACCGGGAGCTTCGTGGCATCCTTGAATCAGATGGGTCAGAGCTTGGACCTGCTGGACCAGTGTGGCAAACTGGTCCTGGGTCACTAGGGCCGCTGGTGGTGATGGAGTCTCAACTGGTGGCGGCGGCGCCACACTGCTCACCGAATCAAGTCTTTGGGAGGCAACCTGATCCCGAGCTTCAGAAGTATCCCTTCTTCGATTGGCCATTGGAGGGGTTCTCTTTAAGATTGAGATCCTTATCTCCTTTTTTTTAAGTTTATGGGACTTGAGGACCCTTCCTCTAGCGCCAATTTGTTGTTGCTAGAATCCATCCTCCAACTCGGGCGCAGTCGAGCTTCAAGTTGGGCTCCCTCCTGGGCGGACCTGCAAAATAGTCCTCACGCGAGAGGCGTTGGGGTGGCCCTCTGCAGAAGACCCTCCGATGCTCAAGTCAGCGGAGATCAACAACGAACAAATATGGGGAGAAGGCTCTCGCTGAAGAATCCCTCCAGGGTAGCCTTTTGGGGTCTCCGAGAAGAGCGTTAATGGCGGAAAGGGGTGAGCAGAGATGGAATGAGAGTAATGTTGAGAATGCGTCAAGAATGCCCTTATCTTAGAGAATCTAGGACTGTGCTATTTATAGGCAACCACCTGATTCTTTGGGCGTGTCATAGGAAGTCTAGAAGTTGTTGGGATTCGAGGCTGATTCGAATCAGGCTGTTGTGAGGCCGGTAGGATCTGTATCTGATTAGTTAGAGGATCGACGGCCAAGGGGGCTATCCGGTGCTTTGAGATTCAGCGATCATATAGGCTCTAGGCCATTTTCGGTAGTATAAGCATGATTGCCTATGTGGATCCTTGTTCGGTCATCGTGGTTCCGCATAGGTGTTGATATCGCTCGGGCAAGCCGAGTTATGGACCGCTCGGATTTGGGACGAGAGATATAGATCGCTCAGACTAGGACCGAGACATAGGGATAGCTCGGCTAGCGAGGCATAGAGATCGCTCAGGCTGGGGCCGAGAGATAGGGATAGCTCGGCTAGAGCCAAGAGATGTGGATAGCTCGGCTAGCGAGGCATAGAGATCGCTCGGGCTAGGGTCGAGAGATAGGGATAGCTCGGCTAGAGCCGAGAGATGTGGATAGCTCGCTAGCGAGGCATAGAGATCGCTTGGACTGGGGCCGAGAGATAGGGATAGCTCAGCTAGAGCCGAGAGATAGGGATCGCTTGGACTAGGACCGAGACATAGAGACGTAATCTGTACCCGGGGAATCCTTGGTTCACCAAGAGGCTAAGGTGCCTCGATCCACCAAGGTATAATGGTTGGCTCATTTCTTGCGGGCACCGCGCAGCGAGTGGGAGTCATGGCTGATCCTAACCCATTACATGGTTATCAATGCAATGGCGATTTTACCCCTCAACAACTACATAATTAACAAGTTTGGCATTGGAAAATAATTTTCATTCAGCACAAGGAAAATTGATCATCAAGAGCCAACCCAACAATGCGGTGAAAGCTGTAGCAGTTCAAAAAGTCGCAAATAAGGCAGCATATATCTCAATGAAGAGGTCACATATGGTGAGCGCATGAACTGAGAGAGATGATCGGATACTTGATGAGACAGGTGTTCTTGCTTTTGGTTTGTAGAGATTGTTAGTGTTAGGAAGTAATTGTAATTAATTACATGACTTTTCAGAAATCCAAAGAGTCATTTAGTAATTCAAAGAGTCACTTTGGTAATATCAGAAATACATGTATTTTTAGAAGTCTCTTTGGTATCCAAAGACATTAAAATTGTCATACTTCATATCTATAAGGAGGTATCTGGCAAGGTTGTAAGTGAAAGAAAAAGTCTATGAAATAAAAAATATCTTTGCTCCTATTCCACCAACTTTTCATCTTATTTCAACAAATTGGTATCAAAGCTTTAGAAGAAGCACTTGTCAGATGGCATCTTCATCAACTATCATGTTCTCCTACACTTCTAACCCAGTTCCTATCTTCAATGGTGAGCATTATGACTATTGGAGTAGTCAAATGCAAACCATATTCATCTCCCAAGACCTTTGGAACATAGTCGAAGGTTCATATGCAGAGCCACCTCAACCACAAGATGCTACAACAAAATGGGACAACAAAGCAACAAAAAGAAGTACAAGAAGAATGTGAAGAAATATGCAAGTGCTCTTCGATACATTCAACAAGGAATAAGCCAAACCATCTACCCCAAATTTTTGGAGCGAAGAAGGCAAAGCAAGCTTGGGAAAGTACTTAAAGAAGGTTTACAAGGCAATGAGAAAATCATCTCACTAAAGTTACAATCACTTTGGAGAGATTTTGACAACATGCAAATGAAGAAGGACAATGTATGCAAAGCTTTCTTACCAAAGTTATAGAAGTTGTTAATCAAATTAGAAGTCTTGGAGATACTATTGAAGATAGAAAAGTTGTTCAAAAGGTTCTTAGAAGTCTTCCTATAAAATATGATCATGTTATCACTGCAATAGAAGAATCAAAGATCTCTTTACTTATACTTTTAATGAATTAATGAGTTCTCTTCAAGTTCATGAGGAAAGAAAGAATAGGTCTTCTACTCAACCTCTTGAGCAAGCCTTCCAAACCAAGCTCAACACCTTAGAAAAAAAAGAACTTTAAACAAAAGTACAAAGGAGGACCATTCCAAAGAGGAAAAAGGCAACAATCAAGGAGGAGCAAACCAACAACAATCAGATGGTTTTAATTCTCGATGCCAAGTTTGCAAGAAGAACAACCATGACTCAAAAGATTGTCGATACTATGCAATAATGCAAGATTCCCAATCATTCACAAAGGGACTATTGGTACCAAAAGAAGAATGAAAATGATGAAGCCAACTTCACTAAAAATGAAGCAGAAACTCAATAACTCTTCTCTTGCATGAATGCCCAAGAAGATTCTCAAAATCTATGGTACTTGGATAGTGGGTGTAGCAAACACATAACGGAGAATCAAAAGATCTTCATCAAACTTGACAAAAATTCTTCTTAAGTCATGCTCGGAGACGGCAAACTCCAAATGCAGAAGGCAAAGGAACTATTGAAGTTCTCACCAAAGGAGGTACCAAAGGCTAATTAACATTATGTGCCAAATCTAACTCATAACCTCCTAAGCATTGGGCAACTTATTCAAAAAGGATATGCTATCAACTTTAATAACAGTAGTTGCAAAATTTTTGATAAAAGGAATAACTATCTAATTGCTACTATTCCCATGAGCACAAACAAGATTTTTCCTCTAACCATGTTATCTAAAGATGTCGTATTCAAAAGTGAAGCTATTAATATGTCAACTTTATGACATCTTTGATATGGACACTTGAATATGAAGGGGTTGCATCTACTTAAGCAAAAAAATATGGTGATTGATCTTCTCTCATCGGACAAAGAAGCCAAGTATGTAAAGGCTGCATATATGAAAAAATGCACAAGCTACCATTTCCAAAGTCTTCATGGAGGACCAAAGCACCTCTTGAACTTGTTCATGCTGATATATTTGGACCCACAAGAACTCCATCACACAACAACCGAAGGTACTTCATTCTATTTGTTGATGATTATACAAGAATGATGTGGGCTTACTTCTTGCATGCCAAGTCCGAAGCTTTCTTTATTTTTCTACAATTCAAAGCACTAGTTGAGAAACAAAGTGGACTTCAAATCAAGACTCTTCGAACTGATTGAGGAGGAGAGTTCATCTACAAACCATTCATGAAATACTGCCAGCAAAATGGTATTCAAAGACAACTCACAGTTCGTATGAGTCCTCAACAAAATAGAGTTGCTGAAAGAAGAAATCGCACCATTGTGGAAATGGCCCGAAGCATGTTGAAAGGAAAAGGCTTACCAAATAATTTTGGGCTGAAGGTGTTATATTGTTGTTTACATTCTTAATATATCTCCTACAAAAGCAGTACTTAACAAAACTCCATTTGAAGCATGGTATAAAAGAAAACCAACAGTACATCATCTTAAAGGATTTGGTTGTATTGCTTATTCTCACATTCCATCACAGTATCAAGACAAATTTGATGAAAAGGAGAAAAACTAATCTTTATTGGTTAGTAATGAATCCAAAGGATACAAGTTGTTCAATCCAAAAACTAAGAAGCTTGTCATCTCAAGAGATGTAATTTTTGATGAAGAAACTAACTAAAATTGGACACAGAGCTCATCTCAAATGCCAAACTCATGAGTTTATGGAGCCACAAGCTAAACAAGAAGAGTCAACAAATTCCTTCTACATCTCCAAGTTCATTCATTCTACTCCATCACCAATACAAACTTCATCATCTACATCACAAGCCTCCTCTTCTTCATCAAGTTTCATTCATTCTTCCTCTTTCTTAGAAACCATGGATACAGATTCTCCACAAAAGAAAGTTTGATTCATGCAAGATATTTATAACACTTGTCACTTTGCTTTCTTGGTTATGAACCTCAGGATTTTGAGGAAGCTGTGGTGAAGGAAGAATGGAAAAAGGCAATGGATGACGAAATAGCAACAATTCAAAAAAACAAAAACTTGGGAGCTTGTCAACTTGCCGGAAGGGAAGGATGTAATTGGGCTAAAATGTATCTACAAAATCAAGTATAAAGAAGACAGATCTATTCAAAAGCATAAAGCTCGACTTATCACTAAAGGATACTCTCAGCAGTCTGGCATCAATTTCGCTGAAACATTTGCACCAGTTGCAAGAATAGAGATAATTCGTACTATCCTTGCTCTTGCTGCCCAACTTGAGCTTTAAGTCTTCCACTTGATGTCAAATCTTCCTTCCTCAATGGTGAACTTAAGGAGGAGGTATACATCAAACAACCTCAAGGGTATGAAGTGGCAGGTATGGAACACAAAGTCTATAAACTTTACAAAGCTCTATATGGCTTGAAGCAAGCTCCACGAGCTTGGAATAGCAGGATTGACAAATACTTCTGTTCAAATGGATTCCAAAGAAGCCCAAGTGAACCATCTCTTATATAAAGATATTTGATGCTACTAACTTTCTCGTTGTTTGTATCTATCTTGATGATCTTATCTACATGGGAACTAACATGCAAATTGTAGAAGAATTCAAGCAAAGCATGATGAAGAAATTTGAGATGTCAAATATTGGATTAATGAAGTATTTTTTTGGCATCCAAGTAAAGCAAACCAAAGGAGAAATTTTTATCTCACAAGAGAAGTACATTAAAGACATGTTGCAAAAATTTCAAATGGACAAAAGTAAACCAATTTCAACTCCAATGGCATTGAATGAAAAGCTAAAACAAGATGATGATGTTGAAAAAGCTGATACAAAGCTCTACAGAAAACTAATTGGTTCATTAATATATCTAACCAACACACGACCTGACATTATTCATGCTGTGAATGTTGTTTCAAGATTTATGCAGGAACAAAGCAAACTGTATTATGCTACTGTAAAACGCATCCTGAGATATCTCCAAGAAAGTCAAAGGCAAGGCATAAAATATGCTAAAGAAGAAAATAACGAGCTTATTGGTTATTCTGATAGTGACTGGGCTGGTTCAATTGATGACAGAAAAAGTACGTCTGGTTATATTTTTTATTTTGGATCAAAGATGATTTCATAGAGTTCAAAGAAACAAAAAAATAATTGCTTTATCTTTAGCAGAAGCAGAGTACATCGTAGCTACTAATGCTGCATGCGAAGCCATTTATTTCAGAAGAGTTTTATTGGACCTACAACAAAGCCAAGTTCAACTATCATTTATTGTGACAATATGTCGACAATTGCATTGTCCAAGACTCCAGTCTTCCATGCAAGGTCCAAGCATATTGAACTTCGACATCATTTCATTCAGAATTTGGTAAATAAAGAAGAAATCATTTTAAAGTATGTTGGCACAAAAGAGCAAGATGCAGATTTTCTTACGAATGCTGTCACCATAGAAAAATTCAAAAAATTTAAGATTCAATTGTAAATTAAGGAGGAGTGTTAGGAGTAATTTGCAATTAATTACATGACTTTTCAAGAATCTAAAGAGTCATTTTAGTAATTCAAAGAGTCAGTTTAGGAATCCAAAGAGTCACTTTGGTAATATCAAATATACATGTATTCCGAGGAGTCTTTGGTAATCCAAAGACATTATGAAGATGTCAGCACACTGAGGATGCTGCTTGGATCTGAAAGTTTTCTATCATTTCCAGGGTTCAGCTATTTATTTGGAAGCTCCTGTGGGACTGCCTTTCAACTTGTGCCCTTCTCTCTCGAAGGGGTTTGCCTATCCAGTTGGAGGAGTCTTCTGACCATGCTATCTTCATATGTCCCAGAGCTAGATGATATGGTATTTGGTGGGTTATTCTAGCAGATTGGATGACTTGGGCTCTCCGCGCTCTTCCTTCCTTCATGATCTCCGGAGGGGCTCTCAGCAAAAGCGTGGTCTTTGAGCTACCATGGCATATCAGATTTGGATGTTGAGGAATCAGCTCATTTTCACGGATGACAGTATTTCTTCATACAGGATTGTGTGGAAGATTAGATCATTGACGGCGAATTGTACCCGTGTTATCAATGCGGTTGGTTCTGACTCTTCTGGCCTCTGGAGATCTCCTGCTGCTACGGCAGCGAACCGGCATACGGTTTTTATTTTCTGGGAGCCCCCCTCCAAGGTTTGTCAAAATCAACTTCGATGGGAGTGTCCGTGGCAGAACTGCTGGTTCTGCATTTATCATCTGCAGACCTCAAGGTGATTTGCTAGCGGCGGAAGGTCTTGGTACTCTCACTTCTCTGTCCCTATGACCAAGCTTTATGCTGCTTGGGCGGGTATATCTTATGCCGCTCGGATTCTTCATGCTCATAGGCTCATGATCAAGGGTGATTCTATGATGGTCATTTCTTAGTTGCTGAAGGAGAATTGCTCTTATTGTCCCACTAATCTGATTATTAGGGATATTTAGTCTATTCTGCAGGAGGTTGATAGCGCCCAGATCCGTCATATATATTGTGAAGCCAATTCAGCGGTGGACGGGGTGGCTGCTTCAGTGGCCCAGCATGTTGGTTCATGGATCTGGAGGCTGGGCAACCCCTGTCCTTTTCTTTTACAGTAAATTTTGTACTCGGATCTATCTGGGCTGATTCGCACGAGACTTGTGTGATCGCCCGCTTGTACCAAAAAAAAAAGACATTAAAATTGTCATACTTTATATCTATATAAGGAGGTATCTGGCAAGGTTGTATCTATGAAATAAGAAAATATCTTTTTGCTTCTATTCCACCAACTTTTATCTTGCTCCAATAGTTAGTGGGTTAGATCAACTTACGTACACGTAAAGAAGATGTAGAGGGAATTGAATGCTTTTAAAGTTGAAGGCGATGGATGGAGGAAGAGGGTAAGGTAGTTTGTGATCCTACCTCTAAACGACATCCCCCGTTTCTACAAACATACTAAGAACCAAAGGACGTACATAAATAGTTCTCGTACCAGTTCTCAACAAATAGAACAGTCATCCTATTGGGGTTTAATTGTTGATGAACAGCAATGTGATCAACCTCGCTGAAGAAATACCCTGAACTTTTACCCTTTGTTACCAACAATCAGATTAGCGCAGCAGTAACGCGTCTCCACAGCCCCTTCTCTTTGCTTTTTGCTGTGATTTATTTTAATCCTATATTTCTTGCCGGAATGTTCCTCTCCCCACCCTCCGCACACGTTGACCATTTTCTATGAGAAATCTCACCCTGGAGCCCGTGAGACTTGCTTTCTTTCTTCCGCTCCACGTCTTCACCAAAGAAGCCTTGAAGGGAGTCTTCCGCTCCACGTCCTAAAAGGAATTCACTCCTCCCCCTCCGTTGACCGCCTTGACTTCCTCCGTTGACCACCTTGACTCCTTGGATATGAGAAACACAACCAGGAAATCACATCCCTGGTTTCTTCCATGAAGTTCTTGGCGCCTTCCTTCCTGGGCATTTTCTCATGCGGCTTTCTCCCACAAAAATGAAACGCTGGATCAAGACTCAGCCGTCCCACAAAGCCTGGGAGCTGCGCACGCCCGGAGCATGCCATGCTCTAAGGAGGAGGAGAAGAGAGAGAGGATTAGAGTTAGGAAAAAAAAAATTATTTTATTCTA